>OX297853.1:32677390-32745896 GCA_946477585.1 Cheilosia urbana | reverse complement strand
GAAAACATTATAGGGTGTAGTGCAGTTAGATTGAAAGAATCTAATAACGCCCAAATTGAAAAATGTCATAACGCCCAAAACATCCCCAGGCAATTTGTTGGTGGAAAATGCATGTCAATTTTGGTGATATGACATTGATCTTGGGCGTAATAACATTTTTTTTTGCTAAAAGTAGCGTTGTGTCTTATCGCCCAAGGTTACAGAACCCAAGTTCTGTACCATAAAGCAGGACTGGGATGATGAGGGTCTTATACAGAGTTTCCTTAGTATTTCTCGACAAGGCCTTACTTATCAGTTGCCGTCTTAGGCCAAAGAAACAGCGGTTGGCAAGTGTGATTCTTCGTTTGATTTCTGATGTGATGTCGTTATCAGAGTTTATAGCGGAGCCGAGGTAGACAAAGTCCCTAACTACCTCAAAGTTATAGCTGTCTATCGTGACGTTCTGCCCGATTCGTCGATGTTGTGTGTCCCTTCTTGTTGACAGCATATATTTTGTTTTGCCCTCATTCACCATCAAACCCATTTTTGCCGCTTCTGTACTGATACTTGCAAACGCAACAGTGACAGCTCGCTGTGTTCTGCCAATGATGTCTATGTCGTCAGCGTATGCAAGTAGTTGCACAGACTTGTAGAAAATTGCGCCTCTGGTGTTGGCTTGTTAGTTTCGCACAATCTTCTCAAGAATTATGTTGAAAAAGTTACATGACAGCGCGTGACCTTGTCTTAATCCTTTTTTGACTTCAAAGGTCTCAGTGAGATTGTTTCCGAACTTTATAGAGCAGCGAGCGTTCTCCATCGTCATTCTGCACAATCTGACAAGTTTGGCAGGGATACCAAAACTAGGTATGGCTCTGTATAGCTCGTCTCTATAAATGCTGTCATATGCGGCCTTAAAATCGATCGATAAAAAGATGGTGAGTATCGATCTGGATTTTTTCCAGGATCTGCCGTAGCGTGAATATTTGGTCTTACCGGGCCTAAAACCGCACTGATAGGGTCCAATCAGTTCGTTGACATATGGTTTTAGGCGTTCGCACAGTACGGCAGATAGGATCTTATATGCGATTTTAAGGAGACTGATGCCTCTGTAGTTGGCGCAGTTTAGAGGGTCTCATTTCTTGTGGATCGGGCAAACAATGCTGAGGTTCCATTCATCAGGCATACTTTCCTCTAACCAAATTTTGGAGACGAGTTGGTGTATGCACTCTTCCAAGTCATCTCCGGCTGCCTTGAAGAGCTCGGCAGGTAAGCCGTCTGGACCAGCAGCCTTGTTGGATTTAAGCTTAGATATTGCTATCCTCACTTCATTTTGGTCAGGTGGACGGAAATCTTGGCTGTCATCGTCCAGGTTGAATGGTTCGTTCTGCCTAACAGCGGAATTTGTGTCGTCTTCGCCGTTTAACAGTCTGCAGAAATGGTTTTTCCATGTCCTCAGCACCGACTGTGACTCTACTACAAGGTTTCCTTGTTCGTCTCTACAGGTCTCCGTTCGGGTCTTGTTGGCATGACACGTTCTTTTTACCTTTTGGTAAAATTTCCGAACATTGTTCCTGGAGTAACACCTCTCTATATCCTCGATCGCGCGCTTCTCATGCTCTCTCTTTTTTCTCCGGAGAAGCCGATGTTCTTCCCTCCTTTTTTGCTCGTAGAGCTGACTATATAACTGCTCTCGTCCTTCTATGCAGCGACGCTTCGTATGCACTTTGTTTTGCTGCATGTGCTTGCCGGCACTCTTCGTCAAACCAGGGGTTTCGAGGGTGTGGGCTGGTGAAACCGAGCACATCAGTTGCGGCGGTTTTGATGGCTTCCTGGCATCGGCGCCACTGGTCTTCGGCACTTGATGCTGGCAGTATAGGACTTCTCAAGAGGTTGAGGGATACGCGATCGGCAAAGGTTCTGGCGGTTTGTTGCGTTTGTAGCCGTCCAGCGTTAAATCTCCTCACAGTATTTTCTCGCTGTTGTGGCGTCTGGGATATCCGCATCCGTACCTTGGCTACAACAAGGTAGTGGTCCGAGTCTATGTTGGCCGCTCGGAAAGTTCGGATATCTAGAATGCTGGAGGAGTGCCTTGCGTCGATCGCAACGTGATCAATTTGGTTGATGGTTTGATGATCAGGTGACCGCCATGTTCCTTTGTTTATATTGAGGTGAGGAAACCGTGAGCTAGCTATGGTAACATTACGTCCCGCAGCAAAATCAATCAGCCTAAGACCGTTTCCAGACGTGGTGTCGTGTAGGCTGTGTTTTCCGATTGTGCTACCAAAGATGTCCTCCTTTCCTATTTTGGCGTTAAAATCACCCACGACGATTTTAACGTCATGCTTAGGACATTGCTCATATGTTTTGTCGAGGAGCTCGTAGAAACATTCTTTGGTAGCATCGTCTTTATCTTCTGTGGGGGCGTGAGCGCATATCAGGCTGATGTTGGCGAATTTAGCCTTCATGCGGATAGTTGTAAGGCGTTCACTAATGTGTCCAAAGCTCAAGACTTCTTGTCTAAGTCTGCCGCTTAACAACAAATCCGCATCCAAATAGACGCTGCTTTTGTTCTCTGTAGCAGTCACCGTAGTAAATGTCACAGTTTTTCATCCTCCTTTTGCCCGGCCCATCCCACCGCACTTCCTGGATGGCGGTGATACCTGCTTTGTAGCAGTCTAGGGCCTCCGCTAGTTGTTCGGCTGCACGCGATCTGTTCAGAGTTCGAACATTCCACGTGCAGATCCGAACGTCATTGTCCTTTTTTCGTTCCAACAAGGACAGATGTAGTTATTCGCGACAGCCTGTGCCTGCAGCTAAATATAGCATTCGTTGCACATCCTCAAATGTCCACACGGTACCACAAGTATGTTTGCTGATATATCCTGGCAAATAACGCACAAAGTAACTAAAGGAATTTGGGCTTCCTCTAACATTTCACCTTCCTCGCTCGATTCTTCTTGAGAATCGTGAGCAGGAGGGTCTTCAAAAATGTCGTCAGTGGGTTCCATTTCCGTACATATATTATTTTTTGGGAAAACTAACCTATTTATATAGGTATATACTGTTATTTTTCCATTGTCCAGATCCTTATTCGCTTGCTGGATTTGGTCGTTTCTATCTCTGCTGATTTTCCTTCTTTTGTTTCCACCAAAAGTACCACCACTTTCTGAAAGCATGTTAAATTGTCGGCTTTTTTCAAATTCCTCTTTGTTTAAAGCAAGCACAAATTTAAAAAATTCCCATTTGACTTAATGAGCCTCCCCAAAACTCCATTATAAGCTTCGACTGCTGAAGTAGTACGAAACGACTCTTTATACACACTAAACCCTTCCGGTTTAATCTAAGAATACAATTAAATTAAAATACTAAAACCTTAAATATTTGTAGTTAATACTAATACCTTTTGAAACCACTGCTTTTCAAAATATTCAAAAAAAGTTAAGAAATATCCGTTCCTATCGTCGCGTTGAAGCTCATTTTTAATTGTGCTATGAACTTCCTTTATAGCGTAAGATGGCAAAAGTGGAAGAGCCAAGATTTTGTGATAGCTTAAGGATATTTATTTATTATTGCAGATAGCTGTCATTACCAATTTGCATTTGGTAGTTATTCTCCGTCGAATAGCCTGGCAATAATGAAATCAGCATCCTTTCAAGTTGGCCTGCGGAAAAAAAAGTTTCAAGGCTTTTCGCAGACCAGTTTCGAAGTCCAGCAAAAAGGACTTTGGCTCGAATTTAAAAATAGATTCTTTTATATACCTATTTAAATAAATGAGAATAACATTTTTCGGATTTGCTTGTGGTCAAAACAAAAAATACCGGAAACACCTGAAATAAAAAATAAAAGTGGAAAAAGATATTATATTCTTGAACTATTTTTCTAAAACAGGAAAATTAATATTACCTGATCTTCTAAATATTGAACATAAATTACTAAAAGTTGCGAAAAGCATCCAACTGGTACAACTTTAAAAGTGCCATCAATCATATTATATTGCCTTTGGCCAGCGCATATGATTTCAGCGATTCCTTGCATTTTTATGTCTGAGCCAAAGATACAATATGCAAGTTCTGCCTCTGAAATACAAGCCTTGTAAAAAGGCCGTGGGTATTCACTGTTCTTAGACAGCCCATATTTTCCATATGTACTCGTGTTGGAATGCCTCAATTATATCTAAAGGTGATCGCAGAGATTTTAGGAATATGTTTGATGATAGCCTCTCCAGGCTTCGTCGCATTTTTGAGTACACCAAACTTCTTGAAGCATTCTGACTGCTATAATGTAAAAAACAAAAAAACAGAATAGCATATTCGAAAAATATTCTTGCGCGCAGCGAGAAGGCGCAAGCCGCAGTATCCTACTTTTCCGTCCTGACGGCATAGGACGTACCTATATATCTACGGACTACACTGTACCCAAATTCAACTTCCATAAAAATGTCTCTGTTAGATTCCCCTCTAGATCAGAATGGGAGGAGAATGCGGTCGTAAACGAATTACACATACATATCTTCACAGATAGTTCCAAAATGAACTGTGGAGTGGGAGCGGGCATTTTCTCAACAGAATTAAACATCTCTAAAACCCTTCGCCTTCCCAACGCAGCCAGCGTCCTTCACGCTGAATTACTTGCAATTAAGGAGGCGTGTAAACTGCTCCTAAGCATAGCTACACTCAGAAAAAAGTAGGCATCTTCGTCGACAGTCATCAGACCGCGATTAAGGCTCTCGGTTCAACTAAGTGAACAACAAAGTTTGTTGTGCTTAAACTCACTCTCGTCTGGGTTCCCGGCCATAGGAACATTGATAGGAATGAGGGGGCCGATGAACTTGCCAGACTTGCGGCTCTGCTCTATGTGTGTCTCATGTCGAGGATGTCTTCCCGCCGCTGGAATACGTTAAGAGATAATTCCTCCTACACTTCACCTTAAGGGCCGAGACTAGATGGATGAACCTGACGAACTGCGTCATTTCAAGGAATATCTGGCCAGCCTACGAGGATGCCAAAACAAACAACCTACCCGTGTGGATGTCGCCAGACTAACGGCAATTAGTACGGGCGACTGACCTTTAGGAACTCATGCAGCCAAGCTTGGGATACCCCATTACACCCACTGCCATAGCTGCGTTGACACAAACAAGAGTCAAACATTGTTTCTTCTTCATCCCTTTTAAGATGACCTTTCGGCCATCCAAAGTATCCATTTCAACAAGATCAACAAATTTCTCAATTCCCCCAATCTAGTTTTGAGTTCCTAGCATCCATCTCCCCATTTATCTTCAGGTTCCGTTAGTTGTGGCCTCCAAACGGCCGGCGCTCAATACGTTATTTGTGTTTTTCCCTCCTCAGGAAACGGGAAATACAGCGACTTAAACCAACCAACCAACACTAACTTCAACTTGTTTCAGTACCTATTTGGTTAAGTAAATATGCTCACGAGGTTATTCCTTTGAAAATTCAAATACCATTCCGATGTTTCGGTTCATAAAACCCAGACTCGGGGGATCCTGTGTAATTGTTTTAAGAAAGTTCGTCTCTCATACGACCAATCGGATTAGTTGGCATATCTATGGTCTCTATCCCTTTTCTTTCATCTTTTTGAATAACAAAAAAGGGACTGGTGTCACTCTCCCAAATCGAGTTCTCCCCCGCACAGTTGACATCGTTATCCCGTCACCCCATAAGATATCATTTACCGCTAACAAGGGTTATTTTCCAAACCAAAACAAAATACAGACACAATGATATTAATCTTGTTTGTCAATTATTTCGACTGACTCCTTTATATCGTCATCATCTCTCTGCTATGCAACCAAGGAAAACATGCAAAAAGGTTTGTTACACAGATCCAAGCTATATACGAGTACAAAACTCGGCGAAGATGTATTGGTACCTTTTTGAATATTTCATATACAACAAAAAAAAAAAAAAAAATCACCCAGTGTTTATCTTTTTAATAGCACGGTCGTAAATCCTCTTGGACTCAACTGACCTGTGACAGCCGGACAACGGATTTTGTACTAATACAAACAAATCACCCTTAGTTTGTCATAATATTTAGCTTAAATTAGCATTTTGATGCCCATAGGCGGACATTTGCTGATGATTATAATCTGATGTCATTAAAATTAAGGTGGGCGAGTTACTTGCGTAAATAGTTGGGTGAGTGTCACTTACCCATTAGATTGTAAATATAAGTTGGTTTGGGAGGCCGAATGGCAGTTAACATTTGGCTGGACAATGTTAGGTTAGGTTAACGGGTTCGTAGAGCAGGGTAGACCCTACTATGCCACACTTAGGTCCTTGTGGACCCATTGGCTGGACAAAGACGCAACTTAATGAGTACCTAGTTCAAATTTATATTAATGTAGAGTCGCATGGTTTAAAACTCCTATGGAGTGGGTTGACACTTTCGAGGGTAGGAATAGTTCTTCGTCCTCAGTTTGAAATATAAAATCTGAATTATGATGCTTGGGTAGTAGATACCCTTAGGAAAGGGATTTATAGAAGTGTTTCCAAATGACTCCCTTAGCCTGAACCCACAGTTACACGTAGGTGTATAAAACCAATCCATCATCATCTACCTATGAAAGGAACATTTTCCTACAGGCAATGTTTTTTATATTTTTATTTGAACTAGAATCAGTCAAGGACCTCAATTTAATGCTTCAGGCAAGGGACACATTTGGACACGTGGTCTTCGAACCATTTCTGCAATTATTCCTTAGGCGTAGTTCTCCAAAGATAGTGAACCAAATCAATGGTGAATTTGAAATTTCTTTTACTCATCATAGACCTATGAATATCTTAAGGACATCTATGTTTGACGCACAAGAAAAGATGTGAGCTTAGTTAAATATCCTGGATCTGAAGGTATATATATTTCAAGTTGTACATATATTAAAAATATAGCGTTTCATATTTCTGATAATCTAAATTTTTTGTGCAAGAAGTTGTTTTTCCCGACTCTCTGGGAACAGCTTTTTGTTACCACTGCACAAAGAAGGTGATTCTCTCATCTCTCATATGTCATATATAAAAGCTGACTTACAAATTCGGCTGGGTAGTTTTCGTAAATCCAAAAAAGAAAAATAATAATTAAATTTAATTTAAATTAATTCTTCGACGAAGATGAGAACCAACAATATGAAATAAATTGTTCGAGAAAAATTTAAGGAAATAGAAACTATTCGGAAAATATTGTTCCAAGGTTTTCGTATAAAACATTTAAACAACATTTTCGCATTAATTCAGATGTTGGTACATTTATTTAAAACCTTGTATATTAAATTTCACGCTATTAGGAGCATAATGGGCCAGGCAGAAAGTCGACGCTGATAGAGAAGCAGTTAATAGGCCTTTTTTATTATGCTCGAATGATCTTTATAGATAATTGATTTCCATATATTGTTATTGTTTACAACAATGGTACGAGATCCTAATGTGAGCATAATAAAAAAGGCCTAATGATAACCTTGTGGTATCTGGGAAAACCAGAATGTATGAGCTATGTTATATGTAATTACATCATGATTTATGTGACTAAAACCACTTGCGTAGTATACATAGATCAATTGCACAGATTTGGTGTGTACTATACTCTGTCCAAGAAAAATTGTCAGTACAGGCCTTATGGGAAGCTCTTTTTCCTACCAGTGGTGCCTGTAGCTACTCTCACGGCACTCAAACACAAGATTTGCCACTGAAATAAAAACGAAACCACTGGCATTCCAAAGAATTTTGTTGTTGTAATTGTCCTGAATTTCGCATGCATCCCACCACAACCAGTCTGCCACACAGCCGCGGGTAGAATGAGCATTTTCAAAAGTTTAGTGACAAAAAATAAATTTTTTGTCACTAGAAAATTCTAGTTACTTTTCAGGTGACTTTTTGGAAAAACATTTTTTTCTAAATTATTAAGCATCTGGTGATGTTACATCCCTGGTATTCGAGTTTTGCTTCCACATTAAAGGCCTTAGTCGACCGCATTTTAAGTATGATGATCATAGTTAATAATAAGTTGAGAAATAAAATATCAACGAAAACTCTGAACTCAATAATGCTCATCAAGAGTCAGTCGGAATGACTCTTGACACAAAATTGAAATGGAAACAGCATGTAAATAAAAAATGCGAAGAACTTAAAATCATATGTAGAGAACTTTATTGGTTACTCGGAAAATATTCCAAGCTTACCCTCGAGAACAAGCTTTTATTATATAAGCAAGTGATGAAGCCAGTGTTTCAAAATAAAGTGCTAAGATCGTTCGTCAGTGCACCATGGTACATTAGAAATGAAGATCTCCATAGAGACCTCGGAATTCCCACCGTTAAGGACGAAACGAAAATATGCGCTCGAAAGCATAGAAAGGGATTGCTTGATAGTTGCAGGACAAAAGAAATTTGTAGGAGGTGGTTTTAGTGAGTAAAAATCTCACACTACTTTGAGCACGCGCCGAGTGTCCTTATAGATATAGTGTCTTTTAGAAGATTTCCATCTACCTCGGAGGAAAAAAAAAATAAAAAATGCTCACCAGAAATCAACTAAAAATACAAAAAAAAGTTGTCACGAATTTCGTATTCGTAAAAAAAATTAAAAATGCCTCCGATATTGAGATAAATGAAAGTAATGAAGACGAAATCGATCTAATTATTTTTGATTTGTATTGTAGTGAACTATTTTGTTTTTTTATTGTAACTTTGAGAGTGAAATTGCTTTTTTTTATAAGTTAACATAAATCTATTTACATATTGTAAGTTTTTGACTAATTGTTAAAAAAAGATGTTGTTAAATTTGAATATTTTTTTTTTTTTTTTCATTTGTTGGTAGCGAACATTTTTTCCTAGTGACTTTTTTAAAAATTATAGCATATCTAGTGGATTTTTAGGTTCGAGTTAGTGACTTTTTTTTTGAGTTAACGGCAACCCTGATTATGAGGGTGGGTTTTGTCAATTGAGTGAAGAGTGAGTCCATAAGTAAATCGGTTTGAATGAAGCGTATACGTACGTACCCGTTCCAATGTTGCCGCTGAAAATTTTCGAAAAGGGGATTAAAAAGGGTCCCGAGCAAAAAAAGGGTCGCCCATATAAAATAATAATACTAATAAAGCAAAAAAAAAAAAAAAAAACGTAAAAACATTTTATAAAAATTTATTAATAACAAAAACCAAACAAATGACTGTATTTATTACAAAAAAAAAAAAATATATATATATATATAGATATATATATACATAGTAATAAATATATTCTAATCAAAACATTCAATCATACTTATTAGTAAAAATATCTGCGAATTTACATTTTATTTTTTTAGAATATTCTTTCTGTATTCTTCTACTAGGTTCTTATTTGGAACCCAATTTTCCACATCTTTACCTAACTCTATTAAATTAAGTGCAGACATCATGGAATTACAAGTCTCAATATTCAGTCTATTTGTTACCTTATTTTTAATAAGCGTCAATTTTGAAAAAAACTCTTTCGGCCGAGGCGCTGCTATGAGGCAAAGTAAGAATATTAGCGACAAACGTGTGTATGTTTTCAAACATCGACTCATTCAAACTGTTTTAAGATTCCCCTAAAGCACGCCAAAATTCTTCGACGTCATTAGTTTCAAAAATTTCATGAAAAGCCTTATCTGCTGACTTGGTCTCAAGGAATTTGTATTCCTTAATGACTTTTTCCGAATTCGAAATCCGAAAATCGGAAATAAGATCTATATAGTTAAATTCAAGTCTTTGCTTGATAACCTTAGGATCAAAAAATCGCAATACGGAAAGTTTTCTATCTTTAATGTCAATTCTTTTCAAAACCTCACTTATGATTGATTGATAATAAAGAAGAGCATTGTTCGTTACACAATAAATATCTTCATCAGACATGTTCTTTGATGTGATATACAACTCTGCTTCATGACCAATGTATATATCTTGCATATTTTTATAATTATCACAATTCTTAAAATCAACTGCTTCTATGTCATTATTTTTAATATATTCTTTCTTTAAAAAAATTGAAAAAATATTTAAAAGAATATCCCTAACCGACGAAATCAACAAAATTATTTGTGAAGATTCACTTTGGAACATTTTGTTCAAATTATTCATAATCTGAAGAACATATTTTAAAAATTTTATATAAACATGATTGATTCGTTTACATTTTCATCTATGATACTGTTTTTTTTTTTTTAACTTTCTGCGAAGTCTGCTCAAATTGTTCGCGTAAGAAATAGTGTTGAAGGACAACCCACTGTTCATCAATCCTTCTTACAACGGCTTCGAATGAGAGCCATTTTGTAGCACTAAGTTTTAATATTTTGTGTTCGGGGACATCGAAAATGTTTTGAAGATTCCTAAGATCCTTTATTCTTTTAGCGCTGAACTTGAAATGGGAATGTATGTCTCTGCACAATGATTCTACTTCATTTGGTATGTATTTGGCAGCTACTTTGTTAATTAAATCTACCGAATGGCTAACACATCCAAGTTGAAACAATTCAGGGATACGTTTTCTAAGATGAGTAATTACACCTGTATGACAGCCAACCATTGTGGAAGCATTGTCACTTCCAAAACCAATACAATTTGAAAGCGGAATTTCATTTTCTTTCAAAAAGTTAATAATTGCCCTACTTATTGCCTTGCCCGTTCCGCTCTCAGACTCTATTAAAGAAAGGAATTTGTCAACACTCTTACCAGCTTTCATATCATAATATCTAGCGACTAAAACTAGACACTTATCTATGGCGATGTCTGTCGTCTCATCGACTATTAAACTAAAATTTTGAATTTTAATTTTTTCAAGAATAATAATCTTTCCTTGTTCTCCCAGGAACTCCGTTACTTTTTTCGATTTCCAAAAGTCATAAGTCATCATTCATCAATCAGCTTTCTGTGTCATCTAGAAGCTGAGCTACAAACCAAGATCTAACATAAAAATCTAAAGCTATTTTCTTTAATCGAAAACTATCAGCAACCGTTGTTCCTGATCGTTGTTCTGCTCGTGGGTGGTTGGCTTTCGCACATCGCACAAGCACATTAATTTGAACAAAGACTGCGTGAACTGTAGGATCAAGCAAAAACCGCTAAAGTCTGAAAATTAATTCCAATTTTTTTTCGCATAACTCAAACAATTTTGTGCAACCACAAAATTCAGTTTTTATACTGCTGCACCGGCGAATTCACTACTGTTAACAAGATCTGGATTAATCAATAAAATCACTTCAGGTTACATTTAATTCATTTACAATAACAATAGATCATTACAAATAAATCCCAGTTTTAATTTTAGGTGACTTTAGTATCAGCGGAAACCAACATTTGTTGGGAGATTCAGTCTGTAAAACAGTGGTTAAAAACGCAAAGCAGACTTTGAGTAAAAATGCAGTTATGGTACAAGAGGTTTCTCTAGGTTCAGGCGAAACCTTTTCAGAATTTTTTAACTTATAAGCGTGAGTTAAAGTATTCGGGTTAACTTATTATTCTTTGACTATCTGGGAAGATCGCAAATTCATTAAAATCTTTAAGTTTTGAGTGATCAGCTTTAACAAAAATGATAGGCCAGAAAAATCCTTCTGCTATAGTTTTGCTCCTTAAAAGGTTGCATCGCACAGTTTTTGTGAAGTGACTTAATTTTGAACATACTTTCATGATTGAAACTTCGGTAACTCTACCTTGTCTTAAAAGGTTTTGTAATTTTATCGGCCTGAGGCCGAAAAAAGGTTCCTGGTAAAACTCAAAAAACCTAAAACAAAGTGGGAAATAAGAACACTTTCTATTTTTGTGGGAAATAAATTCCGAAAACTTTCCCTCTTCTTATTTTTGAAAGTGTACTAAATATATAATAATAAAGTTCCCACCGTACATGGGAACTAAGTCCACTTCACAAATGTAGTTATAAAGGGTGGTTAAGGGCCGATGTTGATTTTGAATAAAACACAAATTATTTAAGAAATTATTGTCATTTCTTTTAATTATGATAATATTGGTATGGTTGAATTATGTATGGAACAAAATATCGGCCAAATGGCCGCCGCGACTTCGGCGGCACACCTCCATCCGATGGTCCAAATTTTCGATGACGCTGAGACAAAATTGAGATTCAATGCCGTTAATGTGCCGAATTATCTCATCCTTTAGCTCTTGAGTTGTTGCTGGCTTATCGACGTACACCTTTTTTTCCAAATAACCCCAAAGAAAGAAGTCCAACGCTGTCAAATCACATGATCTTGGCGGCCAATTGACATCGCCACCACGTGAGATAACACGGCCATTTAATTTGTCGCGCAAAAGAGCTATTGTTTCGTTAGCTGTTTGGCAAGTGACACCGTCCTGTTGAAACCACACATCGTCCACATCCATATCTTCCAATTCGGGCCATAAAAAGTTCGTTATCATCTCACGATAGCGAACAACCTTCACAGTAACTGCCTTACCGGCCTCATTTTGGAAAAAATACGTCCCGATGATGCCGCCAGCCCATAAACCGCACCAAACAGTCACTCTCTGTGAGTGCATTGGTTTTTCGACAATCACTCTCTGATTATCATTCGCCCAAATGCGTCAATTCTGCTTATTAACGAATACACTGAGGTGAAAGTGGACGACTAAATTGACTGAAAAAATCACAAAGCTTATTTTCATAATAAGCCTGAATAACTTTGAGTCTTTCCATGGTTCAAATTGAGTTAGTCTGAAATTAAGAAATGTCAAATGAAATGCAGAAAAAAACTTGACGCTTACGTGTGGTTCACATTCAACATCGGCCCTTACAATTTAACCACTCTTTACTTCCCACTAGGTGGGAACAACTAAGTCCAACTACGTGAACTTTCAAAGATTCTTTGACACATTTTCTTTGGACAATAAATAGGGTTGCCTATAATTTGTGACTCCACTTCTAATCTCTAAGTAAAATTAACTTAAATCCAGCATCCGTTTAATTGAAAGACATAAATTATTATTAATTTTTACTTATCCATTCTCTTTTATGATTTTAAACCTCTGATGTTGTCGCATCATCTAAAACTAAATAACATCTGCTTCCGTTTAATTACGTTGCTCCGTATTTTAAACTTTGTATACGATATCTTCCAAGCAAAGAGTACCCAAAGTCCCATAATTGGAAAAGTTTTGGTGAAAACTTCTGGGAAACGTAGTTTATTAAGATCACAATATTCTATATAGCATGCAATATATTCAATTTATCATTACAGTTTGTGTTAATTAAACAACTGAATGTTCAAAGGAGACTACCTGCTATTGATTTAAGTGCCCTTTGAATGTCTTATTAATAGACTGCGATTATCATAGTATACACATTACACACAAATGTGATGTCAATTTTTGAATATCTTATAGACTTTAACCGAGGTATACGATTTACAGATAGGAAGAGAAAGCTTTTTGCACTGGAGATTATCGGTAGGACGAGTGAACAAATGAACATGATTGGAAAAACAGTTCAAATAAACAAATGTATTTGGAAGGGGCAGTGGAGGGAAACTCTTTGACTTTCGTAAACATTTGGAAGCTTTTGAGATTAATTTCAAACGAATAGAGCATGTACACTTACTGGAGGTAAAAATAAATAATACTACCTCCCACATAGTCCCAATTTATTTAAACTGTAGTAACTAGATTCGAGATTATAATAAACTAAATGATCTACTAAATAATATTAGGATCTACTTACTTACTTAGGTGGCGCTACAGTCCGGGGTGGACCTGGGCCTCAACCAATACGCCTCTCCAGTTAGCGCGATCTTTGGCTAACTGCCTCCAGTTGCGCACTCCAAGTTGGTTGAGGTCCCCTTCCACTTGCGCGCGCCACCTAAGGCGAGGTCTTCCTCTACTGCGTTGTCCCTCCGGGTTAGAATCGAAGACTCTTCGGGCCGGAGCGTTGGTGTCCATTCGCTCTACATGTCCCAGCCATCTTAGACGACTGATGCGTACTTTTCTGACTAGGTCGATGTCGCTGTACAGCTCGTAGAGTTCGCTGTTAAATCTTCTCCTCCAGAGCCCGTCAACGCAAACGGGACCAAAAATCACTCGAAGAATTTTGCGTTCGAAACGACCAAGGAGATCTTCATCCGCCTTTGATAGCGCCCATGCTTCTGCACCATAAAGCAGGACTGGGATGATGAGGGTCTTATACAGAGTTTCCTTAGTATTTCTCGACAAGGCCTTACTTATCAGTTGCCGTCTTAGGCCAAAGAAACAGCGGTTGGCAAGTGTGATTCTTCGTTTGATTTCTGATGTGATGTCGTTATCAGAGTTTATAGCGGAGCCGAGGTAGACAAAGTCCCTAACTACCTCAAAGTTATAGCTGTCTATCGTGACGTTCTGCCCGATTCGTCGATGTCGTGTGTCCCTTCTTGTTGACAGCATATATTTTGTTTTACCCTCATTCACCACTAAACCCATTTTTTCCGCTTCTGTACTAATACTTGCAAACGCACCAGTGACAGCTCGCTGTGTTGTACCAACAATGTCAATGTCGTCAGCGTATGCAAGCAGTTGCACAGACTTATAGAAAATTGTGCCTCTGGTGTTGGCTTGTGAGTTTCGCACAATCTTCTCAAGAATGATGTTGAAGAAGTCACATGACAGCGCATCACCTTGTCTAAATCCTTTTTTGACATCAAAGGTCTCGGTGAGATTGTTTCCGACCTTTACGGAGCAGCGAGCGTTCTCCATCGTCATTCTGCACAATCTGACAAGTTTGGCAGGGATGCCAAAACTAGACATGGCTCTGTATAGCTCGTCTCTATAAACGCTGTCATATGCGGCCTTAAAATCGACAAAAAGATGGTGAGTATCGATCTGGTATTCTTGGGTTTTTTCCAGGATCTGCCGTAGTGTGAATATTTGATCGGTCGTGGACTTACCGGGCCTAAAACCGCACTGATAGGGACCTATCAGATCGTTGACGAATGGTTTCAGGCGTTCACACAATACAGCAGACATGATCTTATACGCAGTGTTCAGGAGACTGATGCCTCTATAGTTGGCGCAGTTTAGAGGGTCTCCTTTCTTGTGGATCGGGCAAACAATGCTGAGGTTCCATTCATCAGGCATACTTTCCTCTAACCAAATCTTGGAGATGAGTTGGTGTATGCACTCTACCAAGTCATCTCCGGCTGCCTTGAAGAGCTCGGCAGGTAAGCCGTCTGGACCAGCAGCCTTGTTGGATTTAAGCTTAGATATTGCTATCCTCACTTCATTTTGGTCAGGTGGACGGAAATCTTGGCTGTCATCGTCCAGGTTGAATGGATCGTTCTGCCTAACAGCGGAATTTGTGTCGTCTTCGCCGTTTAGCAGTCTGCAGAAATGGTTTTTCCATGTCCTCAGCACCGACTGTGACTCTACTACAAGGTTTCCTTGCTCGTCTCTACAGGTCTCCGTTCGGGTCTTGTTGCCATGACACGTTCTTTTTACCTTTTGGTAAAACTTCCGAACATTGTTCCTGGAGTAACACCTCTCTATATCCTCGATCGCGCGCTTCTCATGCTCTCTCTTTTTTCTCCGGAGAAGCCGATGTTCTTCCCTCCTTTTTTGCTCGTAGAGCTGACGAGCTGCTCTCGTCCTTCTATGCAGCGACGCTTCGTAGGCACTTTGTTTTGCTGCATGTGCTTGCCGGCACTCTTCGTCAAACCAGGGGTTTCGGGGGGGTGGACTGGTGAAACCGAGCACATCAGTTGCGGCGTTTTTGATGGCTTCTTGGCATCGGCGCCACTGGTCTTCGGCACTTGATGCTGGCAGCATAGGACTTCTCGAGAGGTTGAGGGATACGCGATCGGCAAAGGTTCTGGCGGTTTGTTGCGTTTGTAGTCGTCCAACGTTAAGTCTCCTCACAGTATTTTCTCGTTGTTGTGGCGTCTTGGATATCCGCATCCGTACCTTGGCTACAACAAGGTAGTGGTCCGAGTCTATGTTGGCCGCTCGGAAAGTTCGGACATCTAGAATACTGGAGGAGTGCCTTGCGTCGATCGCAACGTGATCAATTTGGTTGACGGTTTGATGATCAGGTGACCGCCATGTTCCTTTGTGTATATTGAGGTGAGGAAACCGTGAGCTAGCTATGGTAACATTACGTCCCGCAGCAAAATCAATCAGCCTAAGTCCGTTTCCAGACGTGGTGTCGTGTAGGCTGTGTTTTCCGATTGTGCTACCTCAGAAATTGATTACTGTTTTTTGTCTGGAACTTGGCTCTCTTCAGCGAATTAAGAGTTGCAATGGAAACGTTCTCGGACCATGTGCCTCTGGAAGTTTACTTCAACACTTAAAACAACCAAAATACAGTAAGTGCTATGCAATTAGGGCTCCTACCCAAATTATTCTCGAAAGAAGCGTTCTGAGACTTATACTGATCAAATATGAATTCGCAACTTTTGGAACGGTCTGCATCAAATATCATGCCACATATAGATGTAGATACTAACGCAAATAATCAAACACTTCAAGCACAACTATGAGCGGAGCGGGGAAACAAAAATGGTTTGATAATGAGTGTAAGAGAGCTAGAACTAATTCGTCTGTTCATCTCAAGTCCCTTAGGAAATACAACACCAGCGATTTCAAGGACCTTTACGCGACAGCCAACTAATACGTTAAATCGCTCTGTCTTACAAAGAAGCTGGCTTGCAATCAGAGAAATATTGATCTCATAAATAGTGATACAACTACAACCTCAGTGCAGTTCTGGAAAGCTATAAAGATGATCAAGGAAAAAAGTAATGCAATCGCTTCAGGACTTTAAGCAGAACAAATTAGAAAACACTTTACTCGGCTTCTGAACGCACCAAATAATGCACTTCCGTTCCAATATGCAGCACCGCGGACTATTGACTCATTTCTTGATGAAGCGATTATGGAAGAGGAAATAGCAACAACTGTTATCGAAAAAGCAAAAAGGAACAAGGCACCAGGAGAGGATCGTATTCCAATTAAATTTTATGAAAACTGTACCCATTCTGTACCGCATTCCTGACAGCACTTACCTACGTGGGAATTGGGTGCCGATCTATTCGAACAAAATTCCTTTCGCAAATTTTACTTTGCATTTATCGAAATAAATTTAGTTTATCCCGCAATAGTTGTTTCGCAAGTTTTCATCCCGTCTTTAAATTGTGTTGCAACTTATTTATTTCACAATGTTTTTCCCGCGCTTTTCCATTTTGCTTATGATTAGACAGCATGTTGTTGTTTTGAAAGAATTAGTTTCGCTTACTGTTAATTCCCGTTATTCTTTGTCGTTATTTATATAATTGACAAAATGACACTTGGCACACAGTTGTTTTGCAATAAAACTATATTTATTTGCATTTATTATATCTAGGTAATTATACTAGCTGACCCGGCGAATTTCGTATCGCCGCAAAATTCATTAATGTAGGTAAATTCCGATGTCATGTAATTCGGTCAATTAAAATTGTTTATTCAAAAGTTATATTAAAATTAAATAAATAAATAAAATACTTGTCGGCCAACCTATCGCTTTTTCACTGAAGTCCTTTATGGTACACAACATTTTTTGTTCTATTTCCACTATCGGGTGCGTACACGTACAAAGCGAGAGCTTTGCCGACACGTGAAATTCAAGATTTATACCACACGACTTATTAATTATCATAGCAAAAGCGAGACGTACGGGAAATTGAAGACGCTTAAACACAAACGGCAAATCGTTCTGCATAAGTGGAATCCGCGGAATAAGAACATCTTCGCCTTTGAATTTTCCAATAAAAATCGTTGCTTGAATAATATTTGATATTAAATTCTTCACAATCAAACGCGTACCGCTACAAAGTTTTGGTTCATTTAGGTTGCGCAACAAAATGGGATAGTTGGTGGCTTCGTTTTCATGCATCACGGAGTCGACTGATTTGTATGAATGCAACTCACCAGTGATTTGGTTTTGAATGGCGAAATTCAAATGATCGACGTTCTTGTTTTTCGCAGCCAAAATCAATCTTACACTTAGACAAAGGCAATTTATATGTGCCAGCGTCTTCACGGCAAAACCTGGGGCTTAAAACCAAAAATGATCTACTGGTCATACAACACGATCATCAAACCAATGATCACCCATGCAGCGATATCATGGTGGCCAAAAACCGAACAATTAACGGCCCAGAAAAAACTAAACAAGATATATCGCTTAGCATGTGTTGGTATAACGGGGGCAATGAAAACTTGTCCAACTGCAGCCTTCTGCCTTTACATATTTCTGTAAAGAAGGAAGCGTATCTCAGTGCCCTTAGGCTTCCGGATATATCAAATCTTAAAGCAGGAAATCTGACAGGACACCTTCGAGTATTACAAATGCTTCAAGATGATCCTGTGATCAAAGTATCAGACACCATGCTTAAAAGACTTCGCTTCTCCAGAAAATTTAAGATAGTCGTATCTGACAGGAATACCTGGAAAACCAACCAATTCGTAACACGACCAGGATCACAAATCTGGTACACCGACAGTTCAAAGATGGAAGATGAAGCCACCGGTGCTGGGGTCTATGGGCCTAGGTTCCAAAGAGCCGTAGCACTAGGAAAATCACCAGACATCTTTCAAGCGGAGGTACATGCCATAGAGATATGTGTCCGGGAATGCTTACGGAGGCGCACTAAAGGTGCCCATATCTACATCCTCTCAGACAGCCAGGCAGCCCTTAAGGCCCTGGGATCGTTTTCGATCAGATCAAAGCTAGTCTGGGAATGTTTCAATCTCCTCGAAGAACTGGCAAAGGACAACACAGTCACTGTTGCTTGGATACCAGGCCATGAGGGATTTGAGGGCAACGAACGAGCAGATTGTCTGGCGAGAAGAGGTGCATCACGCCTGCTCACCGGTCCTGAACCCTACTTCGGGTTACCTTTGAGTTACACACACTCAAAATTCAGGAAATGGGAAGATGATCAACTTGCCGAATACTGGACGGAATCAAAGGGACAGAGGCAGGCAAAAAGATTTATAACCCCAGCTCGTAGTAAAGCAAAAAAGTTACTTGAGCTAAGCAAAGAAGATCTAAGGATCCTAACATGTTATCTTACTGGTCACTGGCCACTAAGATATCATCTCAAAAAAATTGGACTTTCCGACGATGACTCCTGTGGACTCTGCGGAGAAGAGGAGGAGACAATGGAACACATACTCTGCGAATGTCCTGCTGTGGCCAGGGGCAGAGCGATCCATATGCAAAGGGCGATTTTAAGTCCTGCAGATATTGGAAACATGGAACCAAGAAGGGTGCTGAGGTTTATAAAGAGCCTCAACAGCTCCCTGGGTTAAATAATAAAGGCCAACACAATAGATCTCTTCTGGTCGCAGTGTATAGGGCCTAGCACTTACAATTACAATTAGCCAATCATGGTCAGTATAATTCTGAGCGATATTCGGGAAAACATTCATAATTAGTTCTTCCGGTGTCGTTGTAAAGTTGAAAAAAATTTGTGGAAACTCAATCAGGCCGGTGATTAAGTTTGCTGGAATCACACCATTGCCCATCGCCAACAATTGCCTGGAGAACTCTGCAGCGGACTGGTCATTTTGTAAATAAACTCGTATGTTTGTTGTCAAATGCAATTTCTTGACGTATCACCATAAAACAGACGCCTTCAGGCAAACATTCAATTCATCTGCCGGAGTTGATCTCGAAATGACAGGCAGCGTTTGACGAAAATCGCCTGATAGCAAGATCATTGCTCCACTGAAAGGTCGCTTATCATTACGTAAACGATTCCGGCCTCCAATGCGCGTTTGTAAGCCATTGTGCATTCGTCCCATATGATAATCTTACATTGCTGCAGTACTTTCGCCTTCTTTGAAATGTTGCATGTAGGTTCTTCATCCACTTGCAGATTCGCTATCCCAGAAGAGGCTAGGGCCAAAGCGATCTCAGATCTCGAACGAATTGTAACCAAAATCAGTGAAATCAGGAATGTATTTCCAGTTTCACCGGGAGCATCAAGGAAGAAAATTCCGCTATTTTCGTTATCGACTGCTTGCATCAATTCATCGTACACTTTCTTTTATTCTTGATTCAACATTGGATACGGTTTTAGATTTTTAAGTTTTGTTTTTTATTTTATTTTTGAATTTTTGAATTAGTAGTAACAATAGTAGAGTTAATATTAAGTGCAGAACACTCTTTAACCCTTTGTTCCCGGAGGTGTTATTTTTTTCAAATATTTTTATATTTGTTTGAAATTTTGATAAAACTTGCTTTAGTGATGTTAAAACAATATATTTAAAAAAAAAATTAAAATATTTTACCCTTTTATTGTTGTTTAAAAAAGCGATTTTAGCACGTAAATAAGAGAAAACTTAGTAAAAAATACGTAAATCACTTCGTCTGACAAAATCGATGAAACTAAATGCACGATTTAGCACGTTCGAAGCTCTCATAACAGACAAAACAGTTTTTTTTTTACTTTTAAATGAGATACAGTTCCTTAAAATCTATTTGGTTTTGCAGTGAAACCACCAGGAAAAAATAGAAAAAATATTTTCTATGTGGTTTCTTTGTGAAACCACTAGGAAGAAAAGGGTTAAATATGTTCATTTTTTATTTTGGATTAAATGAACATAATTGCTATTACGTTAGTGTTTTGATCAGAATGATGTCGGCTTAAAACATCTTCGCAACTGGTGTGTGGATGGCCGGACAGGCCGTTCTCGGGTGGACTGACATTGACGGAACGTGACGTCAACAAACGACGACTTAACATGACATGGAATTAACGAGATTCTCTGATCATCGTCGGTTGTGACTGGGGGGAGATTTTGAGGTTACCATTCGCGACATCGGCCTGAATGGTAACTTTTGGATGTGTCTATGACACAAAAGGGAGGGCAGGCCGTCCTCTGCCTCCGTGATCCGGCATGTCTCTGGGTTTTGACGAACCTTCGTCTTCGAGGAGACTACGGGAACAAGTCACGTCTAGGGTAATGTTTAGTGAAGGCTATTTTAAGTTAGATAAGGCTTAGAATAGGGCTTCGTTTGTATATAATAGATTAGTTTAGGCTTAGTTTAGGCTAGTTAGGTTAAGCTTCGCGTTAAGTTTCCCGGTTTCTCTCGAGGGCGGGGGCAAAAGTCTCTGATCATTTCCTTTCATTTCTTTTCTTTTCCTCTTTTTATCTTCGCTGTCCGTCCGAGGTCGACGTAACGTAGAGTAGCTTTTTTTTTATTTTTTCTCTCTTTTATTTTCTTAAGGCACGAGGCAAAATGTTTTGAGCAGGAGGTGTATTATGAGGGGGTAAGAACTACCCCATCCGTCGAGCTGAGCCGAGCAACCGCGAGCGTGCCACACCCAAATCACCCCATCAAAGTTGCCTCTGTGGCCTAAACCTGGCTCATAACAATATCTAAATTAATATGGATTTTCCCAACGTCGAATTTAAAAATGTTATCACATTCCCCACGGTTGGCAGCATTGATTTTATATTTTTTTTGTATGTTTTTGCATGTCACACGGATTTTAAATTGACAGAACACCGATAGGTAAACAAAATGGCGAATTTGAAAAAAAAAATGAGGGGGCCACCGGCAAGAGGATTGCGAGTTAGGGGTCTCAGCATAGTTTGTCTCTGCTCTAAACTATTACCTCATCGGTGTCTTGAGCAAAGGAACACAGAGGAAATTCATTATAACAACGTAACCATCCGTTAAATCCTTTTCCGTAAGAGTTCACTGGATTTACTTGAGATCTCTCAATTCACTGTAGCTATTAGATATTACATACAAGTAAAATATAAATATTTATTAATCCGGATGCCTGTCCCCTACAATATTTTCTTTCCCAGAACTGATGTATCATGTATGGGTTCGCCGTTTTTAATACCGAGAATATCATAAACCAATTATCTCCCAATAATCGTTGAATCGTTGGAAATTCTGTACGGAAATATAAAAGTATGGATTATATATATACAATATACATACCTAATTGAAATGACTTCAGTCAGGACGTATGCGTAAAGCGTATATACGGACATGCGTGTGCCATCCTTGTATCAATTCAGTAAAATGTTGTGTAAGCTTCATTGATTCTGTGAAATGTATTTTCTTGAAGCGGATGAACCGATTGTTCCCAAAATTTATTCTACCATATCCTTAAGGACAATACAAGATGGGGAAGTGAAGAAAAACAAATCAATAAAATGTGTTATAGGTACCTATGTGCTTTTCGAAGGCGGTTTTCTTTTTCAGAATGGACCATCACAAACAGTTTCATTGTAAATCACATATTAATGTATGTGGGTATGTAACAAGGTCTGCTTTGTTGTGACAAAAGGTGGTCGTTGAGTGAAACCTGACAGTCAAACGAAAATACGAAACATGTCCAATGTTTTGATAAGCCTATGTATTATCGATTGTACATTTTGAACTACCTAACCGGGGTGATATTTTTTTTCTGCAACCAATGATTGATTGCTGATGTCTCTGTCCAGCCTTGTCCTTAAATTCTCTATTAAAAACTATTCAATTATTGAGAGGAGGCTTTTGTAGCAGATTTTTGACTTAGCACCGCCAAAAATAGAATGATGTTTTCATATTTCATTTCGTGCATCAGTCTACACCGACACCGACAACAAAAGCATACTAGCAACTATATTCACTTGCACCAAAAATCCGTTCATTGAAATATACTACTCTTGTATACATATTTGCATGGCACTTTGTAGGCCTCGAAACTTTGGTGCAGCAAAGTGAAATACCCAGGTATTTGTATTTTCCGTTATCACCGAGGTCCAGAAATGTTCATACAATATGCATTATAGAGGATGTGCTCTTGCTCGCCCTGTAACCGATAGTTAGTCATGCATTAACAACAAGGGAACGCGTTCGACCCTACCAACATGATTCCGGTTGACTCGTTGCCAATAGTGTCAAATTGCAGTGTCCTGTGTGTTTTTGTTGATACGATGCAACGGTTGTACCTACACATTTGGGGAAGGTATACATCCAGATTACATTTGTTACCAATTTTCAATGCGTTCGTTTGATTTTGCACATTCGGGGGCAATGTGCATAATACATATGCTAACAAAATGAAGTACGAGTATAGGTATACACTCTCTGCCTTCATTAGGGTGCAGGTGATGCCGTAACGTTGGTGATAGCAAAAATTCTGTTGATGTTTAAGTTCAAAATGTTCGATAGGCGCTTGTATTGTATTGTTAAATATACTCGTGGGCTTTGTTTACACCTTTACCTAGCTACAGTGTGAGCCACATATTTGACTTCAACATTTACTAAGCGGAGAGATAAGGCTTAGCACACTAGAAATAGATGAATTCTTTTAAGCTGATAGTTTTAACTCAAACGTTTTAATACCTACCAAATATTATATAAGTGCATGCATCTAAGAGAAGTAAACGGATTCGCAGCATTTTCGTTTTTTAACTCTTTGCACGCCGCTTTGAACAATTATTTTTAATTCGGTACTTCTTCTATACAACTACTTCCTGGTGAGATGAAAAAAAGTGGTAAAAACTCAATTTTGCTGATGCATATCGCACTGAGCTGCGTTTCTTCAAACTCTACTTAGGACTTCCCTTTTAGCTAAACAAATTCGATACGATTTTCTTTTAGCTCTTTTTCAAAAATTTTCAAAAGTAACCAAGTGTCCCCATATTAGGGTAGGCTTGGTTACAGGGGGATCAGATCCACCCCATTCAATATACCTATTAAAAATAAAAAAATAAAACAAAAAAAAAAACCCTGTTTACTCATGTAATGTTTTTTTATTATAGATATGTAGGTTATTAACCAAAATGCAGCAAGACAATACTCAAAACTGCGGCTACAGTAAAAATAATTCCAATGGGAACTGGACAGTATTGGCATAATGGACTTAAAAACTGTTTGTTAAATTTATTCTGTGGACTCAATACACCTACCAGTGTTCAACTGAATTTCAATATCGATGGGCATCCAGTTGAGAAGAGCTCTAAAAAGGAATTTTGGCCAATATTATGTACGGTAGAAGAAAAACCAATGATGTAGCTACTTGTAATTGGAATATATTCAGGTGATTCCAAACCAAAACTTCAGGAATATTTATCTGAACTCGTAAATAAACTTCAGGATATTTTGGAAAATGGATTATATATAGAAAACCACAAAATTGACGTATCAATACGATGTTTCATTATATCATATGCGATACACTAGCCAGATCTTTTATAAAAGGTATACAAAGTTTTTTAAATTATGTCTTTTTACGTAATTAACGTAAATATATTTGTTTCCGCACAGGTACAGTTAATTCTGATGGTTATCACGGCTACACAAAATGTAAATTGATCGGCGAATATTATTCACATGGTCATCATATGAGCTATCCTAGATTCGATATGCCATTAAGAACTAACATCTCATTTCGCCAAAAATTGGATCCCGACCACCATAAAGAAGACTCACCACTTTTAAAATTACCCATCGATATGATACGAATTTTTCCGGTAGCAGATTCATTACACCTTTTGGATTTAGGAATAATGAAACGCTGTTTAAGAGGTTGGGTAAATGGAAGTTTTAATTTTCGTACCAAGCTTTAAGCAAGAGAAATAATTGATATATCCGAATCATTAGAACAATGCAAATGCAATAAAAGAAAACCAACTGAACTTCGTCGTTCTGTTAGAAAACTGGATTGCCTTAGTTTTTGGAAAGGCTTAGAATTCCGTACCTTTCTCCTGCACCTTGGGCCTGTTGTATTAAGACTTTTTGCAAGTTGATGTTTATCATAATTTTTTACAACTATTCTGTTCTGTCACGATATGTTCGTGCAAATTGTATTTAAAACATCTAAACGTTGCAGAAGTTTTATTTAGAGAATAATGCTGAAACATTTATCGGAATTTATGGAATCGACTCTGTCAGTAACAACATTCGAAACCTATGCCATGTTGTTCAAGGCGTGCGGACGTTTGGACAACTGTCCTCTTTCAGCCAGAGACAAACCATACTGAGACCCCCAACTCACAATCCTCTTGCCGCTGGCCCCCTCAGTTTTTTTTCAAATTCGCCATTTTGTTTTCCTATCGGTGTTATGTCTATTTAGAATCCGTGTGACATGTAAAAACATACAAAAAATATAAAATCAATGCTGCCAACCACTACCAACCATGGGGGAATGTGATAGAGTTCGGGAATACGACATTTTAAGATAACTGAATGCTATTGGTTGATTATTATAAATTTTCAAAAGTCGATTAATATAATTTGTTTGGTTAATAATACTATCTAAATGAGTTGTTTTATATACTAGAAACATATTAGGACAAACATTGTTGTGTATTTTCCGCTTTTGAATATCATTAACTTTGATTTCATGAGTAAATTTTTCTTAAATAACTGAAGAAAAATTACTCAAAATGTTTTTATTTTCCTACAACCATTCTGTAGTAATCATTTTTCATAAATATTTTCAGCAAAAGTGCACTTATTCCTAAAATAAAATATTATTGACACGTAACGAATAATTTTAAATCTAACCGACCAAATTCTATGAACGCTGGCAGCAACTTTGCCGACACCGGAAGTCACCGGAAGTTGTTGATATTTTTTGAGGGTGTGTTGGTGTGTTGAAGTTTCGTGACATTTGTCAGTACGAATTTCTATGTATCAATACTAGCGCACTAAATTGTGTAAACTCCGTACAAGTATTGCTTGTAGGCAAGGTAACGGGAAATCGGCCGAAGTTGGGGGTCTCAGTATTGTCTCTGCTTTCAGCGCTTATCCATTTAAAAATTAGTTAGGTCAACTTAAACTTTTACTTCGGTCTAGAAACCGTCCTTTAGCGCAAGTGGCAAAGCGAATGAATGAACTAACAAAATTAACGCCCAATATTCCTTTCGTTAAAATGGAACGCAAATCAAATGGTTATCGATTTCAAACAATTTATTTCTTTTTGCAAATATCGAATGGATTTATATTAAAAAGAAGTAGATATCCAAGATAAGTGGTTTATGTATTATGACTAAACAAGACGAAATTATAGAAATGCAATAAGCCAAAGGTATCAAGGCCAGTTGTGCATTTTAGGAGCTTCTTAAGAAGGGTGATTTTTTTAGGCGTCCAATTTCATCATCATATATATATGTCGCCATCTGAAGACGATTTAAAACCACCTATGTTGTAACGGGTGATTTTTTAAGAGGTTTAGAACTTTTTTTAAAAAAAAACACAAAAAATTCGAAAAAATGAATGAAATATTTATTTGAATCGATAGTTTGAACCTTGCAATTTAATGTTTAAAGATAATTTCATGCAAATGTTGACCGCGGCTGCGTCTCATGTAGTCCATCCGCTGAGTCCAATTTTGGCATACTCTTTCACACATATCGGCCGGTATCTCACGAATGAATGCATGGATGTTGGCTTCCAGTGCGTCAATCGAAGCGGGCTTGTCCCTATACACATTAGCCTTGACATACCCCCACAAAAAATAATCTAATGGTGTCAAATCGCACGATCTAGGCGGCCAATTGACCGGCCCGAAACGTGAAATTAACTGTTCACCAAACTCGCCTCGCAATTGCGCCATTGTTTCGCGTGCTGTGTGGCATGTGGCACCGTCTTGTTGAAACCACATATCATGCAAGTCAAGAACTTCCATTTCGGGCAAAAAAAAGTTTGTTATCATCGTTCGGTAGCGTTCACCATTGACAGTAACGCTGCGATTCGCATCATCTTTGAAGAAATATGGCCCAATAATGCCGCCGGCCCATAAACCGCACCAAACAGTGGCTTTTTCGGGATGCATTGGTAGCTGTTGCAATGCTTCTGGCTGATATTCACTCCAAATGCGGCAATTTTGCTTATTTACGTACCCATTCAACCAAAAATGAGCCTCATCGCTGAACACAATTTTTCGATAAAAAAGCGGATCCTCGGCCAGCTTTCCAAGAGCCCATTCACCAAAAATTCGGCGTTGTGGTAGGTCGGCTGGCTTTATTTCTTGCACAAGCTGTATCTTAAAAGGCTTTACGCAAAAATCCTTCCGCAAAATTTTCCACGTAGTGCTGTAACAAAGGCCTAACTGCTGGGAACCGCGCCGAATCGACATTTCGCGGTCTTCTGTCACACTAGCTGATACGGCCGCAATATTTTCTTCACTACGCACAGTACGTAAACGTGTTGGTGGTTTAATGTCCAACAAAGTAAATTTGGTGCGAAATTTGGTCACAATCTTCCGAATAGACTGCTCAGAAGGTCGAGAATGCCGATCATAAAATGGAAGCAGCGCGCGATGAACATTTCGAACCGAGCACGAATTTTGATAGTAAAATTCAATTATTTTGCAAGCGTTGTTCATTTTCAAGACGATCCATGGTTAAATTGCAAACCAAACTGAAGCTGTTTGACAGTGACACAAGGTACTAAACACACGTCAGCTGTCAAAACCAGTGTTGCCAAAACCAAACCAGCTAAAAAATCACCCGGTATAAACTATCATAATATTAAATGTTATTGATGTCATTAAAATATAGCGATCAATTTGTTTTCATGCCACTAATTCACACTCGCAAATCTATAAACATTTAAATCAAATTGTTTGTCCAAAGTTTGTTAGATGATTTTGTTTAATCAAACACAAATACAAGTGAATAAATAAAAAATCTTAAAACTAATAATGCTGTGTACTTCATTTTTCTTATCTCTAAAATTATGACTAGGTATACTAATCATGGGCAGATCACTTGAGAGTGTTTGGACTTCAGATATTATTGGAACTTGGCTGCAGCATGTTGTTCATTGCATCAGATTCTCTAAGAGAAAATATAACAAACAATATAGAAAAGATTAAATTACACAAATATATTGTGATACAGGTTGAACTAACCGTTTGCGAACAACTCTCATGGCGCTATGTTTAAGAACATTTAACTTAAAAAAGTTTTCACATTCAACTATATTGAATCTGTTGTCGGCCTTTAATAGAACTTTTTGAAACATGGAAATAGCTAATTGAGTTGTATTTCATAAACGCCAATTTAGAGCCTCCAGGAAAAAGTAGCAATTCTTGCGAAAGTATAGTATGAACGACTTTCAGTCCCACTTTACTGGCAGTTTTTGTGCAGAGCTTCCCGCAATTGGCATCAACTTTGTAATCTGTTGAGTTAGAAATTCATTTAATAGGTATGTTAAGTTTGTTTTATGATACAATTTATAATATAAGAATACATTTTACTGAGATTCACTTACCAGATTTTATTCGAAATGCGGATTCTTAAGAATCTTCGTATTCAGTTCGGATAATTTGCTATCTGTTAGATTGAGAAGGACTCCAAAACATTCTCTTCACTGTTGCTAAGTTGCTGATGTTTTTCAAAACCCTATCCACTGTTTTTTGTAAGTTATCCAATTTAATTTTTATTTTAATATGTGACTCCACACAGTAAGAAACTTTGCTGTCTAGCAGCTCAACTTTATTGTTGTTTAGCAGGTCAAGTTTCTTTTCTTGATGGAATGTCTGCAGATCCGAAATTGAGGAGATTGTGTTCTCATTATTTCCTTCAATAATATGTTTTGTTTCTTCTATGTGATCTATAGAATGTTCATATGTTTCCATTCCTTCGTCACCAATTGACAACTCCTCAATATACAATGCTGTCTCTTGATTAAAGGGCTCACTTCTTTCTTCGGTATTTAATGAATGTACCGCCCTGTGAGTAATTGTTGAACATGACGGGGTATCGAACAACTCATCGTAGTAAGACATTTTCTTTTGTTGTTCGATGTATCCTGGCCGTGATCTTTTCAATTTTTTTTTCGTTGAAATAAGCCTGTTCAGCATCTATGTCATCAAACGTGAACAACATATTTTTTCAATTCTTGATGAAGATGGAAAATTATTCGCAGTAGCTTTTAATGTGAAACTTTGTTTTGTCCACTTAGTTTTGTCCGGTACAGATGCAGGATCTTTTCTTAATTTATTTAATTTCTGATCTTTTAAATGTTGTGGCCAGTATAGAATACCGTTCCGCTCCCAATAACCTGGAACTGCTATTACGCCAATGCTCCTGTCACACTCTATAGTTGTTCCGATTTTAAGAACCATGTTTGAAATAGGATTTATGTCTAGTTGATTTAAAAAAAAAAACGGATAATTTTAAAATATTCTCTACTTGCACTTTACTTAAACTGTCAGATGTCGGTATACACACGCACAAAGTTTCTTTTCTAACACAAAACACAAATTGCGAAGGATTAAATATTCGTATAGTATTTTGGGGCGGGTTTCCATTATGCGCACTAAGCAAACATTTTTTTTTTTTCTGGCTTTAAATGGCTTTTCTTGAGGAAATGATTTTTTTTTGTTTTTAATGAAACCATGTTTATGTGATTTATTCACCGAGATTTGAAACCATTTTTGCGAAATCTCCATACACATGCACAATTGCACAGGCTTGAAGCAACTCTTCAAAGGGATCTAATTTTTTTTCGCTCTTCCCTCCTCCACTGGTATTCAACAATCCAATCAGCAAAATTATTGGAGTAGTTGTCATTTTAGAATTCTCTTTTAAAGACACGCCACTTAGACTCGATTCCTTGAGTGTGAATGCCATCAGCACCAACAAAAGGATTGTCAGGATCACTATGGTTCACATTTTTATGAATGAACCCATGAGCGCCCAAACAATCGTACGCCTTCCAGCAATCGGTGTGAAAGATCCTTCCTGGATTCATGTGCTTTTTAATAAGCGGAACTAGCTCTTCAGAACTGCGCTCGTTTTTTGGACAAACTTCCAGTCTCAAGTCTTCGGACTAATCCTCAATTAAACCGAGAACCCAGTGGCCGCCCACACACCTTCCTTTATTGAATTTTCTTCTCCTAAATTTGCTCTCGTCGATATAAACGATCTTGCCTGGTCCGCTTATTTTTTCTTTAGCTTGAAAGGTTTCCAAAAACTAGATTACTATTGTCTCCCGGCAATAACTATACCAGCCGACAATAGTCCGTTGGGACAGACATTGAGACGAGGTGAAATCATCCACCTTTACCGTTTCGTAGGAATAGTTCCTAGCGAAGCAGTACATAAGATAAAAACATTTTGGCAAAGGCATGCGAGCTTGCTCAAACCAACTGCCAACAGCACGACTTGTTCTTACTGTACAGATTGATTAAATGATTTTGTGCATCTGAACTCGCTAATTAGATTTCCGCGCACAAAATTCTTCATTTTAAATTCATTTTTATTGTTATCTTTAAATAAACTTACGTGCTAGACAAAAACGATTAAATCTAATTTAAAACTAACATTTATTTTATTCTAGCTTACTGGCTCCAAGCGAGCGCTCTAAACTTAACAATATCCTTAAAATTATTGCCTTTCGGCCTTAAATCTATCTATGTCTATGATTTGTTTTGTTTTTTATTTTTCAAGAAACTTTAGAAAACTTGAAATCTTTATTATTGGTTTTGCTTAAAAACTACTTAAAACTACCTAAGCTACTTAGCCTACATTACCTATAATCAGGGTGGTGAGCAATCTTATCGATTGGTCACCATCCTGATCGCGTCTTTGGTTGTCTGTCGGCCGCCAACAAGGGTTCATCCGCGCCGCCGAGCCTCCACCGAGGCCATGAGCGTCGGTCAAGTCTCGGAAGCACTCTTTCATGTTGGCTAGTCCAGCACTTCCCAAAGACCCCCTACGCTAAACCTAAACCTACTACCTTAAATCTAGCTTAAAACTAAGGAGGATGCTACGTAAGTAGCGCACCGGCCCGGGAGAGCGTATCCACTCTCACCTCTTCCTCAAGCCACCAAAATTCGGTGAACTGCTTTACCGTATCGACCCTGTCCCGTTCCGCAATTGCGGTACTAAAACGGAGGAGCTCCTGAGCATTGGCGGCGTACCCGTCGTGGATGAGCCGCTTATCCCTCGCGCCGCGGTGGCTGTGGTACAATACCGGCACACCATCTTTTTTCTGGACTAACCCTTTCATGTCTACATGAAGAAATGCCTCAGGCGGGATAAAGCCAGACCGAAGCGTACTCTCGTGGTACATTAAATTGGGGTAGTAAGCCCCTGAGATCAGGTTATTATCACTGGCCATCGCCCTAGCAACGTGCCTCCGAATCACCTTAATAAGGAAATTGTCAATCCTATTCAGTCGGGCCCCATTGTATAAGGTCCGGTTGGGATAGTATTTTATGTACTGAGATTCAGGAGTTCTAAACAACCCTAGACAGGCCCTGAGGCATTGCCTCTCAAACACCCGAATCCTTTCCATATAGGACGGCGCTATATTGAACCACATGGGACAGCCATAAGCGATGATAGGCCTTATAAGGGCCACGTAGCAAATGACCTTCACCCTGGAGTCAAGTTGACTGCTGCGAAACAGTCTCCTTGTCAGAGCGTAGGCCCTCTTAGCCCCAGCAAGACAAGCATCTATATGTTTGTCAAAATACAGATACTGGTCAAGTCGGATGCCGAGATACCTGACCACGTTTTTCACCACCAATGGTCGTCCCTGCTGTCCAATAATTGTTAATTTTCTCCAGTTTTTTCTGGTATCCCTAGAGGCCCCAGCCAATGGAGTCCTGAACAGGATTGTTTCCGATTTTTGGAAATTGATTTTCAACTTCCAATCATCGCAATACCTCTTAATTTGCTCGAAGTCACGCTGCAGAAGGATGTTGATGACCTCGATTTTTGGTCCTGACCTGTACGCCACTAAATCGTCTGCGTACGCTATAGCGTGTCTGAGGGAACCCACCAGATCACTTGTGTAAATATTAAACAGGACCGGAGAATTCACTGCTCCCTGTTGTAAGCCGTTTTTAATTTCGAAAACCCTGCTCGAGGTTACGTTGCCAGCTTTGACAACGAACTTCTTTCCCATAAGCATATCATAAATCATATACAGCAAAGGTTTTTGAATGCCCATTCTGGTCAGCTTATAAAAGAGCCCCTCCAACCATACGGTATCGAAGGCCTTCTCAAAGTCGACCAGACATGCACCCGTGCATTGCTTCTTACTTTTATTCCACTGAATGTCGGAAACCAGTTTCGACGCGGCATGAATAGTGTCATGCCCCGCTCTAAAGCCAAACTGGTTGTCCGGAATAATCTTATTTTCTTCAACCCATCTTAAAAGAGATCTATTGACGACTTTCTCGAATACCTTGCTAATATTCGGAAGCAAACTGATTGACCGCAGATTAGCAGGGTTTGTCCTATCTTTATCCTTTTTCGGGATAGGGTGTACCACCGCCATTTTCCACTGCGCCGGATAATATGCATTATTCAGCACATTGTTAAATAGCGTGGTGAAGATATCGATCGCTTCTAGCGGCAGGTGTCTTAATACGACGTTTGGGACACCGTCAACTCCCGCCGACTTTTTGTTTTTCAGTGACTCAAAGATGCACCGAAGTTCATCTATACTCACGAACAGATGAGAATTTACATCGGCGATTGTGCCATTTGCACGGTTGTCGTCATTGAACACGGTGAAACCGTTGTTCTCGAATCGCCAATTTTGAATTTCGGTCCGCAGGTAAAAGTGGTTAAGAAAGGCCCTCTCTTCGAGATCGTGGTTACGGCGAACAGGGTTGTTCACCGTATACACATTCTCAAAGAAAGCTCCCATCAAGTCCACTCTCTCCTGTGGGTCTTCGACCACATAAAAACCGTCGTTCGAGTCAGCACTTTCCGGACTTATGCCAGCAGTCAGTAGTGTCTGTCTGTTCTCGTTCGTCTGAGGTATTCGGACACAAGAAATGTCGTTATGATCTTTCCGCCTGAACAGTTTATTTATTTGTGGGAACATACTCGGACTACTGGATTTTATAGCCCGAATTTTATTGCCCCAATACAAACTTACAGATTTTCTGTAATTTTCTGTGATCAACTGTTTCAAGTTTTTGATCATCGACTTCAGTGTCCTTATCTCGGGATCGTTCCTGTCAGTAAACTGTCTGTGTAGCCGTTTAAGCCTCGAAAGCAGTCTACTTTTATGTCTGTACAGAGCATCGATTGTCGCGTTTCGATACTTCTCAGTTTGTTCTTCGTCGGTGGAGTGTCCTACCCGAGGGATAGTCCGCTCCATTGTCTGTTTGATGACGACATTCATTTGCCGTAAATGAATGTCGATCTCATCGTTCGTTAAGTTCCTGTTTGTCGGTGGGTCGAGCTCGCATGAGCGTATATCGCGCTTTAAAACTCTGGTGAAGCGCGACCACTGCGCTTTTCGGTAATCGAAAGAACGCACTTGGTCGTACTGCTCCAGTTGCGTCTGCTCGTTCGGGATCCGTATTACGGCGGCAAGTCCGTAGTGATCACTATCGTACTCAACCGTTCGTAAACAGTTCCGCGTGCTTAGATCAATGTTTGTTAGTTCCAGTCTTTCGTCAACTAGCGCCAAGTCCAAGAACGAACCTTCTCTAGGGAAAGACGGGATATCCGTCGCGTACAATTCGATTTTGTACTCAATCATATTATGACGCCACCAGTCGTGAAACTGGTTGCCTCTAGGGTTCGGAATATGATTTCCCCATGCCGCATGTTTAGCGTTGAGGTCTCCGCCCAAAAAGTAATAATTGTCTTCCGATTGAAGCTCTAAGCAACGAAAAAGCGTCTCGATCTCATTTAAAAATTGAATGCGATGAGGCGATTCAGGGGCGTAAAGCGACACCACATACACCCGCCTCTGGCTATTGAGGGGAATGCACACGATGCATGCTTCCAACACCTGGAACCTGCGCACGTCCCCGCTATATATGACCCTATGGCGCAAGCCTTTACGTATTAAGATAGCGACACCACCTCCTTGTGTGGAGTTGGGCCGGTCTCTTCTAACAACACAATAATTTCTGTAGCCCAATTTGTGCTTCGGATTTAGCTTAGTTTCGCTAACCAAAAGTACATCTGGCATTTCGACTTTCAACAGATTGGAAAGATTGTTCCTTCTCTCGATCCTGATTAGTGAATTAACATTCACCGCAAGGATCTTTAAGTTTACCTCGTCCAGCGTACCCATCATATTCATGGCGCGGCAGACTCGGCAAACATCGTCGAATAGATAACGTCTATTCGAGCCGCTTGCTCATTTAATTGTTTCTGGAAATGATCGATCTTTCCGTGCAATGACAGAAGGATCGATTTCAAATCCAGATCCGCTTCCGGTGTAGGAACCTTCGGCGCGCTTTTTGTTTTTGTGCTACCCGGTCCAGTTACCATTTGGGCAAAGGACACATTGGGTGCAACAAAATTTGAAAACGAGCGACTCTTTTGACCCTTCTCTTCTTCTGACTTCTGTTTTCGAGCCTGCACATTCTGTTTAACCTGCTGATACTTCGGGCATCCCTTGAAATTAGCAGGATGTCCAGAGCTTTTGCAGAGTACACATGAAAGCTGGCTTCGATCTTCTACCCTATCGCTACCTAAAGCACATTCCCCATGTTTGTGGTCTTGGTTACACTTGACGCACCTGAACTGCATATGGCAGTTAGCTGCGGCGTGCCCGAACCTCTGGCAGCGCATACATTGAAGTACACGATCTGACCTTTTTAATTTTTCCCAACGTACTGCATGATAGTACAGGAATCTGATCCTTTTCAGACTATCGATTTTGCTGTTGGGTGTTAATTGCACCAAAAAGAATGGTAATTTGCGGCTACCACCCCTGTCCGCAGGCGAGGAAAACGGCTTGACCCCCACGAACTTAAGGTCGTCGCACTCATAACTTTTAAGCTCCTTTTCAAGCTCCTCTATTTTAATATTGGGGTCGATACCCTTAAGAAGCACCGTTTGCCTCTTTTCTCCTTTTGGAGTGTACGTGAAGTACTCTGTTTCCGCTTTCTCCAGAGCGGTGCGTACTTTTTTGTGCTCCTCCATATTACAGCACATGATTATATGTTTTGTGGCGTTAAGCCTTTTTATGTAAAAATCCTTAGTTACTAACCTACATAATCTAATGCTATCACTAATATCTAAATAACTTACATTAATAGGTGGAATCTTTACCTTTTTCGTCTGTTGTTGTTGTTGCTGCTGCTGCTGCTGTTGTTGTTGTTGCTGGTGTTGCTGGTTTTGTTGATGCTGCGGTTGCTGCTTCTGCTGCTGTTGTTGTTGCTGTGGCAGGGGCTGTTTCTGTGCCGGCTGCTTTTTCTGTTTTTGTTGTTGTTGTTTTTGTTGTTGCAGTTGCTGTTGCTGCTGTTTCAGCTGTTTTTGTTGCTGTTTGTGCTGTTGCTGCTCAGCCTGAATCTGCTTCAGCTTTTGTTGTTGCTGAAGCATTTTCTTCTGGCGCAACTTCTCTCTTTTTTCGAGGAGCTCTTTGATCAGACGATCGAGCTGGGCTTCCTCGTCTTCTTCCTCGTCTTCTTGTTGTTGTTGTTGCTCCGTGTCGTCTGCGGCGTCCAGTAACTCTTGGAATGAGTTACCTTCGCCCACGTACCGACCTTCGCCTCCTTCAGACTCGTACGAGTAGCTGTGTACGTCATCCTCGTCTGATTCGGCCTCTGACGTATTTACCTGTGACGTCATCGCCGCTCCGTCTTGCTTTCTTTTTGCTGACAGGTTTGGTATGGGTTTCAGCTTACGTCGTCTCTTTTCTACTTTTGTCGTTTCCTGCGACTGTACAAATTCTTGTGTTTTTGCTGTTGATGCTGCTAATACTGCTGCACTTGTTGATGCTGAAACTGCTGCTGTTGTTGTTGTTGTTGCTCCCATTTGCTGCTGCTTGACTTGCCTCGTCAAGCGCTTTGGCAACGGGGCATCTACTTGCGGGACTGTGTCCATCGCCTGGTTGCCTTGCGGCACTTCCACTTTCACTATTGTTTTTATTTGTTAATTATTTTTTTAATTGAAAAAAAAAAGAAAAAAAAGCACTTCCCCCACGGGGACTTGAACCGACACCTCTTGGTGTCAGAGTCTATGGTCTTTTCCACTGCGCCAACGGGCTTACACAAACTTTTTGATCAAAATCACTTGAACACTATAGTTTCGCAATTTACGCACCACTAACAAAGTCGACTATTCACGATGAATGCTGAAGAGCGACAAAATTCTTCATTGGAATCCTATGTACCCGGCACAATTTAGCAAAAACCCGCGTTTCACAGCGAATTCAAGCGCTTGCTCGTCTAATTACTGTACCACAAAAGAAAATCGCTTCACTTGTTAAATATGCAAATTTCCCTTCTTTTTACAAATCATTTGTACAAGTGCTTCCGTGACGGCTAGAAGATGCGCAGGCATTCTCTTCTCTTCTCTTCTCTTCTTTTCTGTTCTCTTTCTCTTTCTCTATATACATAAAAGAGAGTTGCAGAAGCGTTGTGTTTTTATAACTCACGAACGGTCAACCCGAATTCGATCAAGTTTTTAAAGTTTGTTTGCATGGTTGTGTAGTTGGTATATCTAAGGTTTGAACGAAATAGGCCAACCCGTTCGTGAGTTATGTCAACATCTGATTTTGTCCATATAAAAAATAAAACGTAGGCGCCTATGAGCGTTTGCTGTATGTTTACTGTACGCTGATGTCATACACACAGCAAATACTTGTTGCATAGCATACATGCATACAGCTGTCAGTGAGTTTATTATGTTACGGTTTTCTTTCATCGAACTCGCTGAACGGATGTTATATTAATTAATTTGTTTATCGTTTAAACACAAACGTACGTGCACATTTTATTCGCGCTTGCCGGTAACTGTTGTTGTTTTCGGCATGATGTTTTATAAATAGTGTGTTATGTAAATCTAATAATTATATTTTCATCGACAGCAGTGTACACTTTTCATTTGCGTTTGCCGGTTTAATCGGATTTCAGGTCATTTATATACGTGTCAGTGTCACTTTTACAGTTTTTTTCCTCAGTTCTTCTGCATTCCACAACAGAATGCATCACAGAGGGAACGATGTAGACGTATAAACCAATCGGTTGATAATGCGAAGTACGCGTACCTACCTCAATTCAAAGCATACGACAAATGGATATGACAGCTTTTAATTGTGATTGCACAACTGATTACAATATGTATTCTTATATTGGCCAAATGAATAAAAAATGTGTGCATTGTAATGCATTCAAATTAATGAACGAAGCGCCTGGCATATGTGCTGTGCTGGTGGGAAAGTTATATTGCCTGTATTAGAACATCCACCAGATGCTTTGCATTCATTAATTTATGGTAATTCACCAACGTAAAAGCATTTCTTAACAAATATTCAAAAGTACAAAGTTTTTGTATTGTGTGTCATTCAATCAATCATCAATTAAAATGCAACTGTAATCGATTGCAAAGTTTAAATGCTCGAAATTATTTAAATCTAAAAATCTATTTTGGGCGGGACGAAGTTTGCCAGGTCCGCTAGTAAAACTATAATCAATAGAAGTTGGACGTATATATTAGAAATGTGTTTTGGCAGAACTGTCCGCGGAAGTTGAGAATTCCAAATGAACCAAACAAACTTTAAAAACTCGACGTTGTTGTTCATCATAATCACTTCCATCTAAATCGAACCGGTCGAGTAAAAAGAACATTTTATTTTTAAATAGTCACTTGACGCACTCGAATATGTACTGACAGTTAAAACAAAATGTTAACAATATTTTTACAGTAAGTACATGCCGCTCTCACTCTCGTTGATTTACTGGTGGAAATAAAGATTTACTTACACAATTGGTGCTTCTATGATACTGGAGTAACTTAGTTAATATTTTCTGAAGACTTAACGATTGAAATCCCAAGTTAAAAATAAATAATTTACCAACAGAATCGACTATACGTAGAACAAGATGCGATTTCTTTTTTATTTTCCGTAAAATGGCTGAGTATGTTAACCCGAACGCGTCTGTTGTATTTAGCGCTAGAAATAATATTCTTAAAGAAAAACTACAGTGATTTGATGGACGTTATATATGAAAGGTTGACCACAGAAATGAGCTGAACAGTTCTTTAAACAAACGTCGCCAAGTGTATTAAGAACCACGTTATCTGATGATGTTCCCGTTGAGAGCAAACACTGATCACGTTTATATACACTAATTCAAATCAAATACCTGCCAGTAAGATGCGTTTGAAGAACTTATCAGTTCTTTTTCCAATTGGTTCAACCTAGGGGAAAAGTGGGTTAATTTGGGTTAGTTTAGGGCAATTGGCACATTTCTAGGAAAAGTGTAGTATAATTGTATAATGTATAAAACATAAAGACAAAGCAACGTTGCCAGATTTTTATTTTTTATTTTTTTAACTGTAAGTTCCCAAAAAAAAGTGTATTCTCAACCAAAAAACTGTAAGCTTAAAAAACGAAAAGAATTTTGTGAAATTACCCTTTTTTTAAATTAGGGTATGTTATGTTATTAAACAAAAATAACAAAAAACAATTCATTTTAAATAAAATAAATAACTTTTTTTGTAATTAAAGAAAAAACCGAAAACATTTTACTTTATTCTTTCAAATCTGAAATAAAAAAAAAAAAACTGTGATTTGTACTGGAGGTAATTTTAAAAACTGTAAGCCTGTCTAAAAAACTGTTATTTACAGTTTAAACTGTGAATATGGCAACGTTGATCACGAGGGACACTTTTGTTTTCTTGAGAGCTTTTGATAATACCGTACCGAGCTGTGTTTTGACATCTGACAGTTCACTTGAGCAGCCAATCAATTTGTTTTTCGTATCCAACAATTCGCGATTTACATGAGACAATGCGAAGTGGTTAGATGTGCGTTTTCAGATTTGAGCATCTCAATCTTATTGCCCGACGTTGTTTGAGTGGTTTCAGTGTTGCGTGATGTTCTGTTGACATCAGAAATATTTTTGCTGAGTTCGGCGAACTGGGTTTCTATGTATTTTCAACGCAAGAGTGTCACTGTGTTCTTTCATTTTTGATGAGAACAGATCGATTATAGATACCCTTTGTGTTTTAAGATTCTCGTCCATTTTCTCCCACATCTTATCATCGTTAACAACTGACATCTTAGTTTTTGCTGTGTGTTCTGCGGCGATCCCATAGAAGTTCGAGGCGAGTTGCGGTACAGTATTTTGACCTTTTTGGTGGACCGATTGTTACCAGACATTTATGTGAACAAGTAGTAGAACTTAAACCATTGGTTGTTTTGCAGAAGTATGCTATAAGAAAAGTATGTGGGGTCAATCGTTTAGCTCCTTCTATAGTTTTGTTCAGATCATTGAAGATTCTTCCATTAAAACATTTGTACTATTTCAAAGTTTCAATTGTTTTTTTTATGAGAGGCGGATATTTGCAGAGCCCTATCACTAACACTCGCAATTTGCGAAGCAATTCAATTAATGTCGTCGTTATACCTCCTTTCCGTACTACTCTCTTCAAAAACTTTCACTCCATCGTTTCGTGCAAATTATTTAATAAACTTCCTTTAAATATCCGAAGAACAAGATCCTTGTCCCAATTCTTGAAATGTGTAAAAATGTGGCTTCTCGATTTTAATCACGAGGAAATTAAGGTTTTGCTGCCCTATGTTGTCTAAATATGTACATCAAATTGCTTTATCACATATTTTTGTGCTACCTCTTTACGTTTTTAGTTCTCCTTCATTTTAAATTTACTGTAAATTTTGTATAAATGAATTAGTTTCTTATTTTTAAATAAATGCTTTCAGCAGTTCACCCCCACTTAAAAGCCTTTTTTTTTTTTTTGTTATAAACTGACTTTATCACTATTTGTATTGCACAATACAAATGTCACTACCTATTCTTAATTTTAACATTGCAAATATAGATAAGGTAAATTCAAAGTTTGTAATACTAAGAATAATGGATAATAATAAAAATAATAATAATAAAAAAATTGTTAGTAGTTGTATTTTCACAAATCACAATGCAATTTAAATTTTATGCTTTACTTTCACCAACATGAAACGTAAATATTCAGATTTTACTGAAGAAACTTTATGACTTTAGTGAATATCCAATAAAGAAAGATCGATTCGGTTCGTTATAATTTGAAGAAAAATTGCCGACCAGAAAAACACGTCTACTCGGTACTTTGCTTCATAACTGCGTGGGTTGTATCACAGCGACTCTGACTAGTACCTACCACCCAAAAACGACTGTATATTTGGACCTATACTACAGTTCTTTCTTCAAACAATAAAAAAAATAATAATAATAAAAATAACCTAAAACTATACGCCTTTCCTCTTATATCAGACGCCACATACCCTCGTGCGCTAAAAATTATGAATGCTCCTACGAAGAGGGCCTCCTTGACTATTTAAAAAAAAGAAGTTGGAAGAAGTACCACAACAAGTCAAGTATCTGTCTGCCCGTGTCTGAGCTAGCCGTCGACAAAAACTTTTAAAACAAAAAGTTTTACTCGCGTCTACAAACAATATCCAACATTAACAAACAGAAAGTCTCTTCACTACAAATACACTTTCTCTTCCATTTATGTTGAAAAAATAAAAACTTGTCAATCTTTGTGTGCCACACGTGCAGGAAAATAATGACGAAATAATGCGTTTCGCCCTCGTACAGATCGCATTAAACTTTTACCGGTCATTTAATTGATGACGGTGTGTAGAATATTGATCGACCCACCATCCAGCCACCTTATCGCATCATCCACAAATCGTCTTTAAGTACATTATAAGTGTCTATATTGTCCCTTTCAAAGACTTTGTGTTGTTGGTCATGAGTTGGGCATTGCTTGAAGTTAAATTACCGTCAACAACATGCCTCCATCAACCAAACACACTCAATGGCAGTACAATAGACATTTGGCTCACACAATGAAAAGTAGTTCTTTGGAATAGGAAAGGTACCTACCTACTGCTGGAGATTCAATTGGAAATTTACTTGGCGATGCGGATTTTTTTTTTCTTACAGTGAGCTTTTTTGCAGCTCCTGAGTGGAGTCATATTCAATGTGGACACTTTAAGAAAATTTAAAGATTTGGTTACAATCTTCGGGTTGGAAAATTAGATAAATGCAGAAATAGGGTTACCATACGTACTGTTCTCCTTTTTCGTCTTAATATTGATTATGACCTATTTTTATTTTATTTATTTTTTATTTATTGACTTCAAAAATAATTACAATTTACATTTTCTTAACTTGAATTTTGACTCAAGTCTGTAAATGATTTGGCCGAATGCAGTCTTGCAGACTGACATTTATATTATAACTAGCTGGCCCGGCGAACTTCGTACCGCCTAACGGTCAATGAATTTAATGATATCTTGTAATTAAACTTAATTTATTATTTAAATTAAGTTTAATGGTTCATTAGGAAATACAAACTCAATAAAAGTACAAAAATCAAGTATTTCAATGGCCCGTCAGTAAGACAATTGCTTTGATGAAGCTATGTATTTAGCTGTATTGATATATTTTTGGGATAGCTTGGAGGGAACCAGTAGGCTAGTGCACTAAAAAATAAGCCCGGTATTCCTACCTTTTAATGAATCTTTCAAACACTGCTTCTGCAGTCTCACTTCGCTATTTTCTATCTCTTGAAAAAACCAGCCTCTCAAACACGGCAAGCTTTTATGTCATCTCTTTGTGGTTTCGAGAGGGCATAGTCCTATCATGCTGAGTCCTCTTAGAGAAAACCATTAACCGGTAAAATAAACACAACTCATGTATATTTACAGCATCGTCACCATGACGCCAATCATTGGATATTGCCTTCCATCTCTACCCAAATAATAAAATAATTTAGCGCAGCATATAAAGCAAACTATTATTTCCCCAGACTAAGGACTTCCCCACTCATCGTTCCCAACTTTGCACGAGTTATAGAACATTTTCGGGGCTTTTTTTTTTATATTCAATAGTTATGTCTAAACCCTGTAGGTGGTGGGCCGAAAGGTGTTCCATTAAAGAACAAACTAGTTTACCAAACTAAATTGTGGCCAAACTTTTACGACAAAACGATACTTAATTCAACATTTTGTCAGAAATATTAACAAGTTTGGTCTCTGCCATTTCGCAACTTTATTTATAGCAAAAACATATTACCCCAAGTCACTTCATAACTCCTGATAAAACACACATCCTAAACCAGAAACCACCCGTCGGCGATTTATTCAACTCTGTAAATTTATGTGACACAACCTTTCGTTGGTTTAGTGCCAAGATTCTGGCTGAAATATAGATACTACAACTAAAATCGAGTTCAGTTGCTTGTTTTGTCTCACGATAGTCAGCATGCCATCACCCGGAAAGCAACAGCGAGTGTCAGCTATTCCATATCTACATTTATATTTAGGGGAAGACCGATTTTCATGACACGTCTACATTAGCATATCTACCCGGCAGCTACTTCTTGTCCCCGAATATGTTAATGTATTCACTTTTCATGGAAAAATGTTTTCTTTTGTTAATTCCCTTCCGATTCCTTTGACAATACCTTCTAACGTGTTTCCGGAAATTCAATTTTGAACACCACCATCAGCAACGGCAACAACACCTGCAGGTACAATGCAGTGAGTTTGCATTTCACAAGAAACGATGTCGCGGGAGAAATGCGCCAATTTTCGGTCGTCTTTTCGACAGACGTTACACCTTGAATGTATAAACATTTTTGGGTTTTTGAAAATGTATCTAACCGCCTCAGGCATAGAGGGGTAGCGGATGACTTTGACTTTCTCATTCCCCTTTGGGTTTGCGAAAAATAGACGATCAAATATTTGCATGTTGAGTTGGCGAATCCGAATTTACAATAAGACAACCCTTGGGGTATTTGACGCATTTTCTTCCATTTCCGTGATTATTAAGTGAGAATAGGGTCGTTTCTAAAAAAGAAGATGTTGTACATATAGAAATGGTTTCGAGGATGATGCTGATTATCCATAGGACATGAGTGGGAGATACATTTTACTGCGTCATTTATTTCGGTATAGGTAGGTATATATTCACCACACCCGCAGAAGAAAAAGCTTTATCTATCTACGACGTATAGGTAGGTACGTAGCATTTTACTGTCACCACCATTTTTAACCGGCGTGTAAATGTTTATCGATAAGTGCTGTTTTGGGCAATAAACATTGGGAGTAGGGCAACGATCCTTATATTGCCATAAAAAAAAACCAACGATTCTGGGGAGTACGTCAGTCCAGTGTAGCATTTTAATGGTCAATTTGAGGCAGTGTATGAAAATGTGTTCAATGCGAAAAACGCTAAAAGCAATATCCAAAATGGAAATTGCCTGAGTAGTCTTTTAAATTCATAAGCCACCACCAGAAGGACACGCGAAAATTTCGATAAAATGACGATAAACTTTATGAAAACATTTGAGTGAAATTTATATCAGATGGATATAATATTGACTGCAAATGAAAAGGATCAGGGGCTGTGGAAAGGGATGAGTGTAAGTTAATAAACGAAACCCTAAACTGTTTACCAACAACACATGGAACGTCAGTTCAGTCAGCATATATGACACCTTATGCCATGCCATCGAACCATGTTGCACCTGACGTTTCCACAGAAAGCTGACGATGCGCCTGGAGCGACTCCGGCGTTGTTTTCATCGTGTTATAAATATAGGTCTTTAGGTCTGTGCTGCCAGGTAGTTTTAACCTTAACTTACTTACTTACTTTACTTAAGGTGACGCTACAGTCCAAGGTGGACCTGGGCCTCAACCAACAAGCGTCTCCAGCCAGCACGATCTTTGGCCAGCTGACTCCAGTTTCGCATGCTAAGTTGGTTAAGGTCCCCTTCCACTTGCATGCGCCACCTGAGTCGCGGTCTTCCTCTACTGCGCCGTCCCTCGGGTATGGATTCGAAGATCTTCCGGGCCGGAGCATTGACGTCCATTCGCTCTACATGACCCAGCCACCTCAGTCGTTGGACCTTCACTCTTCTGGCTAGGTCGATGTCGCTGTACAGTTCGTCGTTGTATCTCCTCCTCCATTCACCGTCTATGCATACGGGACCGAAAATTACTCGAAGAATTTTCCTCTCGAAGTAACGAAGAGTAGCCTCATCCGCTTTTGATAGACTCCATGCCTCTGCACCATAAAGTAGGACTGGGATGATCAAGGTCTTATAAAGAGTCACTTTAGTTGTTCGAGAGAGGGCTTTGCTACTCAATTGCTTTCTTAGATCAAAGAAACAGCAATTGTCAAGAGTTATTCTTCGTTTAATCTCAGCGCTGGTGTTATTGGCTGAAGTCACAGCGGAGCCTAGGTAGACAAAGTCCTTTACCACCTCAAAGTTATATCTGTCTATGGTGACATTTTGTCCAAGACGTCGGTGTTGGGTGTCCTTTCTTGATGACAGCATATACTTTGTCTTGCCCTCATTGACCGCCAAACCCATCTTTGCCGCTTTCGTCTCAATGCTGACGAACGCGTAGTTTTAACCACAGGGAGATACAAATCTGAACAAAAAGCGCTGAACTGTGCTAGTTTGAAGATTAAGAGGTAAACTTAGCACCAGTACTGAAATTCTGACATATTTTGATAAGCTATAAAGTAAAGTAGGAAACTTCAACTTCAAGATTCAACACTCAAAACTTATATCTTAGTCTTGGTAACGAATCAATCAAACAGTGCATCTATATCAGGTACCTACTGTGAAGTGCTTTTTCTCCGGCCAGGGTTTTGCTCGCCGGATCCAGGGTTTACCCAAAGAAACACCAAAACTTTGGTTTAGAGGTACACTTTATTCGCAGTGCGTTTTCTTAATACTAATTACAATGTTGCCCTACAACTCTATACAAACTACTGCTTTACAATATTTGAATAAGGTGTACAAGGTTTTCTGTGTCCACTATACAAACTACTTCTTGACAATATTTGGATAATGTGTACAATGTTCTCTGTATAACTCTATACAAAGTACTTCCTAACAATATTTCGATATCTCTGTATGTCTCTATACAAACTACTCGTATCATAATAATAACGTCTATACTACGTCTCTAACTACGTGGCCCGACTGCTACGTGGTTCCTAATGGCCCGACTAGTGCGTGGTTCCTCAGCGGCCTTACTACAGCGTGGTTCCAGGGGAAAGGAGGGGGAGAGGCCCGACTGCAGCGTGGTTCCTTAGCGGCCTTACTACAGCGTGGTTCCAGGGGAAAGGAGGGGGAGAGGCCCGACTGCAGCGTGGTTCCTTAGCGGCCCGACTACTACGTGGATCCTAATGGCCCGACTACTGCGTGGTTCCTTAGCGGCCCGACTACAGCGTGGTTCCAGGGGAAAGGAGGGGGAGAGGCCCGACTGCAGCGTGGTTCCTTAGCGGCCCGACTACTACGTGGATCCTAATGGCCCGACTACTGCGTGGATCCTTAGCGGCCCGACTACAGCGTGGTTCCAGGGGAAAGGATGGGGAGAGGCCCGACTGCAGCGTGGTTCCTTAGCGGCCCGACTACTACGTGGATCCTAATGGCCCGAATACTGCGTGGTTCCTTAGCGGCCCGACTGCAGCGTGGTTCCTTAGCGGCCCGACTACTACGTGGATCCTAATGGCCCGACTACTGCGTGGATCCTTAGCGGCCCGACTACAGCGTGGTTCCAGGGGAAAGGAGGGGGAGAGGCCCGACTGCAGCGTGGTTCCTTAGCGGCCCGACTACTACGTGGATCCTAATGGCCCGACTACTGCGTGGTTCCTTAGCGGCCCGACTACAGCGTGGTTCCAGGGGAAAGGGATAGCAAGCCAGCTGGGATTGCTGACCTGCTTGAAGCTTGATTTAAGGCCGGTCTCCCAAATGGGAATCCAGCCACCAAAAGTTTAGAATTTGCCCTAAGTCGCCTTCTATAAATGGAGCCTTATCTGGTACACGAGATTGGTACAATTCACTGGTAGACAAGTCTCGGCTCATGGTTTTCTCACTCGGCTACTCATTGTTTTTCCTTCAAAAACACAGTGTGAACTCTATGAGCCGAAGGTAAAAATTCTATGCCACATACGGGATTGGTACAAAGGCCGGCAGTAGTGGCCATCTATACTCCACAGTGGCGGCCGTAAAAGTGTGACGAACGCTGGCGTTTCGTTACACTACATCTTTTGAACGATGGCATAGGTAAATGCAATTTGTTCGTCCTTTTACAAATATTCTTCCGTTTTTGCAAAGAGGCTACAAAATTTGCAACCTAACCAGAGTTTCAGATGAATTTTACGACGATGCTAGGTCAAAGTGTAACACCAATAATATAGAAATAAATTATCAAATAAAAGGCGCTAAAAATTTCGCAGGAGCTAGAGTTTTTTGATGCACACTAAAACTGTTGAAAAAGCGCCAGATCTATATTTCCGAAAGCGCTAAACTGGCAGCACTGGTTTACGTATGATCAGTGGTTGGGTATGCTTAGTTACGATCCTAGCGTTAAGTTCGGTTATTAATAAAAACAAATTTTAAAACTAAAACAAGTGTTCTAATTTAACTCGTACCTACTCTTTCACATAAATATCTACCTCAATCAATCAATATCTAGTTACAAAACTGAAAAAAAGCTCTTGTAGGTATTATTACAGGACACAACATGCTGAAATATCACACCAAAAAATGGGAGTAAATACTGATGACCTGTGCAGAGGCGGACGACACTTTTTCGAAGACTTACTGCCTAAACACAATGAAGCCGCGGTAGTAGCGGTATGCAGCGCTGTCAAAGTTAAATTACACAGATTTCATATAACGTGAACATAATGGGTGGAACCGCTGTATCGTGTAGTAGCGGCTGTAGTACATATTGGCCAACTTTTAACTTTTGTCGCGCTACATCGAAATAATTTTCGGTGTAGGCAGTTTTGTTTGTTCAGTGCGGCGATAATTTGAAATATTTTTGAATGTACCTACTTCAAATTTAAAGCAGGCGGCGCGGTTATAGGTTCTTTGAAAATATATAGGCGGAATATTGCGAAAATTGAATGAAATCATACAAAACAATTATTTGAAAATTTGATTTTTGACGTTTTCGCGCTACTTCATTGTATACACTTTTTGTGTGTGCAGCGCCACATATTCTGAGAGGTCCTACTACCGCCGCATACTACTGCTACCGCGGCCTCATTGTGTTTAGGCAGTTAGGCGGCTCTCCCACTGAAGCAACAAGCAACAAGCAACTGGCAATAGGAAACATGCGATATTATCGCTAACAGTTATTTTACATTGAATCAAATTAGACGTCTCACATTAAAGCAACTCAATATCGGTTGAACGAAAAATGTTGCTGATTGCGGCAACATTATTGCTGGCGATACACAGCGCATGTTGAAAAGCGATATTATATCGCGTCGTTGTAACAATATATTGCGGGTAGTGAGTGCGGTGATAGTACATGTAGGTAAAAATCCCTGCACGTAGGGATTTTCGATCTAAAAATGACGCCGTAGGCAAAAAGGGACAGATTTGTAACGTAGGTATTTTTTTCGGATTTGTAAGTAAATTGATTTGCTCAGTCAAAAAATGTTTATTATTTTTGTTTATCTGTTATATTTTGCTCTTACATTCGTCGATATTAGCTAAGGAATGAAATGGGATGACATAACTTGAAGAGTCAACAAATAGGAAAAATTCATTTGTGGTTGAAATTGAGTATGAGAAGTTTGATTCGATTTTATTCATGTATGATAAAATAGTTATGTAGAGAGTTTGTATTGAAAATTATTCGACGGTGTAGGGAAAAGTAGGGACTTTCTTTGTGTACTGTAAGGATTTTTCCTGTGTTTTCTGCACTATCACTGAGTGAGTGACAGGTCGCTAGAAATACTGTTGCTTCAATGTGAGAATAGGTTTAAATAAAAGTTGCGTATTGCATATTGCTTATTGCTAGTTGTTTATTGCTTATTGCTTGTTGCCTCAGTGGGAGAGCCGCCTTAGAAGACCTCTCTGAGAAGTCTATAAAAGACTTACATAAATTTGTATTATCCTCGGGATGGCTTGACTAGCCGGTTTCATATGTTTCCACAGTATGGAGGACATTAGAACCCCAAGGGCATTACATACAATGGATCTGCATCGATCAAAGTATGGCGGGTGCAGGTTCCCCCTGTCTCGCCGACCCACTAACCTAACCTAACCTAGGTAAAAATCTGAGAAGCAATGCTAGATAAAAGAAACGGTTCATAAAATATAATAAAATTAATAGTGTCAAATAAAATGCTGGGTTATTCATCTCATATGACAGTACATATCAAATAACAATGTAGGTTTTTAAATATTTAAGTTCTCAGTAACAAGCAATTTTCACAAGTTTATAAGCTATTACACTTCACATGATTTTTGAGTACGATGACAAGTGTAGTAGGAGTTTCTGTTTTTGGATCTACTGCTTTGTCTGCCAAGTCTTACAAAAACCGTTCTAAAGATTTTGATCTCTATTCTTTAATATGATGGAGTAGTATACATAAAGGGAAAATTGTTGAATCATATTAATTAGGTATCTTTAGCTAACGGGTATTCCCATTTTCTCCTCTATTAAAACCACACACCTGTCTTTCCAATGAACCCTTCACTACGTCAACCTGCACACGATTAACCTCGAAATCCCTACGAATATCAAGTAGTATAATATCACTTTCACTTACATGTAGCTAGCTGCGAATCATTTATTGGATTTGCTATTACAAATTGCTGGATAACACAAGGGAGCTTTTATTACAACTTCACTTACACCTGATCCATTTTATGACCTTAATAAAATGGCGCAAATACATCGCTCTGTGCTCTTTTTAATATGGGCGTGAATGTGAGTTCATTTTTCTTTCATTGGAATGACGGCTTGATATACTGGTTCGACAGAGAAATGCAATTTTAGTTTTGCATCAGCTGTTTGAGGTTCCTTTCATTGGAATTAAATCATCGAAACGTTTGCCCTCCATTCAATGGAAATGAAAATGTCTTTTTTCTATACTGTGATAGGGACCTATGTATGTTTCGCGTGCATAGTTATTAGTTCAGTTAGTTTGGAGTAATAAAGTTCTCATTCATTCCAAACTAAAGTCCCTTTAAAACTTTTTCAAAACCCCTTAAACTTTGCTTATACCTACCTACCATTGAAGTATATCCCCATATCAATAAAGGATCTTTAAAAAAGGAACAATCGTGATAAATTGATCCCACAAGTTGGCCTATTTAATTAGGTTCATTTTGAAAAAATCTTTGTTCTCACATAGTCGGCTGAAAGCTATTGTAATCTGATCAATGCGTTGAGTGGGGTTTTTATTTTACAGTGAAATTTGAACGCTATATGAAATCAATTAGTTTGCCTAACAACTGTTAATTTTAACATCAGGTTTTGTGTTCTTTTTTCTTCTTTTTTCCCCTTAAAAAAAATATTTGTTGCAAATAATGGCTTCATTATTAAGGAAAATTGATTGTTGGTGTGTAGCTACTTTGCATTTGGAAATGTACGTTTATCAACGTTAAATAAGATAGGTTGTCCAAATAAGGCCCATACCCTAATAAGGCCCAGTGAGCAAAAGTTGGCATAACCGAAAAGCAACAGGAGTTATATTTTAAATGTTCTTCTGGCCACCTATGTTTTGTAATTGACTTTATTGGGAATAATAATTCATATACAACTAAGGTTTAGTATGGTTTAAGTATTATTTTAATTCTTTGAGTAGATATCGTTAAAATGTTTGTAAAGAAAAGTTTTTCATGTTCCTAAAAAGGCCCACCGAAAATATTAACAGGCCTTATTAGGAATATGAAAGATTAAATTTTTTTTGGGTTGTTTTTGGGTTAAAATGTCAAAGGCGAGTATATTAGGGAACAGAAAGCATACAGAATGGTCGTCAGTTGATACATGGACATGGCCTTGAAGCTTATTAAACGTGTTTTGTTTTTAATCTTTCTTTTAATTTTTCTTTGTAGTCAAGAACGCTGTTTTAATTTTTTGATTTGTATTAATAAATAATATCATTAATAATAAACTTCTTTGTTTTATTTGTTTGATGACAAAATACTTCTTATTTTCGCGGAATAACCAAAGTAACTTAACAAATTTTATGCATGGGCCTTATTCGGAACAGGTGTTCGTAATAAGGCCAAATGTCAATGCAAATGTCAATTAAGTAATTTTATTTTAGGCGTTTGCAAGTTATAAGCTAAAGTTATACGCAGAAAAATGTACTTAGTCCGAATTTTCATAATGCGAAGCAGCTATTGTATTCTCCACTTTAATTTAAAAAATCAAGAAACCCGACTGACTGTAAAAAAAAAGAGCTAAAAAGATATGAACAAGACACATTCAAGTATATAGGACTACGACCTAACTAATTATTGGAGACTGTATCTACACAGCCTAACAAACATATGAGTACCTAGCCTCCTACTGCAAATGTGTCTTGGTCATATCTTTTTAGCTCTTTTTAACTTTCTCCATTATGTAGTAAGAGAAAGATATTGTTTTCGTACAAAATTTCGAACTCGAGATGTTAATCAATTCTGACATTACGATGATACACGAACTCACAATAAGTGAGTCGCAAATTTCTGTCCGGTCGGTCCGTCTGTCTGTCTGTCTGTCCATTTCTTACAGACCTACAGCCTAAACGGCTGCCAAGATTTCGTTTCGTTTGTGGGATTACAGTTCGGGGCCGTTTTTTATTTTGCAAGGTAACCTCAATTTAATGGTACTTTCCATATACCAAATGTTCGTACCAGTTTGATTTGCTCGAAAACGGCTCTAACAATTTCAACCAAAATTGATATTTAAGCTTAAGTGGGTGAGATTACCATGACTACATACCCAGTTTTTGGCTAAAAGTTCGAGTAACCGTGCTTTTGAAATTTGGACATATCTTAAAAACGGTCAATATGATTGTAACAAAAATTAATTACTAAGGTGTATGGTGGTAGGTATGGTGATTTCCAACTTAATGGCAAAGTCAGTTGTTCTCAGTATTATCGTAAAATGAATTTTTGAAAAAAGTCTTTTTTTTTTAAATTTAGTTTTCCTTAGTTTACCAGAAAACGGCAATTAGGATTTTAACCAAAATATAAACTTAGAGTAATACTGATGTTCTTAAAATTGTTGCGTCCTGGATTTTCAATTCGAATCACCGGAAACGCTAATTTTAAAAACTGCTCATATCTCGAAAACGACATTTTTGATTTCGATAAAACTTTAAAAACTAAGTAATGCTTACATATCGAACAATAACCTATAATCGGTTTTCAGCTATATAACTATCAAATAGTATTTTTTTAATTAAACATTGCTGTGTTTGGTACTGTTTTGTCAGCCAAATTTTACAAAAACCACTCCAACGATTTTGATCAAAATACATATTAACGATAATATCAGTATTCTAAGTAAGATCCCGTACTTAGTTTTTCTCAAAAAATTAGAATAAATCTGTTTTCCAATTATTTCTCAAAAATGACTAGGTACTTAAAAGCCGATCTCTGTTCATATTTATTCTAAAACTCAATACCGCACTTTAAAATTCAGAATGCAACAGCCATTAAAAATGCAACAGCCATTAAAAATGCAATAACAGCAACGCAAAACTTATTTTCAGCAATTATTATCCACTTCAACTTTTTTCAACCTTTTTGAATATACCTACCTTAAAACAATTCCAACCACATGGAGTTTACACAATCAGAATATCGCACTTCATTTGCACCCCCACGCTAGGGTTGCCATATTTTGCTCGCAGCTCGACGGGACAAATTGCATAAATATGGGAAAAACCCCGGATTTCTGAATTTCTCCCGGGACAAAATAAAAAATAATTTTTATTCATTTGAATGACAGCTGTCAATTTGAAAAAAATTACATTATGGACGTTCGGGTTATAGCTTAATAAGTCTGACACCTGACTCACTAGATGGATTTGAGTTTTAGTTGGCCTAGAGTGGTCACGTGTATAGTTTTTGCAGTTGAGTTAAACAGAGTGGCCGGTGGTCCGGTCAGAGAAAAAGCCGATAAGGTGTCAATTCTAAAGCTACCTACTCTGCAAATTAAATTTAAATGTACATACTTATTTCAGAATAATAATTTTTGAATATGTATAAAGAGACTTTTATAAATAAAAAAGGGCAAAATCAGACAAAGGTAACGCTGACCGCTAGAATATAAAAACAATTCAAGTTATATAGTCAACGCTTTCCGATACCTGTACCTAGTCCCGACATATCTAGTTGACGTTTTACAGAAACTAGGAATCCGAACGTCCCCATTCCTATATGCTAGGTGTGCTTGGATGAAAATGTTAACGAGATTTTGTTAAGCCCGTATGATACGCCATTTTTCTCTCCTGTTTTCGTCATTTTTGTTTTTTTTACATTAAATCAGACAGCTGCGTGTAAAAGAGACTAAAGTGTAAAAGAACAAATTTTCAAACGAATTTATTTTCAAATAATCTTGAAATATCAACAAAAAAAAAGCTGCCAGCTGATATGTGTTAATAAGGTTGGGGTGTACGCACTCGCTCCATATCGGGATTTTCGTTGTCGTTTCTCGTACTGCTCCTGTTATGTAATAAACAGGACAAACCGGGACGTCTAGCAACGCTACCCCACACACTATCATCTTGATATTCAGTTTATAACTGCTAATTCAAATTAAAAATCAAATCTCTGAATTCTTGCATATGCATTAGGGTGTCCCTTATATCGGATAAAAAAATTTTCTTCAGAATTTTTTTCACGCATACCCTTTATTTTTTTTCTTAATGCCAATACTTCTATGCAAAATATTTTGCTCCTGGAATGATGCTAACCCGTGCTGACTAGACTAGCAAAGCCAACATTGAAAATCTGTACGAAAAATTAAGAAAAAAATGTTTTCAGATGCAAATATATAATTTCAATTTCAAATTTGTAGTAAATAACTATTATAAGCACTTAAATAAGAATAATTGATAACAAAAAGAAATTATTGCGGATACTTCCTCTTCAAAACTTCTTTCCTGCAATCAGGATATAACTTCCTGCGCTCTTTCACACAACTAAGAAGATATTGTTTTTGCTCTTCTTCTGCTGAATGATAGTTACTTATCGACATCTCCTTCTAAGAATATTGTTGAAGGTTCAGTAAGAACTTAAAAATTCGGTAATTTCAATGTCTGCACCGGTTTGAAAATTGTTGAAATTAGTGTCAATATTTTTCCATCCAGCGCGAAACGCTTTAAAAATAGGTATGTCTGGACTTATTGTTACTGTTCGTTTCGAAGACATTTTAAAGCACGAGCTCATACATTTGATGCCGACAACTAGAAATGACTATCTCTCTTTATAATTTCTGTTCCAAGAGGTCTAATGACATGTGTAAGATGCAGTTGTATCGCAACACATAATCTGAACTTTATCATCCAAATTTCAGTCTTTAATTGCTCTAAAAAGCTTGTTCTTTACCAGAAGAATTTTCCAATTTTGGCACGGATAGAAGTTGTTCCCCATCTCCAAAAGTAATAGTAAGTCGTTCTTCCCTAGCACACCTAACATTCAAGCCAGGAAACAATTTCCCATCCCAGTGAACAGTAACGACCTTCGGAATATTATTTTGAAAATCGGTTTTAATGTTTTCTGCCCGTTCTTTTCTAATCCGTGCCCGCACGCGTTGAATCGAAGACTTATTGATTGCAAAATCCTCAAAGTTAAGCCCTAGAGATTCCCCTGTAGCCTGAAGTATATAAACAGAGACTCTTATGCTCAACTGACATCTGTCTAAGGCTGAAACTCCTCCTCCAAGGACGCTAAAGAAGAAGATGGTATTGCCGATGACACGTACTTACTACGTTTTTGTTCCTTTTCTAATCGCCTTTGTCTAAACCTATCTTCCTTTTCAGCTTGTATTTTTCTCAACCCCCGCTAAGCAGACCGGTCGTCCTGACTGTCTCTAGCGCTGTAAAACGACTCTTTCCTCTTCTATTTTAATTGTTTAAAGAGCTCAACATGAGCTATGTCAAATATGTTATCCAAATCGTCCTAGAAATCTGATTCTCGTCGTTTATGCAACTCCTGTGTTTTCTTTGAATTTTTTTGCAATGCTCTCCAAGCTTGATACAAACTTATAAGCTTCTTCACAGAGTTGGGTACTGCTTTTTAAGGATTCTTGACTTTTCTCAAAAAATAGTACAATCGCGAATAACAAGATTTTCGCTTTCGCCGACTGTCAATTAAACTTCCCGCATATTAAAAAATAAAACTTCAAGAACTTGTCGATTTGACGGTTATTTAGCACCCTTTATTTGGTGATTTACATCTCCCGTTAAGTAAATGCTTTTTAATTACATTGACATCATTAACTGATTAAAAAATTTGTGTTTACCGTTTAAAAATTAAAAATGCAATAAAAATTTGCTTAGACACGTGCTACTTTTTCAGTGTAGCTTTTACTGACATGTTTCGAGCCAAGTCGGCACGGGTTAACATACTCCAAATGACCTAATTTTTTTTTTCGGTTGCGTTTTAGAATCAAATAAATAAAATAAGAACATATGCGTTCAAAAAAAAAAAGTCGAAAAATAAGGATACCCTAATATGCATATATATATTTATAGGTATGTAAAGGTATCGACATATCACAAACAATTCTTCCAATTATTGAAAACTTAACCACCGTCATTAATCTATTCCAGTCAAAAAGAAAATCATTCCCTAACAGATCAAAAATCAGAAACTCCTACTACACTACTTGTTCTCGTACTCAAAAACTTGTAAAGTGTAACTTTTAAAAACTTAAAGTGAATTTTATTTAACACTATTTATTCCTTTTGGGTTGGGTTCGATATCCCGCTTTTTATAATGCCGATTCTTAAAATCCCGCTATTAAAATCCCGCTTTTTATAATCCCGCTTTTTATAATCCCGCTTTTTTAAAATCCCGCTTTTTAAAATCCCGCCTCTTATAATCCCGTTTTTTATAATCCCGTTTCTTATTATCCCGCTTTTACAATCAAAAGTTGTTGTTTTATTTTAAAAAATCGCGCGATTTTTTAAAATAAAACAACTACTTTTGATTGTAAAAGCGGGATAATAAGAACTTTAAAATAAATTAAGCAATGAGTGTTTTTTTGAAATGCAGTTTATTTTAACATTTATCATTTTTAGAGGAAGTAACAAAATAAGAAATAAATACATAATATCAAAATACATTTTTAAGTAATAAATATGACAATCTTCAATAATTAACAAATAATAGTAAAGTAAAGTCTACACAATATAAATTGGCGTAAACTCCAATAATTATTAGAGCAGTAAATGATAAGGTTAAAACCGTTAGCAAGAGGAAGGTTTTTATGTGCATTATATACTATTTTCGCAAAAACAATGTTGAATATGTAAGCAAAAACAAATACATATGTGCTTACAGTAAAAACATTCGGATGCATTTTCTTTTTGGTCGAGTTTTTTTAATATTTTTAAATATATAATAATAGAATAAAAAAGCGAATATAACCAACATCTATTTTTTTTTTTTTGATAACAATATTTTGTAAAAAAAACGGGATTAGCGGGAATAGGCGGGATTTTAAAAAGCGGGATTATAATAGATCGGGATTTTGAACAAGCGGGATTTTAGAAGACGGGATTTTAAAAAAACAGTATTTTAGCAGACGGGATTTTAAAACTTTTTTTTCGGGATTTTTGAAAAGCGGGATTTCAAAAAGCGGGATTCCGATACGCTCCCATTCCTTTTTCTATATTTCATGAACCGTTTCTTTTACCTTGCACTGATTCTCAGATCTTTACCTACCTATCTAATAAAATAATAAAACAACCAACAAAACTTTTGACGACCGAGAAAGTTTTGTTCGACCCAGTCGTGCACTTTATTTAATTTAAAGAATGACTGTAGGTATAAGGTTAATTGCTTAATTACAGGCGTTAAAAAATAACACCGTCACTCTGGGACTAGGACACCAGCTTAGATGAGTATAAAATTTAATTTTGTGATAAAATGTTTGCCAATGGAATCCATCAAAAAATAATTATAAGCTTTTTGAGCCGTTGGGCTAGAAGTTTGCGTACACCACTTTTCAAAATTATACCCCTTTCATGGACTCACAACTCTCAAGAGCAGTAGGTATCTAAAAGTATCTAATAAAATACAATTTCCCTTTTCATAAATAAAACGTCCAATCTCTATGAGCCCAATTACGTGAAGTTGTCGGTGTATTAAACAGACTCACAGTTTGTACAGAGTTCAGTGATACAAATTAAATTATGCATAATACTGTAAGTACTTAAAGTTCCCATTCCCATTCAACCCGGAAAGCATTATTCAAATACTTCCCCCCATTCTTTAAATGAATAATAATTAATTTTACATTACATCCGCTAAAATATGCGGTAAGTTATTTACGCATAACTGAAATGAATTCAACCAACCAACTTTTTCAAAAATCCCTAACAACATTAGGCGCAGTTACAAATTTGCTGATGCATACATTTTCCCGTGCTACCAGATTTCTCAGCCACTTGCAACTCGTGAGTAATTAAATATTCAGGAGCACCTGCAGTTTAATTAGGTTTCAGTTGGGTGTGAAAACATAGCAACTACTAGTACTACTAAAACGCCCACTGAAAAAGTCCCTTCCGCACAATGCCGCTAATGCATGACGAATTTCCACAAATTGTTGTAATTGTCGCGGTAGCCTAGCACAATGTGTACGGTACTTAAACTTGGCTAATGCATTCCCGGCTACTGTTCATAAAATTATGCTAAACGTAAATAAATTTTGATATAATTGCAATATTTTTGTGGTTGGCTAACAAGTGTTTTGCATTTTCAAAATTGCTGTGCCCATCCTAATCTTTTAGAAACACAAACAAATTGATTTTTGTGGGAAACCGTCTGGCTCTTCAATTGTAAATGTATAAAACTGGTTGTAGGCATACTGCCACGTTGCCACAGTTCGAAGTGAATGGAATTAATTAATTTGTTTGCTTTCACGTGCCAGATCAATTTTATAGTAATCTCTTCGAAGTGATACAGAAAAAAAAATCATTTCTTCTCTTCTTAATAGAATTTCGATTTAAGTGATACGTAGCCTGTTTGGCTTTGATGTTGACGCAAAGCTCGGATATTATAAATGCGAATTCAATTAAAAGATATAAAATGAACGACTAAATCGTATGGAGGTTGCTATAAGGCTTAAGTTAGGTTAGGTTGGTTATGCAGGTGAACGGTGAACCACACTGTACCACACTTACGTCCTTGTGGATCCATTTCGATGCCCTTTTATGGGTATTAACAGCTGGTGTTAGAGAAGGCTAGCATATGTGCCTCCTTCTTGTAATTAGCAGACGAAGTCCAGCTATTTTGATGTCCTAAAAAAACCGTAGAGATCAGAAAGTGAGAGTCATGGCTCATGGAAGTAATGACTTCAATTTTGTTCTGTTCCTCAAGTGACAGAGGGAGTGCGGTGTGTCCTTATGGAACTCTTTTTCTCTGCAGCCTTTATTATTATGTATATCGTTATCTTTAAAACTTATGTCGTTTTCGATTTGGAAAAAAGATACATTTTTGGGAGAAAAAATATTTTTTTTTTTATAAGATTGCTTCTTTTGTTCGTTTTGCCAAAAACTAAATTTATATATAAAGTACTAGCAGACCCGGCGAACTTCGTTCCGCTCAAATTCAAAAAATGAAAATAATAATTCCGAGCATGCACAATGCACATGCTAACTTTATGTAATTCGGTCAATTCAAATTCTTTATTTAAAAGCAAAAGTTATATTAAGTACAATAGAAATAACTGAAGAAGCAATGTCGATGTGTTTCAATCAAACCGCAATGACTGACGTGTCTAGTGTCGGCCAACATTCCGCTTTTTATCTAAATTGATTTGCCCACCCATGAGCGCGCCACATACAATTGACCATGGGAATTCAAGATTGATATGCCACAAATATCCAGCGATTATCCCTGCGACGTTCTGAAGAAGCGGAATCCGCAAAATGAGAATATTTGCCTTTGAATTTTCCCCTCAAAATCGTCGCTTGCATGACATTTGATTTGAGATAGTTCACCATCAAATCAAACGCGATCCGTTACAAAATTTCGGTGTATTTTGGTCGCGCAACAAAATTATGAGCTGACTGTTAATTTTAAATTGTTTAGCGTTAAGCCCGGAACATCCAAAGAATTCAAAAAATTAAAAATTTTAAGTAATTTTTGGTGCATTGGAATTGACACTACCCTTTTTTCTATCCAGTCTATTTTTTTTCCAAACTGTGGTTTTATCATCAGGTTTGAAGACAATTCTGCAATTGTCTGAGTTAATTTTCTCCATAGCCGTTTTAAACATCGTAATCAAAGCGTTGTTCTTGTTTGCATCAAATTATTTCTGCAATTTTAGAATGATGTTTTTTGTCACTCTTGAATGCCCTCTGTACTGGACTTGAAAATTATCCGATTCAAACAACGATTTAAATGGCTCCGAACTCTGGAGGTGCATTAAATTTCACGTTGTCACTCGCACAGCAAAGACCGGGCGTTTCGCCTTTATATTTCAACCCGTTGCAATGGAAGCACACAATATTATAGTCATCGCTCCAATATGGAATCGCATGTCGCATTGCCGCCAGGGTTGCCGTTAACTAAAAAAAAAAGTCACTAACTCGAACAAAAAAATCCACCAGATATGCTATAATTTTTAAAAAAGTCACTAGAAAAAAATGTTGACTACCAACAAATGAAAAAAAAATATTCAATTTTAACAACATTTTTATTTTTAACAATTAGTCAAAAACGTACAATATATATTCAGTCTCAAAGTTACAATAAAAAAACAAAATAGTTTTTAAAATCACTACAATACAAATCAGAAATAATAAGATCGATTTCATCTTCATCACTTTCATTTATCTCAATATCGGAGGCATTTTTAATTTTTTTTAGGAATTTCGTATTCATGACAACTTTTTAGTTGATTTCTGATGAGCATTATTTTTTTGTTTTTTTTTTTCTCCGATGTAGATTGAAATCTTCTAGAAGACACTATAAGATAAGGACACTCGGCGCGTTCTCATAGTAGTGTGAGCTTTTTAGTCACTAAAACCACCTCCTACAAATTTCTTTTGTCCTGCAACTAAGTTATGACTTATCAAGCAGTTTTTTTAATCACGAAGTTTTACACGATTGGCAGGCAACATTCCGGCGAAAGTTCCTGCTCGTTCCGCAATTTTAACGCGGTTGATAATAATCGGGCTAAGTCCGAAGGTTTAGTTCGTTGTAGACGCCGCAATAAATTTGTTTCATCGAGAATTTCACGTACCGAGCTATTAATATGATATGTCCTAAATCGCTTTCTATGCTTTCGAGTGCATATTTTCGTTTCGTCCTTAACGGTTGGAATTCCGAGGTCTCTATGGAGATCTTCAATTCTAATGTACCATGGTGCACTGACGAATGATCTTAGCACTTTATTTTGAAATACAGGCTTCACACTTGCTTATATAATAAAAGCTTGTTCTCGAGGGTAAGCTTGGAATATTTTCCGAGTAACCAATAAAGTTCTCTATATTTGGTTTTAAGTTCTTCGCATTTTTTCTTTACATGCGGTTTCCATTTCAATTTTGGGTCAAGAGTCATTCCGACTGACTCTTGATGAGCATTATTGAATTCAAAGTTTTCATTGATATTATATTTCTCAACTTGTTTTTAACTATGACCATCATACTAAAAATGCGTTCGACTTCGGCATTTGAATGTGGAAGCAAAAAGTCAAATTGAATATTGCAATTTGCAAGTGTCAAACGCGAATACCAGGGATGTAACATCACCAAATGCTTAATAATTTAGAAAAACATGTTTTTCCAAAAAGTCACCAGAAAAGTAACTAGAATTTTCTAGTGACAAAAAATAAATTTTTGTCACTAAACTTTTAAAAATTCCACTAGATATAGCGACAAAGTCACTAAAACGGCAACCGTGATTGCCGCCATAGTTTTCTGTTCGTTCATACTGAAAATGAAATGCCAGTCGTTCGAATGTCGGCAACGATGCGCGTCTGCCACTCTTCGATTTGAACTTGTACGAATTGACGCAGTTCTCATTACATGCACTCTCAAATTGCTTGCCTGTTCCTAGCGTGACCGCTGCAGAATTATGAAAAGTCACAAGAATTTCTAAAGCTATTCTCAAAATTTAGAATTTTTGAACTATGTATACATAATTGTGTTGTGACAGGTTTTACATTTTTTTTATTTGGAAATTTTGCGAAGCGCCTTTTCCCACTAAAAACTGGGCCAAAATGGCAAAAAATTGTGGCAGGCTCTCAAAAGAAGTGCCAAATTACAACTTTAATCGCACAACGGTCACGCTGCCTGTTGAACTGGTCTTATGTGATGTCCCATTCTCTAGACTTTTCTATGTGCTCCGCGTTCTTCTTCAGTTTGCCTTCGTTGTTGTATTTGTTGTTGGCTTGCTTTCCTAGTTCGGCGACCAATGGATATTCTCAATTAATTTTTTGAAAAAAAAAAAAAAAATAATAATAATAATAAGAATAATAACAATACCGCACATAGGTACTTAGTTTGCTAATTCATTTTCGACATAGAAAAGTCAAAGTAAATATTTATTAGGCGATTTTGCGGAATTTTCTTTTTACCTAAACCTGAAATACAGCAACACGAATAAAACCAAAAAAGAATCATGAAAATCGTCCCAGGGGTTATCGAGTTATAACATCATCGAGTTTCACCCCGAAAGAATTATATATATACAGAAGATCTTCAAGTTTTCTTTTAACACAGGCGACAGGCGAAAATGTTTTTCGACCGACGAACGATTCCTCTCAGCAAAGCCAATGAATGAATGAAGCAAAGTACTTTCTTTTTATTTGAACAGGTATAGCTTTTATACGTAAGTAAGCAATTCAAGTGTAAGTAGTGCAAAAATTAAAAAAAAATGTAAAATGGAAAAATGAAAAAAAATAAAGTAGCCTATCGCAATACTCTATCCCGTAGCTTTCTATTGGTGAAAGAATTTTCGAAATCGGTTTGGTAGTTCCGGAGATTACTTCCCACAAACAAACATTACTTCTTTATATAATAGTGTGATGTGATGTGATGTGATGTGATGTGATGTGATGTGATGTGATGTGATGTGATATATATATATATATTTTTTTTATCTGAGGCACTTTTGAGAAATATCGATTTGGTCTCAGGTTTACACATAGGTACTTTCACTAACACCAATGTTTATGAGACACAGCTGGCAGTTACGAATTGTTTATCGATGGAAGGATTGCTTTTTTAGATGAATTATTCATTTTATGCATATGGAAATGAGATTTTATATTAAATTGGTTGTTCCCGGCTGACTTTTCCCGTGCTAAGGAACTTTGTTGCTTAAATATCTTGTCTAAAGTCCCGTTCAGAAAAAGTGCCTTGTTTTGACAGTTGTTGCGGGACCATATGAATGTACCTGTAAGAAAAAAGAAAATAAGAATTCTTGAAATGCCCCATGAAATACCAACGCGGCATTTCTAGGAAGAGTGTAGACACCCAATGAACAATATGAACATACCCTAATTGTAATTTATAAATAATGGAGCACTGAACGATGTAACTCTTGTTTCGGAATTCTGACTGGTAGCAAGCAGTTTATATGTCAAGTCAAGAGTGGCATTCGTAAAGGAGCGTCCGCCGAGAAACGACGTATCGTGTTTTATTTAATATCGTTCATCCTTTACAGTCGGTTATAAAAATTTCATTTTCGCTCACCTGAAATATGGTCCAAAGTATCTACATAAATACAATGTAGGTACATATAATAATGAAAATTTGATCATTAAAATCGATTAAAACAATGCAAAAATTAACATATTTACTAAGTTGTGCCTTGAATTTCAAGTTCGATATATTTTTACGCATACCCTCTTAAGACTTTCGTAATAACCCAATATTGTATAAAAAAAAATATTATACCGTTTTATAAATGATAACCCGTGCCGACTTGCGATTCAAATTTGTCCATACAAGTTGGCCGGGTAATGCGCTGCGACCTGTAATTACGTGTTTCATTTGTCATTTCATTCGCGATTTTTAAGATTATTAGAGTGCTATTGTTTATTGCGTAAAGATGTCGATACAATTACGGAGTGATAAACAATATATTTTCCTTGCCGGACTGCCTAGCCATCAAATAAATGGTGCAAAATTACCGTCTGTCCTTTGGGAGGCGATTGTGGTGTTGGAAATTAATAATGCACGTCTATGTATAATAGCAATGGCAATAGCAATAGCAATAGCAATATTTTATTTCTAACAAGGAAGGAATTATAATTGTTATTTGGTTATAATTCTGTATTCATATTATTTTACTTACCGCAGTTTGCACTTCCACAATCGCTCGCTTCAAAGGTTGGAATTAATTTGGCAATTGCAGAAAGGCGCGAAGAAAATTGTACATGGTGAAGAGTGCAAACTACGGCGAGTAAGGGACGACCATATACATTTATGATCTTCGTTGTGATCGTAAGTCGCCGGTAGGTGGCGTTGTGGCGTAAGAGAGTTGAAGTTCTGTTTGTTTAAAGTTTTCGTGTTAGGCGTTCTTCGACACCGTCTAATTGATAAGTTCTCGCTGTCTTATTTTACAATATTTGCGAAGTCAAACTGACTATCAGTGAAAGTGCAAGTCTTTTGATTAGGGAATCCATTATATTTTGGGAAAAAGCAAGAATTCCCACAAAAGCAAACAACAAACAGCTGCAAACAAATTGTATGAAAACTCAGGTCACGTTTAAGAACGTGAAAATAATTTTAAAATTGACCTTGATAACTTAATTGATATTGCACATGCCGATGCATTTGAGAGAATGAGAAAAGAGGACGACAAAGTATTTTTAAGGAAACAGAGAGAGCCAGGTCGACCGGGATGCTTAGGTGGTGTGGACAAAAAATTGTCGGAGAAAGAATAAAAAGCAAAGCAAAGACGATTGGAAAAAGAGGAAAGGAATGAAAGACAGAGAGAGTTTTCGCCTGTTTTATATAATTCCACTACAAATAAATTGGAATGTCCACAAGATACGGACGAAGAACAGATTTTGAATTCTCAACTCAGCTTGCCAGGCATTTTCAACCCCGAAAAAAGAACAAAAAGAGGTAGAAAGAACCTCATTACACCTAAATGAGTCGCAGCTTTAGATCGATGACAGTAAAGTATATGAGATTTCCTTTACATTCTTCATGCGTTCGTAGAAGCGCTTGGTCTGAGCAGCGATCACTTCCCTAATAACAAATCCTCGATTCAGCGAATTCGTACTCAGACCGGAAAGTTCAGGGAAGAAGCAATAAAAACTGCCTTTAAGAACAATGTCCTTGATGTAGTCACAGTCCATAGGGATAGAAAAGTCTTATCTGGATTGGGTGTACCAAGTTCAAGAGAAGAGCGTTGCCAATTATTGCTTCATTTGATGGTAGAGGACAGCTTTTTGCAATGCAAAAATACAGAGTTCTTCTGGAAAACATCAAGCTAAGGCCATCTCAACTGCTCTCCTTGACTGGAACCTTCAGCTTCTGGCCGTTTCAATGGAGCTTGTACTGTTTTGGAGCATACTTTAGAAAGGGAAATATTGGTTTTCGCTTGTCGTCATCATGTTTATGAATTGGTCCTAAAAACTCTCTTCGAAACCAAGATTAAGCAAATTACTAATAGCCCAGATATTCCGCTCTACAAAAAAGTTCAGAGACTATTGGAAAAACATCGATTTCAGTAAAACTGATATCTCTTGATTTTGTAAGAGAACATGTTGTCGAGACAAACATTACAATTTTGCTAAGGTTTTATAAGGCAGAACTAGACAAATGTTGTATAAGAGACGATTATCGCGAATTCGTTCGACTCTGTGTAGTGTTTTTGGGAGCAGATATAGAGAAGAAATTAAAATTCAGACCCTCCGGAGCTATGCCTCAGGCATCAGACGATGGATGGCAAAGGTGATCTTGTCATAATTTAGAATGATTGCAAATGACAAAAGGGCACTACAAGATGTTTGACTATTTATCGTCACATTGTATTTCAAGCCTTGGCTCGAATGCACAGTGGCGACTAAAGCACCTAACCAAGATTTTTGCTTCTTGAAGGCGTTAAAAGAGACCGAAAAAGTTGAAGCACCAATTTCTAATGCTTCTATAAGCAAGTTAAGCCATCACTTGTGGCATTCATGTTAAGAGACTCATTCTATCACTTTTTGATGATGAAGTTGATAACCAAACTAAGAGGATTATGATTGCCAACCTAAACAGGGATTATGTCTATGTCCCATCGAAGGAGGAACTGACCTAAGGGTTGGTACGCTAAATTATTTTTTTATGTTTTTTTTTTTCCTGCTATTTTTTTTTTTTTTTTTTTTTTTTTTTCTTTCAGATAACGCTGCTTTTCTGGAAGCTAAAAGAGTATTAAGTCGTTTGAAGGTTGTTGAAGTGTTCCTCCTTAAAAATGCGATGGGAGCAGAATGCTTCTCGTCTTTAAAAACTTTCATCGGATCATTAATTGCCCTACCTCATATTAGTGCCATTTGCGAAAGAGTTTTTTTTTTTTTTTTTTTTTTGATTTTGATCTAATTAAGACAAAAACTAGGAACTGTTTAAGTGTATCAACAGTATGCTCGATAACTACAAAAGCTACGAATCTAAGCCATCACCAAATTTATTGAAGAAATATCGTAAACCGTAACTTCTTTAATTAATTATAAATAACGAATTTTGAAATACTTTTACTTCCATTGGAATTATTGTTTCTTTCTTTAAACATTGTAATCATATTTTTTATCTATTATTTATTAGGTAAGTTATGGCGTTGACAAACCAAATGTGATATAAATCGTCGAATGTGTTCAAAATGTACATAAGACTTAGGCTATAATATCACATCTTCCTCTTTTACTAGGTCCTTTTTTTTTTTTAATGCGAGCCCTTTTGAGCACATTTTTCATTACAGTCTCACACATTTCACGTGGTATTTCATTAATTTCATCACGAATATTTTGTTTAAGTTGCTCAAGCGTTTCCGGTTTGTTTGCATAAACCTTGCTTTTCAGATATCCCCACAAAAAGAAGTCCGGAGCAGTCAAATCAGACGACCGTGGAGGCGAATCAACATCACCATTTCTTGAAATAACTTGTTGTGGAAAGAGGTCTCGCAGTAATTCCATTATAATCCTGGCTGTATGCGATGTGGCACCGTCTTGTTGATACCACATGTTAATCAAGCCCAAAGCATAGATAAATTAATATACAGATGTCTCATCCTAATGTTAAAGAATGCTCTACTTTTTGCGATCGTCCAACAAAGATCGTCCAACAAATGGAAGGTGAAAAGCAAAACCCACCACACCTCATTTGAGAAGGATCGAGTTTCTGTTTACTGTTTCAATGAATGCTACTTTCAGTTGAATTATGACCACAGGCCGAAAAGTATGTATGTGGCGTGCTGCCGTATGGGGTATGGGGCAGGTAAATTTCCTTCCACACTGATAGTGGGTTAAAGTGTAAGGAGACAAGGTAATAAGAAAAGGAGAAAGAAAAAAATCGCCTTTATTTCTATAATCTTTCTTTCTTTGGTATTGTCAATGCCTTATGATTGTACGCCGGCGGGGGTATGTGCCGTGATGGTTTTTGTTGGGAAGAGCCGCCGATTTACTTTTGGATTTGTTTTGCTGAAAAAGGTATCTCTTTGCGATATGAACAATTTATTTCATTTTGGCGATACAATTTTAGTGTTCTTGTTTGGGTAGGTACATTCGCATTATTTTTCCGGTTTTCATTTTTCGATACAAATGTATGTCAAATTTTATACTTTTATAATTTTCTTTTGAAATTAATTAGGTAATTCATTAATAGGTACCCTATTATAGGCATCAACAATAATATTTAAACTGAAAACTGTTCTTTATCACTTACTTATCTTATTTTTCAAAGACATGCTGTTGGGTTTTCTTCTCTGTTAATAAATAAAGTGGGATAACCAAACAAGAATTCAAACTTTTCAAGTTTCCATGTCTGTCAAAACGCTCTGACTTGACTGGGTCTGACTTTGTATTATGAATTCATTTAAACATTAATAATAAGACAATCAATATTTTTAGCTTTCTCGATTAGGTATGTAGTAAGAGCAAATACATACAAATTTAAAACTCGCGATGTTAATCAATTCTGACATTACGATGATCGAGGATCTCAAAGAAGTGGGTCGTAAAATGGTGTTCGTCTGTCTATCTGTCTACTTGCCTGTCTGTGCGTAAGCTCCCGAGGCCTAGAGCCTAAAAGGCTGCCATAATTTTGTTATAGCTTCAGATTTGGAGTTTAAGTTCGGGGCGGTTTTAATCATACTAAAAAAATTGAATAACGATACTTTTGAATTTTGGACATAATGTACCTATGTATTTTGGAAACGGTATATTAGATTGTTACACAAATTAATTTCTAAGTTAATACATGTAATCATTTCTAACTTAATAGAAAACTCGTACAATAGATTTTTGAAAAAATACACTTTTTTTTAATTTAGTTTTATTTAGTTTATCGGAAAACGGCGATATTTAACGATTTTAACCAAAATGCACACTCAGAGTTTGATGTTTTCAAAATTATTGTGTCCCTATTCAAAGAAAAACTTAAATTTCGAAAACCCAATTTTGATTTAAAAAAAAAAGCTTTAAAAACAAAGTACCTAGGTAATGCTTACATCCCGAAAAGGCTGAGGTTTCCATTAAGTTTCCATTTCCATTCCACTAAGCAAATTCATTTTTTTTATTTTTTTTATTTAAATTGACTTATTCTAAGATGAATTTTTCTGAGGAAACTTGTTTTTCTATTTTTTATTTTTATTTTTAAAGTTTTCAGTTTTCACTGAAAATTGCATGTATACAAACTACACAAATGGACGCGTTACTTTAAATACACCATACTTTCTTACAGGCACCTGCCTGACAGTTTTTGGTATACACTTATTTAACTATTTAACTGGGCTAAAAAACATAAATATTATATTTTTCTTGAGGAAATGAATTTTGTTTTTTTTTTTTTTATTAAATCTTAATAATTCTTTTTTTTTATTTTAATTAAACCAGGAGATTTTGCAAAAAAGGTTTTAAATCTCGGCGTATAAATCACGTTAACATGTTCTCATTAAAAAAAAAAATTAAATTTAATAAAAAACAAAAAAAATAAAAAATAATGAAAAAATTTCATTTCCTCAAGAAAAAAAATATTATATTTATGTTTTTTAGGCCATCTTAAGCCAGAAAAAAAAAAAGAAAAAAAAATGTTTGCTTAGTGCGCATAATGGTCCCCCCGAAAAATACCTTTTTCAGCAAAATAGTTAAGCAATATCATTTTTCAAACTAAACATTGCAATATTTTGTCTGCCAAATTTTACAAACACCGATCTAACTATTTTGATGTAAATAGATACTATCACTATTCTTAATAAGATCCCGTACTTAGTTTTTCTCATAAAATTCGAATAAATCAGTGTTTTAATCATTTCTCCAAAATGACTACCCAAAAGCCGATCTGTGTCGATTATATATCCTTAAAACTCAATTCCGCACTTTAAAATTAAAATTGTAATAGCCTTTAAAAATGCAATAACAACAACGTAAAACTTATTTTTAGCAAATATTAGCAAGTTCTTCTTTTTTTCAAGCATATTCAATATGCAGCCAGAAAATCTTATTTTATTTGCACCCCATCGGGATATTCAGTTTATGACTGCTAGTGCAAATTCAAAAAACAAATTTCTGATTTGTGTAATCATAGACGATCGTCACTAATCTATTTCAGCCAAAAATAAAATCATGCATGATAAAAAACAGAAATTTCTATTACGATTTTCCTCATCCTCAAAAACTTGTAAAATGTAAGAGTTATAAAATAGTGCAGTAAGCGCTTATAACTCTCTAACCAGAACTTGCGACAGTTGCCTGTTACTGAGAGCTTTTTAAAAACTTACACTGTTATTTAATAAAGGTTGTCCGCCAAAGAATTTTCGACTTTGAATTTGAATAAACGGCGAGCGGGGTATCGGCGGAGGGGGGAGGCGTATTCATTACACTTACGCGTCGTGCGGATTTTAGTAGCCATGGATCGTTGGTCGGCGGAGCATCGTGCGTTTGCTGTAGAGGCATATTTTAAAAATAACGATTCTCCCGTGGCTATTCGCAAGACATTTCAATATTCGGCGTATACGGGATTGTCCTAGTTTGCAACTTATTGGCAAGTGGGTGCGAAGTTTTCGTGAACAAGGACCTGTAGTGGGACACGGGCCAGGTGTATCGCGAACTGTGAGAACTGACGAAACAATTGAAGCAGTTCGTCGTGATGTTATTGCAAATCCACGTCTTTCACTAAGAAAAAAAATTCCCAAACCTATTCGTCTATGTTGGAAAACTTTTTGGAACCTGAGTTGGAGAACAATGAATGGGTAAACGGATCGACATGGTTTCAACAGGATGGAGGCATCAATGAACATTGTAAGGCGCATTTTCCCCGAAAAAGTCATAAGTCGTTATGGTGATATCCCATGGCCCCCCAGATCGCCAGACTTAACACCTGCGGACTTTTTTTTTATGGGGATTTCTTAAATCTAAAGTCTACGTTAACAAACCGCGAAATTTATTGCAACTGAAAAGATATTCGCAACGAAATCA
>OX297853.1:32545983-32677190 GCA_946477585.1 Cheilosia urbana | reverse complement strand
AGTATATGCTGTCAGCTAAAAAGGACACCCAACACCGACGGCTCGGACAGAACGTCACAATAGACAGATATAACTTTGAGGTGGTAAAGGACTTTGTCTACTTAGGCTCCGCTATGAGTTCAGACAATGGCACCAGCGCTGAGATTAAACGAAGAATAACTCTTGCCAATCGCTGTTTCTTTGGGCTAAGAAAGCAATTGAGTAGCAAAGCCCTCTCTCGAACAACTAAAGTGACCATTTATAAGACCTTGATCATCCCAGTCCTACTTTATGGTGCAGAGGCATGGTATCTATCAAAAGCGGATGAGGCTACTCTTGGTTACTTCGAGAGGAAAATTCTTCGAGTAATTTTCGGTCCCGTCTGCATAGACGGTGAATGGAGGAGGAGATACAACGACGAACTGAACGGGCTGTACAGCGACATCGCCCTAGCCAGAAGAGTGAAGGTCGAACGACTGAGGTGGCTGGGTCATGTAGAGCGTATGGACACGAATGCTCCGGCCCGGAAGATCTTCGAATCCACACCCGAGGGAAGGCACAGTAGAGGAAGGCCGCGACTCAGGTGGCGCACGCAAGTGGAAGGGGACCTTAACCAACTTAGCGTGCGAAACTGGAGACTGCTAGCTAAAGATCGCGATGGCTGGAGACGCTTGTTGGTTGAGGTCCAGGTCCACCCCGGACTGTAGCGCCACCTTAAGTAAGTAAATGTTGTATCGTCGAACCGATGTCGTCCAGACGATAGTGATTTTCAATGTTACGTGATGCAAGACTATCTTCGAAACGATATCGTCAGGCGATTATCTAGTTACGGAATAAGTGCCCAGTGGTGAAGTTTAGCTGAATTTCAATAAAACACAATCGATAATAAATGTTCATAATGTTTTTCATATGGCCAAACAACCTTTCTACCTTATTTCGTGTTCGAATATGGGCTCGGTTGTGTACCTCGGTTCAGATTCAGATAAGGTGGCAGATTATCTGAAGGGAATCAACAAAATTTTGGAGTAAGGATATCCACCATCACCCAATAGACCACTTCCATGTTCCATATTTTGCAGTAGTACAAAAATTGAAGATTCTCTCCATATTCGCGAATCATGAATGAATCCTCTCATTGGTATCACAGATGATCTAAAAAAAATAATATTAGGTATGCGTTTTTTTATTATTCCCACATGATCTATATAGATCATTGATTTCCAGGGTTTACAATAATAATACGAGATCCAACTGTTGTTGTAAACCATGAAAATCCATGATCTGATCAACATTAAATAATAAGCGAAATGAACTAAAACCAACTTGGTCATTGAGAGAGAGTGCCGTCCACGGTACCAACACACTGAGGAAACCTCGCGGTTCTAAAAACAATCAGTTTTAAGCCGGCGAATTTCTTTTGGTATTTCCGGATATTTTATAAATTGTCCCAGTTACAGTTACTACGAATTTTGGTTGGGCAATTGCTCACGAATTGTTGTGAAATATTATGCAAACCTCCTTTAAATTACCACTTTAATTTGAATTAAAACGTTACTACCAACACCACTTTGAAAGGATTGGGATCCTTTTTGTCAGGTATCTTATTGCGGTTAAGCAATAATTTCAGTGTCAGCAGACAGCGCTCCACTATTCCTAGTTATTGGGGCAATGTCTTCTGGTCTATATTTATTAAAAATCGGGCAGTATTTTTTGGTAAATCTATTAAAGAAAATTGAGTAAAATCAAAACAACATTTTTTTATTATTAAAAAAATAAATAGTAAACCTGTAGTGCCCAAAGAATTATTTCTCGTCATATTTTTCGAACGGGTTTATTTTTCTTATAAGCTTTTCTTTTTCAAGATAACGCAGCCTCGTTAACCATTTGAATATCCGCAAAAATATCCTCATCGCTGCTTAATATTATTATTATTATGAAAAAATAAAAAACAGAAGTATGTACATCCCTATTCTGATATTCACGTGAATCGTAGATTCGATTCCCTTTGACTCCGCCTTTCCATTCTGCTTTCCATCGGGTGAACTACATCTTCCAAACCAATTTGACATTCAATTTAACAGATCATCAAGTCATAAGATGTTTATTTCTAGAATTTAAAATTAATGTATTCAATTTGATCACTGCTTATGAAAATCTTTGAAAAGTTGGATAAATTTGGAATATTTTGGTTAATTACATCACTACATAGTATAAAGCAAAGTCGCTTTCTCTGTCCCTATGTCCCTATGTATGCTTAAATCTTTAAAACTACGCAACGGATTTTGATGCGGTTTTTTTAGTAGATAGAGTGATTGAAGAGGAAGGTTTATATGTATAATAACATCCATTAAATAGTAGTGAAATACTGTTATTTTTGAGGTTTCTAATTTGATGTCGTAAATAATTACATTTTTTCCGCTTACATTGCAAACGCAGGCTGAACCCTACGTGCGAAGCCGGGGCGGGTCGCTAGTTTTAAATAAAACAAAAAATATATTAACAAACAGGTATATGGATATTCATTTGGGAAATTATTGTTATAAATTGGTCTCCATTTGTTGTTCTACCCCTAAAAATTAATGATCTTTATTTACAAACAAATCCAGCAAATAAAAAGTTTTAACTAACATTTTATCAGCCACCAACCAGACAGACGATCCATTTAATTTCAAATCCGCAACACTTGACATGCGGATCTGAATTGTATGGAATGCGTGCACGTGAAAGTGAATAAGATAATACCGTGCACTATTACCGACGTTACCGACATTAACGAGGTGAATCCAAATTCAATTCGAATGAATAGTTCAGTGAAAATTGAAGCAAAATTCCCCTTGATGAAAAGCAGAATAGGGCTGTTAAAATACGAACAACTGTCAATTTCAGCAAATTATTTGAAAGCTGAGAAAAAAATTATAACGGATTTGAGTTATACTGTAACTATGATGGTATTTAGTTTCGAAATTAGTTAAACTCGAGTTTACGGCCTGGTTGTTGGTAAAGTTGTGAGCAATATTATTTTTAGTGTATACATTTATTGAAATTCGTTTAATGAACGAAGCAGACATCCATATGGGGCGGACTTTTTTTAATGCGGGACATTTTGCCTTCTTTGGGGACAGCGGGCCACAAAGCTCGAAAGATGATCAGTTCACCTTATACTCCATTGCGCTTTCTGTTGCCAGCTTTTGGGATTCTGAAGTTTGACTTAGGACAGTTTCAAGAGTCATTTTGAATTTTATTTTAAATTCATTTTTATTACTTCTTTCTTTAACTTACAGACTAGACAAAAACGATTAAATCTAATTCAAAAATAGCATTTATCTTATTCTACCTTACTAGCTTTTAGCGAGCGCTCTAATATCAAGAATTTCCTTAAAATTATTGCCTTTCGGCTTAACGTACAGGAAAGAGTCCTTAAGGCTTAAAGTGCTCTCTTCACTTGAAAAAGGACAGCAGGTAAGAAATGGGGCATGAGGCCTTCAATGTTGTATTGGCTATACATAATGGTAGTAAGGCCCATAACTACGTATGGGGCTCTTGTCTTGTGGAAAGCCGCGAACAAGAAGTATCTACGGGATATGTTGACCAGGGTACAAAGAACAGCCTGAATTGCCGTTACGGGTGCTTTACGTACCACACCAATGGCTGCACTGGAAGCGTTTATGCATCTTTTACCACTGGATTTACAATTACAATCAATAGCAGGTAATAGTGCGCTACGGCTCACTAATGCAGGGCTTTTTAAAAACAGTAGGATAGGACACGTTACTGTTTTAAAGGAATCATTCTTTGAAATCCCGGAAAAAGCGGATCGAAAGTCTTGGTACACTTAATTTTGACACACTGTTCGATGTATCGTACCCTGACCGACAGGAGTGGCATAGGAACTTAGTTTCGAGGGGAAATGAGATCTCAGTATATACTGACAGATCCAAAACCAGTGAGGGTACGGGGTCAGGTATATACTCCAACGGGTTGGACCTACATATGGCCCTGAGACTTCCAGACACATGCAGTGTATTCCAGGCAGAGATTCTTGCCGTACTTAAAAGCTGCGGAGGTACTTGAGATGAGATCGATATCCAATAAGAATATCGCCGTCTACATTGATAGCCAGGCTGCGCTTAAAGAGCTAGAGTCACATACCACTAAATCTGAGCTAGTCAGGAATTACCGCACAATGCTTAGGGCATTATGTTCGCAGAACCGTGTCAAACCTGGGCATTGTGATACTGAGGGTAACGAAAGGGCCGACGTTTTGGCTAAGGAAGGAGCGGAGCTCCCAGTAAATACAATGATTGAGGGTATGTATCAGACCACCTATGGCCGTTGCTAGAAGGGTTATCTTTGAGAAAACCGCACCAATAAAGCAGCCACAAGATGGTCACAACTAGAGAGGCACAAAGTCTCAAAGGCACTGTGGCCCGTTTTGAATCGGAAGAAGTGTGAAGAATTAATCAATCTCAGTAGAACAATGTTAATATTAACGGTAGGAATACTTCCTGGACACTGCCTTCTAAGGAAGCATGCCATGAAGGCATGCTAATACGGACACATGTAGGATGTAGGTACTGTGAGGACCTTCAAGCTACGGAAGACATCTCCCACCTTCTATGCGAGTGTCAAGCAATTGCTCGGAGTAGAAGGAAGCACCTAGACAGGTACTTCTTTGATAACTTAGAGGAGGCTGTTTCCTCAAATAATATTGGGACCATAACCAAATGCTGTAGGGAAATTGACTGTTTGGGCGATTTGGTTTAGGTTTCTAACCGTAATGGTTCCCTGGGGATGGCGATGGGCCCGCTTTGGTGCCTGGTCTTTTGTGACGATCTCATAACCCCACCCAACCTAACTTAACCTAATCTTGTCTTTCGGCTTTAAATCTATCTATATTTAGGTATATTAATTTGTTTTGTGTTTTAATTTTTAAGGAACTTTTCAGATTCAGCACGATATGCATTAATTATTTAAAGAACAATTGCCGTATTATTTCCACCGTGGCTCCTCCGTGCACACAAACCGCATACTTGACATAAGGTAATTCTTAACATAGGAAAATCTTGAAATTCAGTATCTCATTCACCATAAACGACCTCATGTCATTCATTCATTATAGCAAATTGCTGTAAACAAGAGTTGGGGTCAACCCCTATCCAAATTTAACATCAAATAGAATTATCGCACACTCGCAGACATCGTATCGTATCGCTCGCAGCTTATTATACAATTTGCTTCGCAAATATCAAACACCACTTGATGTACGTGCATAGTGTCAGTCGTATGTACAGTGTACACACATCGTATAGGTGGCGGCCAAATCAATAGGCCTCATCTCTAAAACCCATAAACTAGGTAATTTCAGAATTTATTGGACACCAGTCTATTTCCACATACAAAGAGCGCTGTCTACACCATAAAGCGCAAACATTTGTCTACCACGCAGCTGACAAAAACAAGGAAAAAAAAAAAAAAACAATGAACCACAGCCAATTAATTGTGTTTGATATTTACAGAGCACAAACTGATGGACGATGGCCAATGAAATGCATATAATTAATACGGTGCGCCACCCTGTGCGCCTGCATACCATAATCAGAGCCAATAAATCTCTGTCTCTGTCACAGCAGCAGATTTTTGATAAATTTCCAATGCATTAAAGGAGGAACTTTGGCCGGCGACTTTATGCATATCAAAAATTAAGTAAACAAAGTGCTCAATTCGAGTGTACTCGTATATCCTTACTCTAGGCAGTAGGCAAGCAAAGGCAAGCTCAATCTGAGCCGCAACGAAAACGGATCGCATGGTATGCCCTGAAATTAATTACGGATACGGACCGCCCTGCTATATCGAGAGCGTGGCTTTCATGGACTTGAGTGGTGAAACTTGCTTTGGCGACGACGACTATCAACGATGACTACGACGACGTTGAGAACGACCCCTACTCCATGCATACAGTCATTAATTTCAGCCATGTTAACTGGCTCGATGCTTAAGAGGCATGCAATCCTCACATTCACGCCGTTAAGGTTATTTGCGAAAAGGGCGAACTATATATGATCCCTCCGTATGTAGACACTTCTTTAAATTACTGCTTTGGAGTAAATTTATTACTCTTGATCCATTTGTTTTGGGGCGCTGAGAAGCCGCCGTTCCCTTTGCCGCCAACGCGCCGAGGCTTTATAATATGCTTGACGTTGGACGAACTTAAGCAAGATAAGTTGCCAAACAGGATGTAATGGGGGAATTTATTGAAAAGATAAAAGGATATTGTTGATGAGAAAGTGTTTGCTCTGCCCAACTTAATGAGCAAAAAGGGAATTTCCATATTTATCGTGTGCGAAACACCACTAAAGTGGGATGAAAAATCGAATAATGTGTTCGGGCAGGTCATTTACATCGTGCCTATTTTTATTTTGTTGGCCAGATACAGAGTGGACTGGGAACACTCTTTCGCTGTGTAAATGTGAAAGTTGAAAAGTTGGCGCTCGAAAACTGTTGGTGCCGCAACTTTCCAATAAGGCAAGGGTGCAAACGGACAGAAGATACTAAATGCAAAAATTCCCAAATTACATTCGAACCGCTTGACACTGTTTATGTCGTTTTTGTTGCTGCCCTCGAGTGACTGGAAATCCATTGCGATTGCCAAAACTGAGGACAACGTAGAACAGAAGGAGTTTTTCGCTATCAAATTACGTATAGAAAACCACCAGGATTTCGGTGTCATTGAATACAATTCCGGAAACTTGCTGTCAATTGATTTTAATTCAGATGTCAGTTCCTTGGGCGTCACCGGGGCGTTCCACAGACAAATTCTTAAGCCTTCGAGTACTTCCGGTTTGGCGACGAGTCAAAAGGACATATCGTTCTTTATATCGGCAAATGGGAATATAGTTTCGATCTCATAATTTATGCAGACTATCGAAAGTCGGTGTACCTACTTCCTTTTGGAATTAATTTGAGAATAAGAGAAAATGTCCTTGGAAACGGGAATTGTTATGAGAGTGAAGATTTAAAAGAAATGTACTGAAAAATAGAAGGGGAGAGGGGGGCAGTTTAGGCAAACTTAAGAAAAGTTTTTAGTTTTTTATCCGTCTCGGGGCACTTTTGGACAATGCGCGAGGGGAACTTTTGGGCATGTCCTAATCTGCCCCCTTTTATCACTTTGAACAATCTATTTCAGTGTGATTATTTTTGGTTTTATTTGTTTAGGTTTATCTCTGCACTAATCATAACTATACATATAAGTTTGGATGTAAGATTCAAAGATAAAACAACATGTAATAATAATTTTCAAGATCCGAAGGGATACTCCGCTTTTTAATGGATCTAGAGCGATTTTTGTAAAAAGTGTCCTAAGGTGACCACCTCTCCCCTAGATATTACGTCGAACCTGGTTAATTGGAATCTAATAGGACATTTATTTCAGTCTCACTTCCTCACCTATCCAGGTAGAGCAAATATTTGTTCATGAGGCCTTCAATATAAAACGGCAAGCATATGCAAAAATTTGTAGCGAAAAACACGATTTTTGTTGCAAGTCTATCTTGCAGAGGTTTAAATACATAAACTTGCAAGTCTGGTCCAACTTATAGAGGTGGAAAAAGTTTCACTTATAGTTGTTTTTAAGCAAAAGGATGGTGCGCCAGAATTAGGCCCACTAAAAGAGGATTCCACTTAGCCAAGTCCCACTTAGACAGGTTCGACTGTATCATCTTAAACGATCAACTGTATGTCCAGTCCATCAGTTATATGTTTCACAGTTAACTATAATTTTAAGGAAGGAGCAATACTTCTTTAAGTCTTTTTTAGGGTTCCGTAGCCAAATGGCAAAAATCGGAACCCTATTAGATTCGTCATGTCTGTCTGTCTGTCTGTCTGTCTGTCCGTCCGTATGTCACAGCCACTTTTCTCCGAAACTGTAAGAGCTATACCGTTGAAACTTGGTAAGTAGATGTATTCTGTGAACCGCATTAAGATTTTACACAAAAATAAAAAAAAAAAACAGTAAATTTTGGGGGTCCCCATACATAGAACTGAAACTCAAAAAAATTTTTTTCATCAAACCCATACGTGTGGTATCTATGGATAGGTCTTCAAAAATGATATTTAGGTTTCTAATATCATTTTTTTCTAAAGTTAATAGTTTGCGCGAGAGACACTTCCAAAGTGGTAAAATGTTGGCCCCCCCCCCCCCCTAACTTCTAAAATAAGAGAACAATAAAACTTAAAAAAATATATGATATACATTACCATGTAAACTACAAACGATAATTTTTTGAACGAGATCTAGCGAGTTAGCGCGATCGTTGGCTAACTTAACTGCCTCCAGTTGCGCACTCCAAGTTGGTTGAGGTCCCCTTCCACTTGCGCGCGCCACCTAAGGCGAGGTCTTCCTCTACTGCGTTGTCCCTCCGGGTTGGAATCGAAGACTCTCCGGGCCGGAGCGTTGGTGTCTATTCGCTCTACATGTCCTAACCATCTTAGACGACTAATGCGTACTTTTCTGACCAGGTCGATGTCGCTGTACAGCTCGTAGAGTTCGCTGTTAAATCTTCTCCTCCAAGTCCCGTCAACGCAAACGGGACCAAAAATCACTCGAAAAATTTGGAGTTCGAAGCGACCAAGAAGATCATCCGTTTTTGCTAGGGTCCATGCTTCTGCGCCATAGAGCAGGACAGGGATGATGAGAGTCTTATATAGAACTAGGGGTCGCCCCGTGGTCGAAATTCGACCAATTTATTCTATAAGTTAATTTTTGAAGGGGAAGTGAAGGGGAAATATCGGAGGGCTTAAAAATAGGCAATCGCAACCATTTTAGGTTTTCCTTAAATTGCGAATAAAAAGTGTCCGGTAATGCGGGCTGTCTTTTATTTTATATTACAGGTAGAAAAGGGTGCATAGAATAGATATGCAAAGTTCCATCGTTTGAAGTTCAACAGTTTTAGAGTTATGAGGACCTTAAGTTAGAAGCCAACATTGTGCTTAAATTTCATATAAATCATAAACCGTTAGGCCGATTGGTACAATTTGAATTTTATTAGATTTGTAATGTCGAACACTTTCGAAAATAGAAAATACAAATTAGAAATTGTATCACTTTACTTGCTGCGGTTTCAGAAATAACACGGTTTTAAGGGATTGGGATTTTGTTTTTTCAAATGGTTCTAACTTTCAAACGGTTGAACTACAAACGAAAAGAATTTCACTACAAACAGTTACAAACGATTGTCTATCGAACTGCATTTCACGTTTTTCATTCTAGAAAAAGTGCGAATTAACTTCACGCGGATGCCATGTTGTTGTTGTTGTAATTTCATGCAATTCGCTTAAATTTACCTGCTTTAATTCATAATTTGTGGATAATTTTTGTATTGTGCACTTCTATGTATTATCCCCTACCCAAATATATATAGTGTTGGCATATTTATGTGACTTATAAAAGGAAAAATGGGTGGAAACACGTTTTAGGCAACTCCGTATTAATATATAGATCTCCTTAGTGCTTCTTGACAAGGCCTTACTAATCAATTGCCGTCTTAGGCCAAAGAAACAGCGGTTGGCAAGTGTAATTCTTCGTTTGATTTCTGATGTGATGTCATTATCAGAGTTTATAGCGGATCCGAGGTAGACAAAGTCCCTAACTACCTCAAAGTTATAGCTGTCTATCGTGACGTTCTGTCCGATTCGTCGATGTTGTGTGTCCCTTCTTGTTGACAGCATATATTTTGTTTTACCCTCAATACACATTTACCATATATTTAAAACGAAATGGGGGGAGAGTATTATAATTTTGGCGCCAAAAAATTGATAACGTTTTTTTTTATAAAGGGGTTCTTATATATAAGCATTTTTACTATGGGAGGGGGGCTACCTTGTTCCGGTTGGGCTTTAAGAAAAAATAAATACATACCTACTTAAAATGCAAAAAAAATAAAATAAATATATATTATAAAACCAACAGCAACAATAAAGTACTTTACCATTTTTGAAATCCAGGAACCTGTTCTTTCAAATTACATGTTTTCAAACCAAGTTACCTATTACTGCTAATAGTTTTTGAAAAAAAGACTTTCAAACTTAAAATTTAAGGAAAAGCAAATTTAAAGAAAGGTCGATTGCTATTTTTTTTTTAAATTGTGAACAAAGACACTAAGTTTTGTTTTTAGTATTTACTGCCCCTAGTAATTCTTAATCGAGCACTAAAAGCCAGATTGATTTATGTAGGTATTCTAGTTTTTGAAATTAATGAAATTGTTGTTTATAAAATTTTTAGATGAGATCGGTGATTAAAGTCGAAAAAATAAATAAATAAAAATTAAGACACTTTTTCCATATAGAAAGTTGTTTAGTAAAAGAAAATAGTTTACATAGCTATTCGCAATGGATCGACTATTTTACAGTATTTTAAAATGACACACATATTTGCTTCAACCCTCTATTGTCATGTTCAATCTTGAATCATTTGGAATAGGACGGACGAATGACGACTATTTACGCTAACTTATTTTTAAGTTTTGTTACTCTGCGATCAGCATTTTTTACTTTCGCAATGCGGAAGCACATTAAAAAAATGAATATTGTAGTAAAATAAAAACAAAATGGAATTTAAAACCTTGGATTTGTCCCTAATTCTCCCCCTATCGACAGAAAAACCCTAAACTGGCAGCCCTGCTACCGTCTCAATTAAGAAAGTGTTCAAAACCTACTTTGTCGGTTTATATAAAAAAATCACCTTTTATAAAGGGTGGTCCAACGAAAACGCACGATGTTAATTGTAAATAAAACAAAAATAACATTTTTTATTATGATAGAACGATCTATGACAATTATGTGTAAAAAAAAATATCGGCCAAATGCTCGCCACGGCTTCGGTTGCATACCTCTATCCGATGGTCTATATTTTCAATGACTCCGAGACATAATTGAGGTTCAATGTCGTTAATGTGCCGAATTATCTCATCCTTTAGCTCTTGAATTGTTCTTGGCTTCTTGACGTACACTTTTTCTTTAAAAAATCCCCAAAGAAAAAAGTCCAACGGTGTCAAATCACATGATCGTGATGGCCAATTAATTAATTTCTCGCGCAAAAGAGCCATTGTTTCGATTTGATTTGAGCCCCCATTTTCGTAAAAGACTTTAACAATCTCAACACGCTGCTCAATTGTGTACCTCTCCATGGTTGAATTTGTCAAACACTGAAACAAGGAAATGTCAAATTAAGTTGGGCAAAAAACTTGTCGTTAAGGTGTGACTCACAATTAGCATCGTGCATTATGGTTGGACCACCCTTTAGTATTGCTAAAGTGAATTAATGTTTCCGGCCAAACTTCTTCTAGGAAAATCCGTGCACATCCGTGTTAAAAAACGTTTAATGACAGGGTGAAGAAAAACATAAGAAGGAGAAAAACATGGTGTGTGTGTGAGAAAGGAAAGAGGAGCAATGCAAAGCGAATTCAAAGAAATAGATCAGTGTTGCTACTATTACTTTTATATCTTAACAAGTATCAGCTCTGCCGAGTCATATATTTAATTAATGGCAAGATAGACACTGGATAAGAAATGCTATCGAATTAGTTAGCCACAAATGAAGCGAACTCTTGGGAATCATGGACATAAATGCGACAATGTGGGAGATATAAGCTCGGCGGTCTCGCAAGACCCCACCCCACGACGAACTACGCACGAGTAGGTAACGCTATAATGCCAACGTCGGTCAAGTCAATTGGACAACCTTACACCCATTACAGTCATAGGTTTATGGCTTTTTAGTGATATAAAACAATTTTTTTTTTGTTTAAATTTGAACCCCAGAGGTTAAATAATACGATGTGGCACCCCAAACCATAAAACCACCGACTGTGTCAACAACTGTAAACGATTTATGTGATGAGGAGTATCCTTAATCAAAATCATAAAAATAATTGAACTCCACAAATTACGTTTTACATCTGAGAAAAGAAGATGATCCTCTCTGCTCCATGAAATGTTGAATGAATCGGCAAAAATTTAACCTAACCGCATTTCTTTGTGTTGAGGGGTGAGCGTGAGGGTTGTGATGGTTTGTGTTTAAGATGTAGTATTTTTTCTGCTTTGAAAGTGACCAGGCACTTGTTTTACTTACTTGGAATCCTTATTTATCTTTTATTTTAGCCAGGGAATCATACAAATTCGAATCATACTGCAGAATAGACATAGCCCCGCAGTATCTACACTTTGCATATACGAGCTTTCGTATTTTCTCCAATACTTTAGTTTATCCATTCATATAATAAAACCGTAGGGATTTTTTTTTGTTACCTAATGGCGTGAAAACTACTGCACAGATTTCGATGAAACTTTTTTGAAATGCTCCTTAAGATTCTAAGAAACACATAGGCTATTCCTTTCATTCCCATGCCTATTTTTTTGAGCGTTTTTGATCAAAATGTGTTTTTTTCTGACTTTACTGCTTTTTACTCGCCATTTCTCAAACAATTCTTAATCAATGCAAACAAAACAAAATACTTAGTAGAGCCAAAACTTTTATAGTTATTTCAAGCCATCAATCAGCTTTCTATGTCCTCTAGAAGTTGAGCTACAACCTTAAATCTAACATGAAAAAAATACATTTATTTTCTCAAATCGGGTTCTTGATCGTTGGTCTGCTTTGGGGTGGTTTGGTGGCCCACATCGCCAAGGACGTTCATATGAAAAAAAAAAAAAAAAAACAGCGACAATGTGTTTCTGAGGAAATGCGCAGATGGCTGATGACGTGTGGTGTGGTGATGGACGTATGGTGGAGGTGGTTTATATAAAATTGAGTTCATGGTTTTTGTTTTAATGGTTGTTATAGTATGTACCTACGTTGATACCTACAGTAAGGAAGTGGAACTTTAGTACTTACGCTGTTGAATTTAATTTTCTTAAATTGGTGTTTTAGGTAAATAGATTTGTTTGATTTATTGTTTCACATTGACAATGTTCACCGCTTTGTTTTAGCTAGACTGTTGATTTTAAACAAATATGCCGTTGAGAAAACGGTCAAATCTCTTTTATTGGAAATTACACAGTCTCACGCCGCTTAAGAAGTTGCGGGCACAGCTAGTTTTGAATAAAATTGTATTTAACTTTTTTGCTTCATCAATTTTTTTTTTTTTTTTTTTCATATCATAATCAGTCTCTATATAGGCGGGGGAAGGGAGATCCGAAAGCCCAACGACTTTTTAAAGAAATGAGTTACTGGATCTTATCCGCCTCCCATATTTGTCTATATTTTTGTCTATAGGGCTGATATCATAATCAGTCTCTATATAGGCGGGGGAAGGGAGATCCGAAAGCCCAAAGACTGTTTAAAGAAATGAGTTACTGGATCTTATCCGCCTCCCATATTTGTCTATATTTTTGTCTATAGGGCTGATATCATAATCAGTCTCTATATAGGCGGGGGAAGGGAGATCCGAAAGCCCAAAGACTGTTTAAAGAAATGAGTTACTGGATCTTATCCGCCTCCCATATTTGTCTATATTTTTGTCTATAGGGCTGATATCATAATCAGTCTCTATATAGGCGGGGGAAGGGAGATCCGAAAGCCCAAAGACTGTTTAAAGAAATGAGTTACTGGATCTTATCCGCCTCCCATATTTGTCTATATTTTTGTCTATAGGGCTGATATCATAATCAGTCTCTATATAGGCGGGGGAAGGGAGATCCGAAAGCCCAAAGACTGTTTAAAGAAATGAGTTACTGGATCTTATCCGCCTCCCATATTTGTCTATATTTTTGTCTATAGGGCTGAGCTGTATTATTATTTATTTCGATTTCTTCAGTTTGCCTGAAAAAAAAGTCCTAAATACTTGGTTTACGTTCTGATAAAAAAATGTTTATTACATTTCTTCTTGCGTTTCATTTTCTTGACTTTCATTGGTGTTTTCTGTCGTGGTAGCTCGCTCTTGAGGATTCTCCATCAGCATTTTCAATTTGGCTAGTTTAATTTTTTCTAAAAATATAACACGCTGTAGTTAAAAACGTACATAAATTCATTGAACTTTATTGTAACTGCTGTTTTGGAAGCGTTTGAAAATATCGTTTCATTATTTACAACCTGAAAAAAAAAACTTGCCGGTAGCGGTAAAAAAAAATCAATAACTAATGTCACTTTAAAGGACCATACAAATGTAGTGCCAGCAACATGCCGGTCAGTATTGAGATTTAAGTTCCGTTCTGAATTCTTTCAGAAATCTTTTCCAATAGCTAAGACCGCAAAATTTGTCCGATTTACATTATACTCGATGGCAACTATGTATATACGAGTGCTTCTTATTCCCCATATCTGCCTCTGGAGTCACTCGTGCACAACGTGTGCATAAAAATCGTTTTCACAAAAAGAAGAATCATAGAAACCAAGAGTAAAAATTCATCTCCAGATATTTGCAGTGTTCATTACAAATTCGAGTCGATATTACAACGGTCCTATATCTAAGTACATCGTTACAGTAATGGAGATGGAATGGCATAGTATCTCTCTATGCTTTGCGAAATAGGGTGGACGAATAGGACGCCATTTGAATTGATGACGATAAGGATTTTATTCATTTCCCAAAATGTCAATGGTATGTCATTTGCATTTTCGATTTATTTCTTCCGTTTTCTCTTTTTTTTTTTTTTTTTTGCCAAAGGTAGATGAGATACTCGTGTATAAATTCGTAGAGACGGATTCGCATATTAATCATTTTGAATTTGCGTTGCAATGTAAATGTGAACTGAAGTGTGCTACATATTGTGTCGTAGCCAGAACACGCGTATACATCTAGGATATAAATATGTACAAGTTTTTTTTTAATCAATTCAGGGGCTTTTCTTTGTCAAATATGCTTCTCTATAGATATGCTTTCCTGTAAAAATGAAACCACAAATTACGAGCTGACTTGTTTATAAATACAAAAGTGTACATAGGTAGTTGGAGGGTGGTCCGATATTCCAGATGCTCATGCCAACGCAATCGATTGACTAGGAGATAAATAAAACAGAACTATTTACCCAGAACAATAATGAGTGTTGTTCCGACTTCCAATAGCACAACGCACACGTACCTACTAGTTGAGAAGAAAGAAAATAAAACAGATAACCGGTACTTGATACAACATGTATGCATGTTTATCTATCCGAACATGTGTGTGACGGAAAATTGAGATCCTTGAGATGTTTCTTCTGAACCATCATGGATGCACGTGACTCATGGTTAGGACATCGAATTTGAACTAGAATGCACACATCCATTGAGGTAGGTAATGAACCATGCTATATCTCTTCTCGGGCACGTGGAATTATTATTACTAAGTCTCCCGCCTGGATGTAGTATTCACGATTCAATTAAAGGCGCTTATAAATTATTCTGTGGAATCGAAACGCACTTAACATGGGAAGCACTGCTTTAGTAATTCGAACTAGAATGTCTTCTGAAATTGATTTGTAGAGCACTTACTCATTTTAGGCTTATACTCAGGGGCAAGATCCTTACTTATATATTTCGTCTATTTGGGGCAATTCGTTAAATGACTCTTTGTACTTAGTGTTGGATATTTAATATCCTACGATGGCCTGTTGTTGACATGTATGTAATTAACAAAGAAACCAAATAGATGCATACACTCGAGACTCGGCATAAACTATTTATGAGTTGCGGGCGTTTTTGTCCTTTCACTCTTTTCCACATCCTTGGAATTGCATTTTCAGAGCGAACACATTAGCTTCAACTGCGACGAGACGTTGTTCTATATTCGTTGGATATCAGTGGCGATTCCTCTCAGTTAGCTAGTTTAGCGGCGCTAAACCAAGAAAATATGCCAAGAAAATAAATTCTTTGAAATACATTTTATACGCAAAATACAACAAATGACGAAGTTAAAATTATTATGAAGATTAATAATTGCAACAAACAATGGAATACTAAAAAATAAAACTATCTACATTATTTCCAAATCATATTTTCCTACCCAAACACACAACACATTCTCCCATACAAAAATGTTCTCTTAAAATTTTCTTTAGCGTTAAAATTTGCGATACCAACCATATTCCCTGCATGCACACACACAGTGCACACGCACAATCCAAAACTCCCTTAAAAAATGTCTCCCGCTTGTAGGATTTTAGCGCAAGAAATTGCGCTACCAAATTTCATACAATCTATATGAGGGCGTTTGACTACCAGTCGAAGCAAAGCCCAGAAATAAGCAGAAGGGATAGCGCAAACATTTGCGATAAACCGAAAGTGGATTGTATTGTATTGTAATGTGTATTGTGTAAGCAAGCACATTGTTTGCGTTCTCTTTTCTTCTTTTTTTTTTTTTGTACTTTCGTATGTTTCTCTTTCTAGGGAAATTTCAGTAACCTAAGAATCTTAAAAGTTAAGTGCGAAATTTTGTAATTTATTATTTTATACCTATTTGCGTGGATTATAAATGTGAGTAAATAATATATTTGTGGTGCTTTCTTGTTTTTTATTTTTTATTTTTTTTTATTTGTGAGAAGTGAGATGGAAGTAATGCAAAGGGAGAAGAGTAATTTTATATAGATCATAGTGAAATATTCATATTGTTTTGTACAAAAAGTCCCCAACGGCTAATGTGACAGTTATTGTAAGATAGACATTAGTTTTGTTTCATTCCATAGGTACAAAATTTTGTCGATAAATAAGGGAAAATTACTTTCTCATATTTCAAAGCAAATGCTATGTTTTTATTTGCTTGTTTCATATTATTTGAATGGGAACATGTACCTAATTATTAAGATAAATTATAGGTTAGACATAAAATGGAATCTGCAACAATAACTGCTAAAACAAAATCCATAATTGAAGATCTACAAGGTGGGCCAAAAGAAGTCATCCGATATTGTTTGGCTCTCATTTGTTTTTCTAAATAAAACATCGATTCTGTTTTTTGATTATGTTTGTTTGAACCTTTCGAGTTTTATTGGTCAAGTCGAGAAGATTATATCGGCCGTCACAATTGCGGCAGAAAAAACTCTGTTAACATGGCCCTATAGCGCGCGCCGTCCACTGTTGTCGTTTGACCAGCGGCGTTCTCGAAAAAAATGGCCCCATGCACCATGCAGTAACTTTGAGCGGGTGTAATGGCTCCTCGTGCATTACTCGTGGATTTTTGGTGCCCCAGAAGCGATAGTTTTGCTTGTTCACGTACCCGCTGAGGTGGAAATGAGCCTCATCGCTCATTATGATTTTGGTCGAAAAATCGAAAATTCGAAATTATTCCGCGTTCTTAGGGGAGTGCATCGCATGGCTTGTTTACTTGTATTCTACATCTGTCTAGTCCACAAATGTCAAAACAGATTTGACATTGGCGGCCACTTGCAAAAATAAGAGCATCTTCCAATAGGGTGATTTTTTTTTTGGTATTAGAGAAACCATTTGGAACGCGATCGTCGATCGTGCCCAAAGCTATCAGGTTTAAAATCAACGCATAAGGACCGTAATAGAGAGTATAATAGACACTTTAATGAAAATCAGTATTTCTTTTACGCTAACCATTAGCTGGAAAAACTGATATATTTCTATTTACTGAACGGGAAACAATTTAGTAACTATCGTCAAAAAAACAATTTTCCTGAAGAATTAATTAAAAATGTAATTGAAAGCTACCCGAACATATTTGAATTCACTGAATTAAAGAACGAATTGACTGTTTTTTTTAGGAAAACACAGACGCTGTACAGCCAACAGGTACAAAAGGAGTTTTTGAAAGAAAAAAAAAAAACTATTTATATATATTTTTTTTAAACTTCCCCGGAACACGTAGCTAACCCATTGCTTAAGACAAGGAATCGCCACTGTTGGATATTAAATTTAGTATGTAGATACCCCGAGGGTGAGGAAAAAATGCAGAAGAGTGTTTTCCATTTCAACGTCTTTCGCATAACTTAACAACTATGCATAAAAGAGGATGTTTGACTAGGTACATACCATATAAGTTCCAACTAGAAGTAGCCCGTGGACAAATAATACAGGGTGTTCGCCGGGAAGGTATACTATTTTGTTTGTTTATAATTTTTGATTAAATAAAAGAGAATGGTATAATGATAAATGTTTTATATAATGTCGGCAATTATGTATGGAATACAATATCTGGTAAATGTCCGCCTCTGTTAGTCTCACAAATGCGAGCCCTTTTGAGCACATTTTTCATTACATTCTCACACATTTTACGCGGTATTTCATTAAATCTATCACGAATATTTTGTTTGAGGTGCTCAAGCGTTTCTGTTTCTGGTTTCTTTGCATAAACCTTGGCTTTTCAGATATCCCCACAAAAAGAAGTCCGGACACCAGTCAAATCAGGCGACCGTGGAGGCCAATCAACATCACCATTTCTTGAAATAACTTGTTGTGGAAAGAGGTCTCGCAGTAATTCGATTGTAATCCTAGCTGTATGCGATGTGGCACCGTCTTGTTGATACCACATGTTAATCAAGTCCAAAGCATGAAGTTGTGGCGTCAAAAAGATTTCAATCATATCACGATATCGCTCCCCATTCACAGTTACCGCTACGCCGTTTTCATTTTCAAAGAAGTAAGGTCCAATGGTTCCTCCTTACCATATTGCACACCAGACTGTAACTTTTAATGGATGAATAATTTGAGGGTTTTCCATTGCCCAGAACCGACTATTCTGTTTATTCACATATACATTCAAATGAAAATGTGCCTCGTCACTCATTATGATTTCTTCATGAAAATCGGGGTTGTCATGGGCTAACTGTAAGATCCTATTGGCATAAATACGGCGGCGTAAATGGTCTTGTGGAAGAAGCTCTACAGACCCTCTTTCTTCGAAATCATTCACTACACGATAAATAGTGCGTTTTGTTGGCACGTTGTTTCTCCCAAAAATTTTACGTAACTTTCTCATCGTCACAGTAATCGATGATTGATTTTGATAAAATGTTTTAACGATTGAAACACGTTGGTTTATCGATTTTTTTTTCATAGTAAATTTGCTACGTGTCTACTTCACGACTGCCAAATATGAACTGTCAAGACTAATGTTTACCAAAATGGCGGCAAAACAAAGTAGTATACCTTCCAGGCGGACACCCTGTATAATGTTACCAAACTACATACGAAAATGATGATGAGTACAAGTAGGTATATCTACAGTCGAACGGGGTTAAAGCAAATTATTATGATCAAGGTTTGTGGGTTTAATAAAATTAATCAACTTGGCCTTTGAAAATCAATAGGTATATCAAGATTATAATCTAACTCCAGCTTTTTCAAAATCAAGCAAGTATCTACTTGGATAGTTCTTATCGCAGAAGGATGCTCTTAAGAAGAAAAAGATGACTTTAGAAGAGAAGCGGAAGTTTTATTAAACTGGCATCCAAATGTCCTCTTTTACTAAATACATCAGTAAGGACATAGTAGCGAAAAAGAGGACTCAAAAAGAGGAAGAATGGTCACCGTATGCATATCTACGTCTTATGTTTGGGATTTCCAACTTTCCTTAAATGATGATAAATGCAAATGGAAATGGAGGAATATTTAAAAATTAAAATTATATACGGAGTGAGGTCTCTCAGGTTCTATCCAAAAAAAAAAAAAAAAAAAAAAAAACAAATTACATCAATACATCTTAAGGCCTTTTCCGCATTGCGCCACATTTCGCTAACGCCTGAAAAACATCCGAGAGAGCTTATCAATTCGGTCGGTTGATGGGTACCTATACTCTGTCCAAGAAAAATTGTCAGTACAGGGAAGATAGGATGTTTGTCTCTCAGTCTGGTTGCAATGACTTACATAAATCGGTCCCTTTTTAAAGCTTTCACAGGGTTGCCGTAGTGTGTATGATAATTCGCCATAACTCAGAGAGCAATACTGTTAGGGTTACCATCTTCCAATTTAGCCAGGTCTCATCAGTAAAATAAATCTTTCTTTTCTCTTCTCTAATTTTTTTTACTTCGCGTAGATATCTTCGTTCCAAGAAATAATGTCACTTCTTTCCAACAACAAATTCTTTCGCTGACGTTTGACGAATTTAAGTCCGAGATCTTTTTGCAATATTGTATGCAAAGTTGAGCTGCTTAGTTTTGTTATATTTTCACTTTTTTGTACTTCCAATAATATCTTGTCTAGCGTTGGAAGGTCATTATCCATAAAAAACTGATGGACTATCCGCCTAATCGCACATTTGTCAAAATCATCCACCTTGCTCTTGATACCGGAATTATTTTTCTTCTTTGGTGGTGAATTGTGGCCTTCGATTGCTTTTTCCCTTAAAAGCCTGTATACAGTTCGTTCCGTAACAGAAAAAACAGCAGCCGCATTTCCTACAGCTTCCGATTTATTTTTGAAAAGGCCATAGAATTTTTCAGTTGCATCAACAATTTGTTGTTTTTTTCTACACTTAGATCCTTTGAAGTTTACCACTTGCTTAGATGCACTATCCGCTATTGAGATAACAACCATTGTTTTCGCCTTATATTAAATTATATAACCACGACGCAATGTCATATACCTAAACAGATGGTAAAAGGACTGCACTTGTGCAGCTCTACATACATTTTTTAATATAGACATATATACCTAGATTACATATTTGTTAAAAAATTACTACCCGTCAATGCACAACTTCGCGGAAACAGTAGCAAAAAAAAGGATCATAAAATCCTTTCAAGGCATTTACTTTACTGGAGAGGAGTGACCGGATGTGGTAAAACCCAACGACCGAAAATAAACAGTATAGGTCTATTTGCTTCATCATTTTGATATTTCAGTGTGAAAAATATGCTCTACAAAGTGAAATATGAATTTATACCTACCAAAACATGCAGAAATATGCCCTAACGAATAAGGCTGAAAATGTGTACTTACTTTTCTATAATAAAATATTTAATCAAATTGTATCCCTTAAAGTACCATGCTTCTGCATGAATCCGGTTGAGTTGCCATAGTAATCATTATTAATTTATTGCAATATCTCTAGAACGCACATATGATCACTTGTTGCGTTAATGAAATGAATGCATTAAAACACCTCACGAATAAACATTATTTCTAAAAGACAACATTCAAAAATATGTTTTAACTGAATATTATTGGATCTTTCAGAAATGCAAACAAATTAAAACCGAATGGCAGCACCCCAAATAATATGCCGCTCTCAAAAGCTCCAAAAAGCTCCAAAAAGCACCAAAACCGAAAGTTGTTTGACAAAATTCAAAGAAAAACCCTTAATAATATGCTAACATTGTCATATGGTAACACTTCTCTGATGTGCTTCAGTCACTCACACATCACACTGCTTATTTTGGTTGATGATAACAGCAAGCGAACACAAGTGATCGTGCTCATTCTGCCCGCAACTGTCTGGCAGACTGGTTGTGGAGGGATATATGCAAATTGCAGGAAAATTACAACAACAAAATGCTTTGGAATGCCAGTGGTTTCGTTTTTATTTCAGTGGCAAATCTTGTGTTTGAGTGCCGTGAGAGAGCTACAGGCACCACTGGTAGAAAAAAGAGCTTCCCATAAGGCCTGTACTGACAATTTTTCTTGGACAGAGTATAGATATGTAGATATTGTTATTTCGTATGCAAAGATTGTTAAGCGGATAAGAGGTAGTGTGTACAGCGTGACCGTTGTGCGATTAAAGTACATAATTAATTTGGCACTTTTTTTGAAAACCTGCCACAATTTTTTCTATATTCGCCATTTTTAACTTTCTAAATTACGCAGTAAGAGAGAGATAGGTGTTCGTACAAAATTTCAAAATCGAGATGATAATCAATTCTGACATTAAGATGATAGACGAACTCAAAAAAGTGACTCCCAAAATTATGCCCGGCTGTCTGTTTGTTTGTCCGTGTGTTCTGGAGCCTAAACCTAAACAGCTGCCCGGATTTCGTTCAAACTTTGGATTTGGAGTTTGGGGGCTTACAGTTCGATGAGGGTTTTTTTTTTTGCAAGGTAACCTTAGTATTAATGGTACTTTCCATAAAAAATGTTATAGTACCAGTTTGTTTTGTTCGAAAACAGCTCTAACGATTTGAGCTAAATTTAATATTTAAGCATAAGTGGATGAGGTTACCATAGCTGCATACCTAGTTTTTGACTAAAATTCGAAAAACAGTACTTTTGGAATTTGGACATACATATCTCGAAAACACGGTCAATACGATTGTAACAAAAATTAATTTATAAGGTAATATTGTCATTTCTAACTTAACAGCAAGCTCTTTTTAGGGTTCCGTAGCCAAATGGCAAAAATCGGAACCCTATTAGATTCGTCATGTCTGTCTGTCTGTCTGTCCGTCCGTATGTCACAGCCACTTTTCTCCGAAACTATAAGAGCTATACCGTTGAAACTTGGTAAGTAGATGTATTCTGTGAACCGCATTAAAATTTTACACAAAAGTAAAAAAAAAAAAAACAGTAAATTTTGTTCATCAAACCCATACGTGTGGGGTATCTATGGATAGGTCTTCAAAAATGATATTTAGGTTTCTAATATCATTTTTTTCTAAAGTTAATAGTTTGCGCGAGAGACACTTCCAAAGTGGTAAAATGTTGGTCCCCCCCCCCCCCCTAACTTCTAAAATAAGCGAACGATAAAACTTAAAAAAATATATGATATACATTACCATGTAAACTACAAACGATAATTTTTTGAACGAGATCTAGCGAGTAGTTTTTAAAATATCGATCAAAGTTACAACGAACTACAAGAACTTTTATGTTATGTTACTTGCTGTTTCGGAACCCTTCATGAGCGAGTCCGACTCGCACTTGTCTTACTTTTATTTTTCATTTGTACATCTGAAAACTTCAATAAAGATCTAGACCAAAATGCAAACTTAGAGTAAAATTGATGTTTTCAAATTTATTGCGTACATAATTTTCAATTCGAATCACCGAAAACGCAAATTTTAAAAACCGCTCATATCTCGAAAACCCAATTTTCGACTACAACAAAACTTAAAAAAAAAAAAAAAACAACAAGTAATGCTTTTATCCCGAACAATAGATTAATCGGTTTTGCAGTCGTGCACTTTCTTTTAGTTGAAGAAGGCGCTTCAAAAAATATTCAAATGCTGTTACATATTTCCAAATAAAAACCTTTAAAATGTAGCGCAGTTGGCTATCGTGGCACTATTATAGTGTTTAGTGAGCCAATGTTTGTTAAATATCGTTCAAAAATACTGAATGCTTCAGAAATGGCATTTATTTTTCTCATTGGCCCTTCCCAAACCTTTGAATAGGTGAGCGAAAATTCCTCCCATAGGGAACACTTTCTGCGTGGTCATTATCCCTCCTCATTAATTCTGTTGCATTCCTGGGAAACTAAGTCGAAAGTGACGGCAGAACAACAGGGCCTGATCAAGAGTTCTGACCGCCCTAGGCTAATTCTGAGGACGCGCCCCTGTCAGGTGTGTTACGGACGGTCTAAAAAGTAGTAAATGGGTAGAGTGAGAATATGATACAGAGTCGTCTAACGGTAAACGCGAGAACTAGCTTGCACTGTTCAGATTCCGAATTTCCCATACAAAATGAAGTGACCTATTCAAGTAACAAGTCAGTGTTGGTTTTACGCGCGCTTTTTAAAATTTCAAAATTTATTGTTAAAATCAGGGACTCTCAAGCACATTTAGTTTTAGTGTTTTGTCTCGGTCTAGTTGAAATATGTAGGGTAGATGCAATGGTGCTAGATTAGTACATGCGAAGACATGATTTTAGCGCGCCCCCTCCGATCCACGCGCCCCAGGCTGCAGCTTAATTAGCCTAAGGGTTAATCAGGGCCTGCAGAACAATCCTGAGTGGGGATTCAATACTTTTTGGGCAGAAATGAAATAACTTTTTTCGCAAATAAATATTTAAAAATGTTTCTTTTTTATTGAAAGCTGTGATTATTTTACTACAAAAATTAATAACTTCTTAAAAGCTAACTAAATGCTGATAATTAAAAAAACTAATTTTAAACAGCCCTTAAAATGAGGAATCCACCCAGTGTTGGGGCACAATTATTGTCAACCGGGTGGGGCACTTTCGTCATGAATTTAGATTATTAGTTAAGCAAATCTTAAATCTATAAACATAAAAGCCATAAATGAGTTCAGATATTCATTTTTAACTAAATTAAAAAAAAAAAAAATTAATTTAAAATCACATTCTAGTTTTGAGATCATTAAAAAATAAAAAAGTAGAGGGTAAATGTAGAATAAAAGGTTTTGTTAATAAAAACCAATATCAATCAATAACAATATTAAAGAATTGAAGATCTGAGAGAACAGTGTGGCACGAGTTGCCATGAAACACTTTATTTAAAAACTAGCTAACCGGTGCTCGCCTTGCTTCGCCAGAGTTCCTCTTTGCACACACACTCAAAATGTCCTGGGAAAATCCAACGATCTAACGGGTGATTTTTTAAGAGGCTTAGAACTTTAAAAAAAAAAAACACAAAAAATTCGAAAAAATGAATGAAATATTTATTTGAATCGATAGTTTGAACCTTGCAATTTAATGTTTAAAGATAATTTCATGCAAATGTTGACCGCGGCTGCGTCTCAGGTAGTCCATCCGCTGAGTCCAATTTTGGCATACTCTTTCACACATATCGGCCGGTATCTCACGAATGAATGCATGGATGTTGGCTTCCAGTGAGTCAATCGAAGCGGGCTTGTCCCTATACACATTAGCCTTGACATACCCCCACAAAAAATAATCTAATGGTGTCAAATCGCACGATCTAGGCGGCCAATTGACCGGCCCGAAACGTGAAGTTAACTGTTCACCAAGGTTAGGTTAGGTTAACGGGTGGATACGGCAGAGTAAACCCTGCAGTACCCCACTTAGGTCCATGTGGACCCATTGTGATGCCCTTGTTGGGGGGTAGCCGATGTTGTTGGCGATGGTTTTAGTTCCTTCTAATTACTCGACCTTGTCCAGCCATCCTGATGTATTTATGAACCTGTAAAGATTAGATAAATTAACATCTGAAAGTTCTTGTATGTCATGGAAGTGGTATCTTCCAAGTGTTCTGTTCCTCAAGTGACACAGACTTGGGCAGTGACAGAGGAAGTGAGGTGTGTCCTCATGCACTTCCTCGTCTTCGCAGCCCCTGCATATATCGTCATTCTTGAGTTTTAATTTCATTGTGTGGTTTCTCAGGAAGTTGTGCCCTGTTAGGGCACCTACCAGTTTATGCAGCGACATTCTATCAAACCGCATAAGCTTGCTAGTCCGACCTGCATTATACTCCGGCCATAGCTTCCGTGAAATTTCGCAGGTAGTTAATTCCTTCCACCTGTTGTTGGCTTTCATTCGAATCTTGTTTTCCACTCTCTCTCTGAGATTAAAGAGCGGTGGATTGATCGATTTAATCGCCCGATCTTGATCCATAGCAGATCCATTTCTTGCCAGTTTATCAGCCATCTCATTGCCGGCTTTGTCCCTGTGTCCAGGGACCCAGCAGAGGCGCGTAGTATGCTGCGAGCAGAGAACCTTAAGCTCTTCACGGCAGCGGCGAACTAGCTTCGATTTTATTTCAATAGCAGACACTGCTTTTATAGCCGCCTGGCTGTCAATAAATATGGTAATATCATCATTTGGTATTGCCATCATTGACACCATATGGGCAGCTTCGGCGATTGCCAGAACCTCCGCCTGAAAAACACTACTGTGATCAGGCAGTCTGATCGAGTGGTGTATATTTAGCTCTTCGGAGAAAATTCCAGCACCTGTACCACAGTCCATCTTAGATCCATCTGTGTAGATGGATATCGATTTCCTATTTGTGGGTTCGTCTGTGTTCCATTCCTCCCTGCTGGGGAAATAGCAAGAGAATGGTTTGTCAAAGTCAAGGTTGGGAGACAAATAGTCAGAAGTGACAGAGTCTCCCACGTATTTGTTCAGAATCTGTGCATGTCCCATTCTGTAGGGTTTCCAGCTTTTGGTTTGGCTGATCCTGAGGGCACTTTTGGCTGCAGATTCTTGCATGTGTAGGTCAAGGGGTACCAGGTTGAGGATTGCCTCCATTCCAGCAGTAGGTGTTGTCCTTATTGCGCCGGTTGTACCTATACATGCTAGTCTTTGTATTTTGGTCATTAGTTTTAAGTTCGATGCTTTGTTTGTGGCTTGCCACCAGACTAAGCTTCCGTATGTGAGTATTGGACGCACAACAGCCGTATACATCCACAGAATTATTTTAGGGTTTGGTCCCCACCTTTTTCCGAAGATTCGGTTGCAGGCGTAAAAAGCATTTGCAGCCTTTTTTACTCTCTCATCGACATTTAGTTTCCAATTGAGCTTCCTATCCAAGATCGTACCCAGATATTTAGCACTCTCCGCTACCCTGAGAGGTATACCCTCAATAGTTGGAGGATCGAAGTTTGGAATCACTCTTTTGTTACTGAACAAGACTAGCTCAGTTTTTTGTGGATTGACTCCAAGACCGCATTGTTTTGTCCACGTATTAAGTGTTCGTAATGCGTTTTCTAGTAGTTCGCTTATGGTAGGTAGGAATTTGCCTGTAGCAAGTATTACTACGTCATCTGCATAAGCAGTTACTTTGACCCCTCTGTTTTCGAATTTTAGTAGTATTTCGTTTATGACAAGGACCCAGAGTAAGGGGGAGATGACTCCTCCTTGTGGTGTACCTCTTGAGGCTGTCACTCTAAGTTGAATGTCACCTAGTTTTGCATTAATATTTCTTTCATTGAGCAAACTTTCAATCACATTGGTAAGCTTTTGGTTTACGTTGTTATTGAGTAGTGCTCTCTTCACTGCACACGTCCTAACATTATTGAATGCTCCTTCAATGTCGAGGAACGCGGCCAGTGTGTATTCTTTGTCTTGTAAGGACTTTTCTATGATGCTAGTGACCTCGTGCAGCGCGGTCTCAACTCCTTTACCTTTAATGTATGCGTGCTGAGCCGTTGAGATCATTTTTTCGTCCAGTCGACTGCGGATAAAAACGTTTAAAAGTTTTTCCAAGGTCTTCAGGATAAATGATGTTAAACTTATAGGCCTGAAGTCTTTAGCAGTCGTGTGGCTGGACTTGCCTGCCTTCGGAATGAAGACAACCTTTACTTCTCGCCATGCCTTGGGAATGTGTCCACATTCTAGGCAGCGCGTGAAGAGTCTCATCAGAATTGGTACAATAATTGACCTGGCTTTCTGGAGCATGATTGGGAAAATCCCATCCAACCCAGGAGATTTGAATGGAGAAAAAGTCTCAATCGCCCAGTTAAGTTTTTCCTCGGTTATTATACCATCTGGAATTGCAACGGTAGTTGCGGTGCTTGGTGCAGACTGGATGGTTGTATTGGGGATACAACCCGGAAAGTGTGTGAGGAGAAGGAGACTTAGAGTCTCTTCCGAAGACTGTGTCCAGTTGCCATTATTGTCTTTGAGATATCCCGGAACCGCAGGTTCTTTTGATAGGATTTTTCTAAGTCTAGCTGATTCCCTAGTATCTTCTATTTCATTACAGAAGGTATGCCAGGCAGTGCGTTTAGCACTAGTGACAGCGCTTTTAAATTTCCTCTGACCGGCTTTGTATAGATCCCAGTCTGACTGGGAGTTGGTACGCTTGGCCAGATTGAATAAAGATCTGGCTTTCCTCCTGATTTCAAGGAGGTCCTTAGACCACCACGATGGAGAGTTTCTTTTCTTGATTGTCCGTAGAGGACAGGCTTTATCGTATGCATTACTTAGAATTTTGTTTAAACTCTCTGTAAATGCATCGATTTCGTCTGGTGTCCCTATTGCTTTATCTTTCAGGTTTTGACCATTTTCCACGGTCTCTGAGACGAATACGTCCCAGTTGGTGAGCCTTGGATTTCTGAATTTACCTATAACTATTGCTTTTTCTTCTACTAGAAATTCTATAATTCTATGATCCGAAAAGGATGGCTCAGAGGAGACCCTCCATTCCTTCACAGTTAGAGTTTGTGAGTTACTGTAGAGTGTTACGTCTAGCACCTCACGTCTATTCCTAGTTATAAAGGTCGGCTCACTGCCGATATTGGCTATCAGGAGATTATTTTTAATAATGAATTCTAAGAGGGACTCACCGCGTACATTGATGTCCGTACTGCCCCAGAGCGAGTGATGGGAGTTGGCATCGCAGCCAGCAATCAGGTCCCATTTTTCCTTTTCAACTGTTCTGGCTAGTGAACAGGATAGCTCTGAGGGTGGGTTGTCCGACTCGTAAGGCATATATATTGATGCCAGTATCAAAGCGCCTTTTCTTGCCCTGTCCCACTTGACAACTGTTTGGTCCGAATCGCTGAGACTAGGTAAAAGAAAAAGTTTAAGCTGTTTTCTGGCTACAATACAAGTTCGAGACTTACCATTATTCGGTGTATGGTAAATTATCAGGTCTTTGGAACTCAGCCCTCTTATCTTTCCCCGGAGAATCCAGGGTTCTTGTATGAGGGCGACATCTATATGTTTCGTTTCCATGAGGAGAACGAGATTGGCACTAGCCGCCTTACTGTGATGAAGATTTAGTTGTATTATCTTCATCACGAGTTGTCGGTTGCTCTCCCTTGTCTTTGACCGCTAACAGCCGGAGTTTGCATCGCGTTATGCCTACGCGGACTTTAAACTCTTGCTTTCGGAGTAGCGGCAACGATTTGTGACTTAGTTGTATCGTCACATCCATACCGTTCTGGGTATATTCACCCGTTTCCAGGACTTTCCATTCCCTGCTTTGTAATTCCGGGTTAAGGAATTGCAGGTTCCGTTCTATCCTTTCCACGGGTAAATAAGGCCCTCTCATGTGGATAATTCCCCTCGGTCTGGTCATTTCCAGGACTTCTTTTCTGTCAACAACGCGCAGGTCAGCATTTGACCAAGGTGCGTTCATGTTGGCGATGAAGCCCTTCAACCAGTCTAGTGTGTCTTTATTATCACACTCTATCGTCTTGAAGCCTTTGAAGGTAGACAGCTGGCCAAACAATGGAAGCCTGCTTTCCGCCTTCACGATAGCATCGTTGACACCATCAAGGATTCGTTGTTCTACAAGCTCCCATTGGTTAGATGAGAGCTTCCGTTCTGTGTTGCCATAGTCGACAATAGCGACGCGTAGACTTTCTTTCACCTTTTCGGCGAATTTCAGCCTTTTTGCCTGCCTGCCTACTACCGGGGAGATGGTGTCGTCGTTGCGACCTCTTTTGGAGACTACCGGTGCGTTCCCAGGTTTGGACGAATCCTTACCTGAGACAGCCCCAGAACACTTTGGATCAGTCGCAGACGGGGTGAAAGGCAATTGGCATTTCGCCCCCGCTACGGCCAATCTCATGTCGGCTCCTCCAGAAGTCCGCTGTCTACCTAACTTCCTGCCAGGCAGAACCTTTTTTGAGCAACCGGGTGTCTGCTCAGCCTTAGACGGATCTTTAGCCAGGCCGGCACCCGATTTTCCGGGTTTTGACCTTTCCAAGGCGGAAGGCAATTGGCATTCCTCCCCTGGTCCAGACAACTTCCCTTTGTCAGTCGGGTTCTGCCTCCTATCTATTAGGCTGCTGCGCCACACATCTTCGGTCGACTTAATCGTCTCCCGGGCCCTAGCTAGCTGCGCCGCTTCCCTTTCCGTGAAGGAATTAGGGTTACGGTTTTTAAACCGTTTTAATATGCGGCGCGCGTTTTTCCTCTTTTTGAGCGGATCCACCTGCTGTACTGTCCTGACCAGCTTGTTGTCTTTCGTCATTTTCGCCGCGGAGACAAATGAGGCTTCGGTTATATCCAATCTTTCATTGTCCTTTGGCTTTAACTTGTCAACAACAGTCACTGCGCTGTTCAGAGTCGAGTCCGCCTCTCCCGGTGAAACGATGTCCTCTCTGTCAACTTCTTTAGCGGGGTCAGATGCAGCCGACCCATGCCCCGATAGGCTATGGCATATCACAGGCATTGGTGGCCGCATAAGAGCTCCCTCGCTCAGGATTTTTGCAGGGTCAGCCTTAGGTGGAGTGGTAGCAAGAAGCTCGCCACTATCCTTCAGCTGCCCCTCCAGAAACTCAAGGGCGTTTTGAAGCCTTTGTTTTTCCTTGTCCTCTAGTTGGTGCTTCTTCTTTAGTTTCTTGATCGTCATCTTACAGTTCAGCACTTTTTTCCTAATCGAAGCTGTAGACGATATAGAGAATTTGGATGAGCTGGCGATTGATCGATTGTCATCATCCTCGAGAAATAAATTCCCGAGTCCGAAGTCAACCGTTCTAACGCTTCCCTCAACCGAAGCGGCCCTACTAGTTGACGGTTCTTGGAGTAAGATATTCTCTTCCTCCTCCGTCATATTCGTATGAGAATCGGTGTTGCCGAAGTTCTTGGTGCCCGATTCAAGTACACCAGTCCCTTTGTTTTGTGTTTTTGTGTTTAATTGTTCTATTTTGGACCCACGAGTAAGGGGGAAGAAAATGTCGTTCTGTACTCACCCCCTGTATACAGAAAAGGGGAATTAAATTGAAACTAGAGGTCCCCAGGTATCTAGAGTTCCCGTTAGAAGACACCATAACATTGTGCCATACATCCCATGGGCACGGTTGTTATACCCGGGATTACGGGTTTTTATCGAGCTATTCCGCTCTAGATCCGTCATATTTAGTCGAAAGCAGTGGCACCTCGTGCAGGATGTGATTCTTCACCACGTATGACGATCTTGGGAAATATTCCCCTGATTTCCTTCCGGAACCCAGTGCATACTCAGCTTGGAACGTATTCCTGGCTGGGTCTGCACCGAATCTCCTGGGATGTGACCAACTCAAGGCGAGCGGCAGTGGCATCTCTCCCTTGGTCAGTCAACTTCCTTTCAGAAACCTTAGCCACCAACTGTTCACCAAACTCGCCTCGCAATTGCGCCATTGTTTCGCGTGCTGTGTGGCATGTGGCACCGTCTTGTTGAAACCACATATCATGCAAGTCAAGAACTTCCATTTCGGGCAAAAAAAAGTTTGTTATCATCGCTCGGTAGCGTTCACCATTGACAGTAACGCTGCGATTCGCATCATCTTTGAAGAAATATGGCCCAATAATGCCGCCGGCCCATAAACCGCACCAAACAGTGGCTTTTTCGGGATGCATTGGTAGCTGTTGCAATGCTTCTGGCTGATCTTCACTCCAAATGCGGCAATTTTGCTTATTTACGTACCCATTCAACCAAAAATGAGCCTCATCGCTGAACACAATTTTTCGATAAAAAAGCGGATCCTCGGCCAGCTTTCCAAGAGCCCATTCACCAAAAATTCGGCGTTGTGGTAGGTCGGCTGGCTTTAGTTCTTGCACAAGCTGTATCTTAAAAGGCTTTACGCACAAATCCTTCCGCAAAATTTTCCACGTAGTGCTGTAACAAAGCCCTAACTGCTGGGAACGGCGCCGAATCGACATTTCGCGGTCTTCTGTCACACTAGCTGATACGGCCGCAATATTTTCTTCACTACGCACAGTACGTAAACGTGTTGGTGGTTTAATGTCCAACAAAGTAGATTTGGTGCGAAATTTGGTCACAATCTTCCGAATAGACTGCTCAGAAGGTCGAGAATGCCGATCATAAAATGGAAGCAGCGCGCGATGAACATTTCGAACCGAGCACGAATTTTGATAGTAAAATTCAATAATTTGCAAGCGTTGTTCATTTGTAAGACGATCCATGGTTAAATTGCAAACCAAACTGAAGCTGTTTGACAGTGACACAAGGTACTAAACACACGTCAGCTGTCAAAACCAGTGCTGCCAAAACCAAACCAGCTAAAAAATCACCCTTTATCTTCAATTGAACATTTTACTTTTTTGAATTGTATAAAATGTATAGTTCATGGCTTATTGTTCGACTTCAGGATACAAAGATGATTATTGTATCTTAAAATCTTTGTACATAATTGAACTTTATATTTAAAAAATTCTATTTCATTTGGCATTCGAGAATTACAACTTTTTCTAGATATCAGCTTAGATATCCACTTCCGGACAGCAGATTATGGTAAAACATATCCGATAATCTAATCCCGACAATTTTCAATGCAACTGTGAGAACCAGAATCAATTTCGTGCAGTACCTAATTTCTTAAATCTATATTCCGAACGAACACCCTATAGCGGGAAAAAAAGTTACAGTTTTTTTATAGTAAGGATGAACCGCCTTTCTGTAATAGCGAAAGTCAAAGCCAGTACAATCGTCGAATGTACCCCACCCTACCCTACCCTACCCTACCCTAGTCTATTTCTATTCTCATTTAACAAAAGGACAACCTGGCTGCGCGCCAGTTCGGTAATGAAAGACCTGTTTGAATTCGGTCCCAAAGCTATAAACTCTTTGACTCTTGTATGGGTAACATTAAAATCTCAACCCGGCAATAAAAATATCCTTATAAACTAAAACAAATTTATAATAAGTTTCCAAAAGCAACTTGGAGCATTAATGGGACCTTCACAGCCACAGCCTACATCTCCATAAAATCAAAGTTTCCCAGTATTGAATTACTCCCAGGTCATACCTATTACTCATAACGAATGAAGTTCCCATTTAAAGTAAACTGCAAATATAAGTCCGATAAATACTACCAGAGTAGTGCATGCAATATGATTGTACCGGTTTATGCAGCTTCTTCCAATTTAGGTATTCAGTATTCGGTTATAAAGCGTTAAGCACTCTCCGTTATAGGACCTTTGTACAAACAAAAATCTAAGTTTAATATCTAAAACCCACGACGCTATGAAAATATTAAATGTAAAAAAAAAACAACTTTGCATGCTAAAAAGTTTCCTTTTGAGGTGAGCGCCAAAAGCATTCGTATTCCATCCCAATTCAAACAAATCCCTATAGAAGTAAAATTTCAATCATTTGTCTGGTATTCAATTTTTTTTTTTCACTTCTCTTGTGTACTTCTATCTGTATCTGTGGCCGGCAATTGTTTTAAGTTGCGTCTTATGTTTTTTTTTATTTTTTTATTGTTACTTTCGCTTAAAGTTATGTAAATCATTCAGGTAAGCAATAACCTGGAGGGCTATGCAAATTTTCTTTTCTTTTAATTCTCCGGTTGAGGGAATACCATGAGGTTAGGAGCTATAAAAGGACAAAGGGACAAAGGTCCCCAAAGAAAAATGTCATTCAAAATACCAATGGCAAAGTGAATGGTTAAGAGTTGGTTTTATAATGGGAAACATGATGATGATGATGCGATAGTTGTTTGAGTTAACTGGCAAGAGTGGTGTACAAAATCGGCTATAAGTAATGTCAGGCGGTTTGTCATTGGGTTTGGTTTTTGGTTTCCTTGTGCTTGTATAGTGGATGGACAAACTTATCACATTAATAATGATAGAAACTGTCGGAATGGGATTTGATGCAAATGAGTTTTTAGGCTGGATGGCGTGTTGCGATGGCTTAAGGAAATTGCGTGTCTAAATGGAGCAAGGATTCGTAAAAACAAATATATCGGAAGGGTGCTAGAAGGAGTGGTAGTTTTGCTTATCCATCACCCTGTTGAGTGCTATAAGGTTAAATATTTTGTTATATATCTTTAGAAAAGAGTTTATTTTAAATCGAACACCAATGCCGCCATGACATAGAAGGCGGAACTTGGGGTCTCAGACTCAGAGCAATATACAATTATTGTACATTAGGGTGAATTATAATCACCAAAACGGCAGACGGCAGTACTTTGGTCCTTAATGGCAGCTAAACTGCCGAATATATAGAGCATTGGTTGAATCGGAAGGCCAAAAGTCGCAATAAAAGTAGATGTTTTGACTACACTCGTACTAACCTTCATTACGAAGACGGTTACTGGAGCTATATTCCAAACAGGGAACCAGGCTCGACACCTTCTAGATGCCACACAGAAAACAGCATAATTCAACTAATTAGTCATAAGAGTATAGTCCTACAGTAACACCAAATCAGCCGCTGGTGCACAGAAGATTTATTGCCGACCTATATACCTTTTTTAAATGTAGATACTTTTATGCCAGATGTTCAGATGGACATTATTTATTCCGCGAAATGAGGCACATAAAGCGACCTACATCATAGGCAGCCAATACCATATCAGAAGTTTTGACAACTATGAAAACACCACTTTTCCACAACTCCATTGGCGACATAACAAACCAAATTTGAAGTTCTGCTTTCTGCTTCTGGGGAAATATTTCCCGACGACTACTACATCTATCTATATATATAAAAATTAATTGCTGTTCGTTAGTCTCGCTAAAACTCGAGAACGGCTGGTACGATTTTCGTAATTATTTCTTGGTTTTGTTCGTATTGCTGTATATCAGGTTTATATTTACTTTTTGTCGCGAAAACAAAACTTGGAGGGGATGAAAGAGGTTATGAAAGTTTGTATGGGGAAATACACTTTGAAAAAAAAAAGTAACTTTTTGAAATGAAGTATATACCTACTTTGATTATTCTTTATCATTCAATTATTGATCATTCAAAACCAAATCACTGGTGAGTTGCATTCATACAAATCAGTCGATTTCGTGATGGATGAAAACGAAGCCACCAACTATCCCACGGAATTTTTAAACTCTTTGTATGTTTCTGGCTTGCCTCCACATGATTTGAAACTGAAAATCGTCTCAGTAATAATTTTGTTGCGCAACCTAAATGAACCAAAACTCTGTAACGTTACGCGTTTGATTGTGAAGAATTTAATATCAAATATTATTCAAGCAACGATTTTTATTGGAAAATTCAAAGGCGAAAATGTTCTTATTCCGCGGATTCCACTTATTCTCTTAAGCTCTCGCTTTATACGTGTACGCACCCGATAATAAAAATAGAACAAAAAATTTTGGGTTTGGGTACCATAAAGCACTTCAGTGAAAAAGCGGTAGTTTGGCCGACAAGTATTTGATTTTATTTATTTATTTATTTTATTATTTTATTTATGGGAAGCTGTTGAAACGCTGTAGATTCACCTTTTTGGAGGGAAGTATTTAAAACAAAAGAACATGATAAAAATGGTTAGGTACCCAATGGCAAATGTATCTCACGCATCAAATCTGCGGATGATTAAGCAAGAATCTATGTCGATAGAAACAAAAAGCCTGCTTTCCTAAGATGGAATATCACGTCGCTTAAGGAAAAGACTGGCGTTGCCAGACATCCCAGCTTGCACGTGACGTCCCGGATTTAAGACAGAATTTCGGTTGTCTCGTCGGCATAGCTTTTGTCCCGGGTTGTCCCCGGTTGGGACAAAGTCTTTGTCTTTCCCAAATCCCAATGTTTCTTTGCCCTTTGTCCTTCCCGCCGATTACTCAGTCCCAAACGAAATTTACAAAAAAGAAAATTAATTCAACAAATAACTAAAAAAAGTAACGCACAGAATGTACACATTTAGCGATAAAATATTTTTTAAGTTATTTTTAGGTAGTACGTTTTTAAGTGTACTAAAATACGAGTTGGGGGTTCAATTTATACAATTTTTAAAATTTGGTATTTCAGTTGTTCTTTCGGTATATTTGTCCGAAGTTATGTTTCAAGTTGGCAACCGTGAAATGACATCTTCTTATTGTGACGTCACGTTCCGCAGAATGGTGCAATATGGCTGATGACAATACGAAAATTGTAATACCTACACTACATTAACTATCCTGCTTTGAAACCAACCATTACCAAAAGAAAGAAACTATTTTTTTCCCCCGATCGGGATCAGATCACGCTGATAAACGTAATAAGTCGTACACTGATTGTAGAAATCACTACACGATAGTTACATGCAGTATAAGAACAATCAGTGCATTCCCATCTATAAGCTTTTTGTGGTAAAAACAAGTTTATTACACCTCAAATGAAATATCGCTTACCGTCCTCCGATTGTTAAAATTCAATAGATGCACAGGTTTCTATGTAACACCCAACCAACTTAAATCCACTTTTGATAAAGCTACCACCGGGCCTGTACAACAACTGCAGAACCAAGCACCACCAATCGACGCGTTCTTCCTTTGATATCCATCCTATAATTGCCCGACTAGCAGAGCTGAATAAATTAACTTTCAAAGAAGTTTCCATACCCAATAAAGACATAAATAATCAGCCACCTTACGTTAAATCGATAAGCGTCTGGGTAATTCCATTAAAATGTTTCCGACCAACGATACGCAAACTTCCAAATTCCACTTCGTCTCTCCGTCAGTCAAACTGTTGCCAACAACTTTTGCTAAGTCCTTACGTTCGCGGAAAATTATTCCATAATTGATAGCATTTGTCTTTCTTCAGATCAGAATAATTGGCAACCGTGAACTTTAGTGCATAATTATCATACCGTGTGGCATAAAAAAAAATCTCCGAACCCCAAACTCGGAATAAACGGCGCATATTAGTGAGTGTTGGCAAATTACTGCGGCTTTAACAATTAATCTCTGCAGTTGCCATTTGCGTGCAAATGCTATTAGCAAGTTACAACAGACTAGGCATTTGCATTGAAAATCTGCGTTTAAGTGCTTAATAGCCTATTCACACCGCACCGGAAACCGTGTTTTCGTCGGAAGCTCGTCGATGCATTTACACAGAATACCAACTAATTTTAGTTTGACGTGTGAACTATTTAGGTATCAAATTTCGATCGCGTTTAACAAATAAAATTAATTCAGAGCATTTAAAAATAATTTTAGCCCATCAATTTAGAGTGGAACATGATTTTAAGCTGTGAGTTGTGTGTTTGTTTCAACAACCCAACGATTGGACGTCGTTTTCGTGGTCTTTTCGTGGAATACGACTCGTATTGAAGACTGAAATAAAGGGTGGGTCATCTAGTGGTTCCTTTTTAAATCATAGTTTTTTTTTTGACACTTCCAGCTGTTTCACGCTCGAAATCTTGAAAGAAATCAGACTTCCGCGGAACGAAGTGAGTCTATTTACGCTTGAACAACGTTGAGAAATATTGAAAATGTATTTCCTTGTAGCCCAAACAGTGCGTTTTTTGAAAAGAAGTTTTGGGCGAAATGAAGCACCCACCGCGGATGCTGTACGCAACGTTAACAAACAAAATTCGCCTAGGAAAACCAGCACGTTATTGTCGAGAAGCCAATGCGCCAGTTTGGTGCGGATTGTGGAGTGGTGGCATCATTGGACCTTTTTTCAAAAATGAGGCTGGAACAACGTTACAGTCAACGGTGGGCGTTACAGAGTCATGTTGAATAAGGACAGCATTTAATTTTGTTCATTTTATTGCATACTTAAAAAGAAACTTGTTTTTTTTTTTTTTGTCGACGAGCGGAGGTGGCGCTACAGTCCGTCGTGACCTGGGCCTCAACCAATACGCCTCTCCAGTTAGCGCGATCTTTGGCTAACTGCCTCCAGTTGCGCACTCCAAGTTGGTTGAGGTCCCCTTCCACTTGCGCGCGCCACCTAAGGCGAGGTCTTCCTCTACTGCGTTGTCCCTCCGGGTTAGAATCGAAGACTCTTCGGGCCGGAGCGTTGGTGTCCATTCGCTCTACATGTCCCAGCCATCTTAGACGACTGATGCGTACTTTTCTGACTAGTTCGATGTCGCTGTACAGCTCGTAGAGTTCGCTGTTAAATCTTCTCCTCCAAAGCCCGTCAACGCAAATGGGACCAAAAATCACTCTAAGAATTTTGCGTTCGAAACGACCAAGGAGATCTTCATCCGCCTTTGATAGCGTCCATGCTTCTGCACCATAAAGCAGGACTGGGATGATGAGGGTCTTATACAGAGTTTCCTTAGTATTTCTCGACAAGGCCTTACTTATCAGTTGCCGTCTTAGGCCAAAGAAACAGCGGTTGGCAAGTGTGATTCTTCGTTTGATTTCTGATGTGATGTCGTTATCAGAGTTTATAGCGGAGCCGAGGTAGACAAAGTCCCTAACTACCTCAAAGTTATAGCTGTCTATCGTGACGTTCTGCCCGATTCGTCGATGTTGTGTCTCTTCTTGTTGACAGCATATATTTTGTTTTACCCTCATTCACCACTAAACCCATTTTTGCCGCTTCTGTACTAATACTAGCAAACACTCTAGTAACAGCTCGCTGTGTTCTGCAAACAATGTCAATGTCGTCAGCGTATGCAAGCAGTTGCACAGACTTATTGAAAATTGTGCCTCTGGTGTTGGCTTGCGAGTTTCGCACAATCTTCTCAAGAATGATGTTGAAGAAGTCACATGACAGCGCATCACCTTGTCTAAATCCTTTTTTGACATCAAAGGTCTCGGTGAGATTGTTTCCGACCTTTACGGAGCAGCGAGCGTTCTCCATCGTCATTCTGCACAATCTGACAAGTTTGGCAGGGATGCCAAAACTAGACATGGCTCTGTATAGCTCGTCTCTATAAACGCTGTCATATGCAGCCTTAAAATCGACAAAAAGATGGTGAGTATCGATCTGGTATTCTTACGTTTTTTCCAGGATCTGCCGTAGTGTGAATATTTGATCGGTCGTGGACTTACCGGGCCTAAAACCGCACTGATAGGGACCTATCAGATCGTTGACGAATGGTTTCAGGCGTTCACACAATACAGCAGACGTGAAACCGAACACATCAGTTGCGGCGTTGTTGATGGCTTCTTGGCATCGGCGCCACTGGTCTTCGGCACTTGATGCTGGCAGCATAGGACTTCTCGAGAGGTTGAGGGATACGCGATCGGCATAGGTTCTGGCGGTTTGTTGCGTTTGTAGCCATCCAACGTTAAATCTCCTCACAGTATTTTCTCGTTGCTGTGGCGTCTTGGATATCCGCATCCGTACCTTGGCTACAACAAGGTAGTGGTCCGAGTCTATGTTGGCCGCTCGGAAAGTTCGGACATCTAGAATACTGGAGGAGTGCCTTGCGTCGATCGCAACGTGATCAATTTGGTTGACGGTTTGATGATCAGGTGACCGCCATGCTCCTTTGTGGATATTGAGGTGAGGAAACCGTGTGCTAGCTATTGTAACATTACGTCCCGCAGCAAAATCAATCAGCCTTTGTCCGTTTCCAGACGTGGTGTCGTGTAGGCTGTGTTTTCCGATTGTGCTACCAAAGATGTCCTCCTTTCCTATTTTGGCGTTAAAATCACCTAAGACGATTTTAACGTCATGCTCAGGACATTGCTCATATGTTTTGTCGAGGAGCTCGTAGAAACACTCTTTGGTAGCATCGTCTTTTTCGTGGGGTCGTGAGCGCATATTAGGCTGATGTTGGCGAATTTAGCCTTTATGCGGATCGTTGTAAGGCGTTCACTTACGTGTCGAAAGCTCAAGACTTCTTGCCTAAGTCTCCGCTTACAACAAATCCGCATCCAAATAGACGCTGCTTTTGTTCCCTATAGCAGTCACCGTAGTAAATGTCACAGTTTTTTATCCTTCTTTTGCCCGGCCCATCCCACCGCACTTCCTGGATGGCAGATCGGTTCCTACTGAAGTAAACAATAACAGCCTTCCCATTAGATTCCCCTAATCGATAAATTTTCTATGTCTATGGTTTATTTGGCTATTTATAATATTCTTGTTAAAGTATTAATTAACAAAACTACTCTGAAAATTTGGCAGCACTCGCGAACTTAAGAGCGACTTTTGCCTTTTTGGTATGGACATCTGACATTAGGTACCTATAATTACTTAATTAGAGGAATTACCTAAATTTTCTATAAAAAAAAAATCCTTTGGCATTTATTTTTGTATTCACTTTCGTAGTATAATATGTATCTACAATCTACTAATATCGCTTAACTTATTAATCTATATACATTTTCGAAGTAAACAGGAAAAACAAAAGTTAATTCCCCGTAAATACGAATAGACCCATTTAACTTTCTGACATTTGATTAATTGTGAATTATTTTTAAAACTAAGGTTTTCTGCCTTTAAATTAAAGGTAACACCAATTCATCTTTAATTAAATAGTATGAATAAGGATAAAAGGCATCATATAAAAAGCCATAAGCATAAGAGGAGATAAGGCACCAAAAGAGAAAATGAAATAAGGCCCCAAATTTGGGGTTTATTTCATAATGAAATTAATAATAACGAAAACTGATTTTTTATTAGATTTTAATTCAATATTGCTGATATTGGATAAAGTAATTTAGAAAAGGAACTTTGTATATACTCAACCTCGCACCCGCCCCGTAATCTAACAATAAACCCAAGCAGGGGGTTGCAGGGGGCAGCATGCCCCCCTTAAGTATTCCATATCGGAAGGGTAACCAAAAAGGTAAAAAATTGTTTTGGGGACTTACTTCATTTCTTCTTTCTTTTCATTAGGAAATCAGGCCCAAAAAAAACGAAATAATTTTATTCAGTTTTATTAAAAATCGTTGTTGTTGTTTCCTGTATAATTTTTTGGGGACTTATTTCATTTATATTTTGTGGCCTGATTTCGCCGAGCAACAGCGAGTCTCACCCTCTCCCAGATAATATAATCAAAAACTCTCGTCACTTTTTTATAAAATAATTTGAAATGACATCAACTCACTCGTATGTAATCTTCAGGCTACTATTACTTTAATTTATGCCCTTATAGAGCTCCAGCGGTCTGATGAGATATTTACGATATCCTATATCCAATATCCATGGACAACATTAATTGTTTATTTTGGTAGTCAATTTCCAATTTCCCCCGGTCCATGCAATATGTTTACAAGCACTGTTCCAGTAACTGGCCACAATCTAATTACGCGCAATATAAACAACTTATCACCTTAATGACCTGTCAACCATAAATATGCAACCCGTCTCTATAAACAACACCAGTCTCCGGTGTGATATACTCGACATTAGAAGCCACAAACTGAATCTGATTAGCCTGAGGGGAAATTATGTATTTACCGCACCAATGATGTGGGCTTTGATACTGCTGGACTTGCTTTCTTTTGTCATCCCTGTGTAGCGATTGTGTGGCAATTTATTGAAGCGGCTTGTTCCAGGACTTACGTCACAAATATTTACGTACAATGAACCCGATAAACAAGCACAAAGTGGTTTAATTGCATCCTCAAGAAATCAATTATGTTGAACGTTGCCAGGAGCATCTATTTCAAGTGGGGTTCCACAAAAAGTCATATGTGTTCAGTGAAGCAATCGGGGTTTCTCTTCAGTATCCACGGTGATTGCTGGACAGAACGCGAATAAATTCTGTTACCTACTGACTCAGGTTGATCAATATTGCTACTTATTCCGCGGCCCTAATCTTCTAGGGCTCTCGGTGATTGTTATGGATTCTTTTCGAATTGGATTTCGGATTAGCGAGTTCAAAGTTCGTTTTGGTTGTCACTAGGGTTTTAAAGGCTTTGAGATGACAGTCAGTGAATGTTTCTGCTGTCCTTCAAATTTATAACCTCACTTCAGGAACTTGGTCCTTTCAGATACCGATTAGGCCAACGTTCGAACAACGTTTCTAATACCACACCACTTCAGAAAATAAATTTCAACCCTCTGGCGCTTCAGTATAATCCTCACCTGATTCATTTCCCATATACATGAGAGGGAATCTTGTTCGATTTGTTTGGTTATTTGTTGCTTGATTCGGTCGATTTCAATTAATTACAACATTAGCTCATTTGTCCTATTAAGATCCCAAAAGGATTACTGATGGATAATGAATGGAAATTACTATAGACAACTGTTTACTCAGAGAGTGTATGTTTGTGTTTTGCGTGTGGCAACCAGGGCCGGCCTAACCACATGTGCAAGATGTGCAAATGCACAGGGCACCAAGTTCTGGGGGCGCATTGCTAAGAAAGAAAAAATTATTTTATCTTTTGCGAACAAATACTTCCATTTGCATTTCAAACAAAAAGCTTGTTCAAATAAGAACAATATAACTGCATCCATCACACCTGTGCTGAGTTTTTTATTGCACATTAACTCACATCACTTGCAATGTTGCAATTTCAAGGAGAATTTAACTAAAAATATCGCAAAATAAAAAATCCCACTAGACCTATAATGTAAGTAATTTAAGATATCGATGAGATACGGGTAGGAAACACATTAGGCCAGGAGAAGAGGAATCTTTAGTTTTCTTCTAACGGATGATTTTTTTAATGATCCCAACAATTGGGAAAATTCATCTGATGAATTTTATAGAGAATACTTTTAAAGGGTCCAATGCAAATTCAGGATCATCATTTTCCAAAAACAAATAATAGAAAATTTAAAAAAAGTTATAATAAAAAAACTCATAGAAAGTTTACCTTCTGGGTTATGTGGAAAAGACTTATTCATGCGTGCAAACGTGGAAAAAGGGTGCTTTCTGTAAATCTTGTACAGGGCACTAGTTTGGCTGGAGCCGGCACTGGTGGCAACACAACCCCCACATTTGCACACAAGCATCTCTCCTCGGGGCATAATGCTATTGACGATAGCAAGGGATTTTCGACGAATGGTCGCAGTAATATCTCTATATAATCTAAAATCCCAATGTGATGTTGATGATATTTTTAGGAGATTAATGACTTGTTAGGGTCCTTGTATAGGAAATTTTCCGGCAATAACCGGATGTCGAGAACAAATAATGTCAGAGGTTGGGACATTTTCTTGCATCCACAGGAGCTTTTTAAAACTGGTAATACTGTTTTCGAGTGGGTTATAGCTTATAGGATTGTTGTCCAGCGGGGAGCAAGATTAGAGGAGGTCCTGTAGTTCGTAGAGAAAGTATGTCAAACTCGCGGCCCACTACGAATAATTGTAAACAAATAAATAAATAAGTAACTCACCGAATCCCAAAAGTACAGTGCTTCAACAGAAAATTGTCCATGGAGATCACTAAAAGAGGAGCTAAATGGTCCCTTTTTCGGCCTCAGGACCCGGGTCCCCACTTCTAAAAGAAAAATGATCAAAATGGCCACTTTTTCAGTTTAAGTAAGAAGTGTTTTATCTAATAAAAAAAACAATTGCTTTTTTGTTAAAAAAAAAAATGCCTTTTTTGCTGTTTTTTGTTCCTGCACCGAAAAAAAAAATTGTAAAAAACAGCCGTAATATTGATATTTTTCATTGACAAAATCGAGCTGATGTTGAAAATATCAATTCTGATATGACTCCAATATTAATTTCATACACGTTTTGAATGTAATTTTAACAATGAATTCATGTGGAATTGATATTAGAATTTTATAATATTTTAATATTAAAAATGTGAAATTGATACGAAACGCATTTACTTTTGATATTGAGAACATCGATTTTTGATATTGAAATTGTGTAATCAATATGAAAAAAACGTAAAATGAATATAGCTTTCATTTATTTTTGATAAGAATAGTTTAAATTTTGATGCTAGACATTTTTAATTTCATTTGAATTATTTTTTTTTGTGATAAGAAGTAAGTTTTGATATTAAAATTGTTTAATTTATAAGAAATAAATGTAATCAATTTTATATTAGAAATTTAAAATCAATATTAATTTGTACTTACTTATTTTAAACATCGATGCTCTAATTTTGTCCAAGCGGTGTATTTCAAACCTTAATTCTTAAGTTGACTTATTTTGCAATAAGGTTTTGTATTTTTTTCTTATAATCCTAAAATAGGTTAAGACGACTTTGTACGTCTTCAGTAATAAAACAATTAATAACAATTTATTTTAAAATATTTTATTTCTTATTAAACATGTTCCATCTGGAAAATAGTAAACATGAATTGGAGGACTTGTAAAGTCGGCAATAGCTATTATTTTCAAGGAGATACTTTTGGAACCTACAGAGTATAACTGATCGTGATCTATAAATTCTCTATGTTTCGATTCATATCGATAGCTCCGTAAGTATTTCAGAGGCCCAGACTGCCTTATTACAGTTACATAATGGGTTAATTTCTGGTTTTCTGTAATTAAATGATTTACACGATAAAGTTACAAAGATTACCAGAATACGTAATAAAAACTTACACAAAAGAGCAATAAAAGCTGTCTCCAATCGAAATTCCCTTAACAGCTCCAATATTACACGATTCTTCCGGAAGGGATTCTACGGATTCAACCTCCAAAGAATCCGGAAAACTTTGAGGGTTTCCGAGATCATCATCCCCTATTATTTCACTAATGTCTGCAAAAATAAACTAGTCTGATGTTCATCCATTAGCTCTTTATTTTGAACACAAATTCAAGAAATAACTCGAACTGATGTTTATTATCACTGTTTTTTTACAGATTTTTTTTTTTAACACTAAATATTACACAAATTGCAAAATTGCACATTAAATTAAAAGTTAACACGGAAAACACTCTACAAACAAACCGATCACTACGAGTAAATCACTGCAAGTGTAACTGCAGTTTCAATTTCATACTCGTTTATTTCGTTAGCAACTGCCTTTTTACATTATTCATATCAAATATGTTGGTAATATCAAAAATTGCACCTTAGGGTACCGGTATTTTGGGGCTTCGGCTTATTTTTACATGTCTCACATAAACAGTACATTTTGTCAATATTAAAAACACATTAAATCATATTGGTTTTTAATTTGTGAAGTATATTAAAATTAAAGCTTATCAATTTTACATTTTTAACATCACAACAATACGCGTAATGTAGAATTGACATTAAATCTTGTAAACATTATATTACAGAACATCATACAAAATTTGATATTGCTTATTGATATGGGAATGTAAACCGTAATTTCAAAAAATGTAAGCTTTTAATGTAAATCTGCCATGAAAATTATTAATCTGATATTTTTAATATTAAAAAAATACGTTTTTATTCAATTTTTGAAATTTTCGCATGAAATTGAAGTTGATATGACAAAAATATCAATTTGAAATTACATTTTTTTTTGGGTGTGTCTTAGTATTTTATGGGTGGTGCCTTTTTTAGGCTAGGGCCCCATTTTATTCTCCTTTTTGCAATTTTTTAGCAGCAACGCTACCACCTGCTGTCAAAACGACCTAAAGTAGTAAACGGACGGTTCCACAATAGTCTCGAGTGTAGGAGCTGGCATACACAGGCCAAACCGCAACGTATGGGGAAAAGCCTGAGTGTATTTCTCAATTTTGCAGGTATAAAAGCAGCTATAAATGCCCTTAGCTCATCAATCATTGTCTTAAAATCAGTCATGCAGTGCTTCAATGCCTTCCCAACTCTAGGCTCCAGACACAAAACCAAAAAATGGTGTGTTTTCGGGCACGAAGGTATTGGAGGAAACGAAAAAGCATCAAATCATCAATTAATTGTACTATCAAAAGCTTGGGAAACAACATGTGTATCAAACAGTGGGGAGAAATCTCGGGCCTCAGACTGGCCAAGAGGGCAATCCTGCCATTCGAAAAAAGGCCGACAAAAATTCTAAACCTACGAAGGCACGATATCAAACCATGGTTTGCGATACCACCTAAAGAAAATGCACATAGTCCCCCTCGCAGAGTGCCGGCTATGTCCTGAAAAAGACCAAACAGTTGAAATTCTTCTAATTTGCGATAATCTTCGATCTTATGGTTCGAGATGTGCCGTATGAAGGAAAGTCCAAGCGCAAACTCGGGCACATCTAGTCATATTTCGAATGCATGCATGTTTGAAGATCCTTCTGCACCCGCCATCTAAATGTGAGATAATTGGCGATGTTATCATCAGTTTGCATATAGGTTAACTTGTACCAGAGGGTTAGGATTTTTGTACACACCTAGCTACTACTACAACACCCCCTGAGTAAAAAATTGTGTGCCTTCAATTTGCTATGGAAAATTGATTTTCTCTGTATCTCTTATTTAATTAAACGTTTTCGGAACGTATACAAACACAAAAGGAATGCTATGAATAATCAACTGCATGCATAACTAAATTTAATATGAAATAAAAATATTTTAGTAGCGGCAAAGGACATTTCAGCAAAAAATAAATAAATCAATAAAACCTTGTTTGTTATATACGTTTCCAGATCCGAATTCGATAACTATGGTAAATGGACATTACATTCCCATTCGCAAACAAAACCAATATAAATTCGTGTGCACTCAACAATAGTGCCAATTGGTCGTATATGACAAACAACCAATTTTGTGTGTGACTGTGCTCAGTGAGTTTGCCTCCCGCTTGGTTTGGCTTTATTGCAATTCTGCTCCTGCGGTGGCATTTTACTGTACCTTTAGCCCATATACCCATCCATTTATGTTCACGAGTTGAAATAAACGTCTACGTTTTAAGGAATTTCTTGGAATTTATGGTAGGCAGGGATGGTCTCGTATGCAAGCTTTTTTCGGTTTGCAACCAACTGCTAAAGAAACATTCATTGTCCTTGATGACGTTGCTAATATTTCAAAATCTTTGAGGTAAATTGAAATACGAGGTCAATATTTGAGGTCATTGAATTTTGAATTCTTCAAAGTTCAATTTAAAACTAGTGTCCCTCATAGTATTGTTTTTTGACGACGCAGTTTTGGGCGGCTGTCTTACCTTTTGGAAGTCGCATACTTACTTACTTAACGGGTTCCCAACCCGTGAAGAGTATATACCTGAGACACTGCAGCCTTCCGTCCTCTGCGATTCCGGGCACGTTGCTTCCAATGGCCAGACCATAAGCGCTTTGGCATCCGCGATGGCTTGGTCTTTGAAACGGAGTTTCGGTCTTCCTTGTCATCTCGAACCTAAGGGCTGGGATTAGAAGATCCTCTTAGCTGCAGCATTATTGTCCATTCGCTCAATTTTGCCGAGCCATTGTAGTCGACGTATTTTTACTTTTTGGACTACATCCACACCTTGGTACAGATCATAGACTTCGCGGTTGTATCTTCTCCTCCATTCGCCCTCGTCGCACACAGGACCAAAAAAATTGCATCGAAATGTTCTATGACGTTCATACAGTTCAAATATTATGGCAATGCGAATTTTCAGACTGTCCATTCTCCGTCTCCGACTACATATTTATTGTTTTTTATTTTATTTCCTAATTTACTTCCTAAAGTATGTGTTCATCAATACTGGTTGATGGTACGTCCTTCAGCTTTTAGCTCTCGTGCAAGAAAGGTCTGCAGAAGAACTCGAATTTATTTCTTACAATGGTAATTGTCAAATAAATTATCAATGATAAATAACAGGCATATAAAAATGAAGTAAACATCTAAATTCTGTCTATTCGATTTGGTACAATTTTCCTTTTTTGTGCTGCCAAACGGCATCGAATTTGCTTAGAGGTGCTTCTTGTGCGATCATTTCTCTGAATAAAATTGATGTCATTTCACAGGTAGGCTAAATATTGAATTTATATAAACCAGGAAAAGTATTGGTCCTAGAACTGATCATTGTGGAACACCAGTGTTCGAACACGCCTCCTCTCTGCTTACAAAACCATTTACCCTTACTCGCTGTTTTCTATTTAGTAAGTAGGTCTTAAACCTTATTCATTTATATTGCCTCTAAAACCAGCATTACAGAGCTTCTGCAGTAGTATTTCGTGGCTAACCAAGTCAAAGGCTTTTGTGAGATCCAGGAATATACCGACTGTTTTCTGATTATTATCTAATCCTTTGCATATTCTACTCAAAGAAACAACTATTCCATCTTCAGCGCATTTGCCTTTTCTAAAGCCAAATTGGAACTTATTAAAAAAAAAAATTGTTTTTTCAAGAAAGTTGATCATTTTGCTAACTATGATTTTCTCAAATAACTTAGAGAAAGTTTATAAGAGGGATATTGGCCTATAGTTGTTAGGATCATTCTTGTCTCCTTTCTTAAAAATGGGAATAATTAAAGAAGTCTTAAGGCACTCAGGAAATACTCCGCACTGGAAACTTTGATTGATAATGTGTTTTAATGGATTTAGTATTGATTTTCCTATTTTCTTAATCACCACATTGCTGATACCATCTATCCCACATGAGTTTTTAGATTTCAAGCTGTTAATGAAAGCTAGAAGTTCTGAACTACTAACTGGCCCGAAGTAAAAATAATTTGAAATTGTTTTATCAAGTAAAAGTCGCCTATTGCTGTCATTTAATTGAATACACACATCTGGTTTACATGTGTTCATTTCATTGGTTAAATCCAAGTTGCTAGTTGCAATTTTATCGCCTAATTTAGGAAGCTTTAAATCTGACTCATTTTTTGCTTTTCCTAATATATTATTTACAATACGCCATTGTTCCTTAGGATTATGCCGGTGTTCCGCAAATGCATTACTATAATATTTCACTTTTTGCCTATTTATGCTGTTGCGTACATTAGTCTGTAACTCGTTATATGCCTTTTTAACTGAAGGCTGGTTCATCCTGCTCTTATTTTTTGAATAACATTTATTTTGTTGCTCTATTTCTTTACAAATTCCTTCAGTGATCCAGGGCTTAATTGAGTTGACCCTTTTTCTTTTCTTAAAATGTTTGCAGTCATTTATATAGCTTTTAGGTTTTTCTAGGAAAACTGAGAAGGCACTAGAAGGACAGTCAGAACAATACACAGAATCCCACCGTTCTAAAGGTAGGCACTGATTCAGTTTGGGAAAATCAATTCTAAGAGTTTCTTCTTTGCGACTGACCAGAGATTGGTTTGTCGTTCTGTCAGAAGCGTTATTTAAGATGCTTTTTAAAGCAATACCAATAGAGTGGTGGTCGGTAATACCTAGTTGCAGGATATACGGCTGGAGGCTAGTAAAATCATTGGTTCTAAGGAAGAAGTGGTCTATGTATGATTTTGTCGTATCACTTAACATGAATAAGGCTTCCACGGACTATATTCTATATTGGATTGTATGTTACAATATCCCAGTGTGATAAAGTATTAATCAGTTCTTCAGAGAAAACCCCTGCTCCGACTCCCTCTAATGTTTTGGAACCGTCCGTAAATATTGACAGTGCTTCTTCGTGTGTGACATTCCGTGAGCCCCATCGGGATCTGTCCGGTATTTCGTTTGTAAAGCCTTTTTCGAAATCGATTTTCATAGACTATCTACTCAGAAATAGTAGACTTGTCTGTAGATGGATGCTGGCATCTCCAGTTGGTTGTCCTCTGCAGAATACTTTCCCTCCCTTAGTCTGATTGCCGCCTTAGCCGCGTATTCCTTGCTGACGATGTCTAGAGGAAGAAGATTAAGCATTATTTGTAGAGCGGCTGATGCCCTCAGTGCACCCGTGAGTGCAGGAGTCTGCTCAAGGGCCTTCAGAACTGTCTTGAAAAGTTCAGCATCCGAGCCATCCGGTACAGAAAACTTGTTCGACTTCAGTATGGATATTGCTATCCTCACTTTACTTTGGTCAGGTGGGCGAAAATCTTGGTTTTCATCGTCCATGTTGAACGCTTCGATCTGCCTGACAGCGGAATTTCTATCCCTTCGCCCGTCAATTTTACACTCGTACGAAATTTTAATTTTTTTTTTTTTTTTGGGTACGATCGGAATTTGTTTACTGAACTTCAGCTTGAACTTCAGCTTAGCCGAGGACAATTACTTAGTCCCATTAATTAATGGAACTATAAATCTCGTTCGTAAAAAAATTCAAACTCAAACTTCAAAATTATGAGTGGACTATGCACAGGACAAAAACAAGTGAAACCCATTTCACAACTAACTGATATACAGTACTAGGTCGAAAATCTTAAGTTTGAAACCAGTTTGGGGAAACTTACAACGACAACAATGCGTTTGTTGAACTAAACGCAGTAGGTACTCTTAAAGCCCTTTGTTGTCAAGCATTCACTCGCAACCCCGACTTGTATACGTGCATACACCCCACAGGGAAGCGTTCTGCATTTGTTTGCAGGAAATTCTGAAAAGAACGCATTGATGTTGCTGTGCTGCCACCCAAAAGGAAGCAGAATTTGCCATTTCACCCTCAGGAGACAGAATATCATAGAAGCAGTAGTTGCTCCTTGTTTACGGTGCTCTGTGTCCAACACCATCTTCTCATAACTTTGAACTGGATGAGTGTGCAGTGCCACTGTTGTTGCGATCATTTTTCATATGTTTTTCTGTTCTTTATTTACGGAAGGGAAGAATATGCTGCGCCACTCGAAACAGTAAGGATGCCCCCCGCCTCGCCTGGACCGAATCGGTTGTATACCTACCCAGTTCCATTCATGTTCAGTTCGGAACTAAAATTTTAGGTATACGTCAAGTCGACTGTCTAGGAATAGAAAGCGGGGAATACGTTTTCGGGACGCGCGTTCTTTGTGTTTAATGGGAAAACTTTAAAAATAAATTTCGTCCCAATGGTAGCTGGCGGCAGGAACTGAGTGGTTTCCTTCTTCTCTACTCCTGTATTATGTGTATGTGTAGTGTATAATTTTTCACTAGAATAAAGATTGCACTTTCGCTAAAAGTTCCATAAAGTGAGTGAGTTTTTAGGTAATGTGTTTTTAAAATGAAAAGTTATGCACGTCTGGATTGGAGTAGTGTGTGCTCTTGATGGGGACGTTATTTAATATTAATGTGCCGTTGTGATGGGTTAGATTTTCTATTTCTCAAAGTGCATCGTTATACGCGCTCTAAATCATCTTGCACCTATCTGCTTGGCGGCACGAATACATGGCTATTGTTTGTCTTTTGTAAGGCTTCCTTACGATTGTAGCAATCGTCTAAATGGAGTTGAAGCTTTCAATTTGATACACTGGCAGAACAAAGAATTCAATTACTTGGCATACAGCCGGAGGGACAACTTTTCACATCAACAAAGGCAAAAAAAAAAACAAAAAATACATGTTCAATCTGTGTATAAGTGTATAGCTATCCCCATGACACATTTGGGTTGGTTTTTCCCGCGGGCACTATCTCCCCCCGCTTGCGCCAGGCCGATAAGAAAGCAAATGTATCTGTTAAATCCATTTTTGTTATGCTAATGCCTTACTTTTCAGAACACGCTTTGTGGGAGAAAATCAGATTCCTTCACAGCATCAAGGACTTACCTTCAATCCATTGCAGTGGTATTATGTGTCGAAGAGTGTGTGTAATATATGTATCCCAAGGTTGGGTTCACCAACACTCCCAATGTCAACTGAATATAAACATTTTGATTTTAGATTACACATGCCTTTGAGGTATAGGGAATCCTACCTTGGTATGTCCTAAAAAGGGATACGAGTGTAGATAGATACTCGTACATTCGTGGAATATGCAATTTACAATTTGAATTTCACAATAAACGAGCCTCCAGGACAATTTCACAACGAAAAGGATTCTTTATACCTTTCAGAGGTTTGTCTCTGGAGAAGTGATAAGCCTTTGAAAGTAAGATAGATGCCCCGAGAGAGTGATGAGATTGATGTTGTTGCCGACGATTACATTTGGGATAGAGCAACTAAATAGGGAATTTTCGATGCAAATTGAACTTAAAATTGAACCGGGACGAAAGATATAAATTGTGATGTGGTTCAGAAACCAAAACGGACAGTTCGCTAATGTGAGGGCTTGGATATTAAACTGCGCAATAAGAAAGCTGCAGATGACCTACGCAACTATTTTGAGGGGTACTAACTACTAGGTCAGGGCTTAGTTTAATTTACATACCCAATCGGGTCAAACGAACTGGATGGCTGCAGGAAATAAGGCCCCAAAAGAGAAAATGAATTAAAGCCCCAGATTCGGGGTATTATTTCAACCCCAATTTCAAATATGAAATAAGGCCCCACTGCGATGAAATGAGGCCCCAACAAAAAATTAAATAAGGCCCTAAATTTGGGGTGCCATTTCACAATGAAATAATACCCCAATTTCAAATATGAAATAAGGCCCCACTGCGATGAAATAAGGCCCAAACAAAAAATGAAATAAGTTTAGGGGAGGGGGGGAAAACCAAAAAGTATTTATCTTGTCAGGGGGCTTCACAAAAACACACTATTATTAATTTTGAATATACATTGGACACTCTTTATTAGTTTAATATAAATAACACTCTTCATGAATCACTCCGCTCCACATAAGCACGTCTGATCTGTTCAGTGGTCGAACTTCGTCTGTTTTACAATTATACCTACCGCCGGCAATCCCATCGCAGTCAGCAAAACGTGTTTTGACATGCTGGCTTTATTTTTCGCCTCTCTTTCTTTTGCTTATGTACATATATAATATTATCTTCGTGTTTGTGCTCTTACAAAAAGCCCCAAATTTGAAGTTTATTTCCTAATTTCGCAGAGCCGAACTGGATATTTGGGTGGTTACCTTTCAGCTATAAAAGAAAGACATGCGTAAAACAACTTCCATCAGAGTTCAAAGGGCTCGACTAATGCTGAAACAAATGGAATTGGAGGTGCTCCTTAAAGTCCGTTTTCTTGGTTTTGTATGAATTAAAATCCTACATTGAAAACTACGGAATTATCTCCACCCAAACAGAAGATCAGCAAGCCAATATTCACTACTGACTACTGCGAAATAAGGCCCGCCGGGTTTTACATGGCTCATGTGGTCTTATTTCTAGAGTAGAAAACACAATACCACCAAAAACATTTTCATGTAAAATGTTGCCAAATGGCTTGGCCGTTTCGCTACAATCCACATAGCCGTTAAGTGAAAAATGTATCCACTGTTCATTTCTTTTCTGTTATACAATAGTTCTTGTAGTAACGAAGGCTTTAAAAAGTCGGCTCTTTTTTCTATATTAGATATTTAGCAAACATTAAGTTTTCAAAGTCTTTAAAATCTATTTTTTTAAAGTAAAATTTGTATTACACGGAAAGAAAATCAAGTTGATATAACATTTAGCATAAAAATCACTTTTTTTTGTATAAAATACGATTTGCATGATTTTTTTTTATGAACAATTCAGTGTGTTAATAATCATGGTAAATTGAAGGTGTTTTGATAAAAAAATTTAGCATACATTTGTACTTTAAATGTTTTTGTTAGACTCCTGAAATTCCCACGATTTTGCTGCTTTTTCCCTTTATCCCACGCAAAGTTTTCGGACATCGAAATTCCCAAAAAAGGGATAAGTCCCACAATTAAAACTAGAGACAATACTGAGACCCGTACCTAACTCACAATCCTCTTGCCGCTGGCCACCTCAGTTTTATTCCAAATACGCCATTTTGTTTTCCTATCGGTGTTATGTCAATTTAGAATCCGTGTGACATTCAAAAACATATAAAAAATATAAAATCAATGCTGCCAACCGCTACCAACCATGGGGGAATGTGATAGAGTTCGGGAATATCACATTTTAAGATAACTGAATGCTATTTGTTGGTTATTATAAATTTTTCAAAGACGATAAATATAATTTGTTTGGTTAATAATACTATCTAAATGAGTTGTTTTATATACTAGAAACATGTAAGGACAAACATTGTTGTGTATTTTCCGCTTTTGAATATCATTAACTTCGATTTCATGTGTACATTTTTCTTAAATAACTGAAGAAAAATTGCTCAAAGTGTTCTTAGGCCGGCGAAATTCAGCCAGTCAACAATGAATTGTTCAACCATTCTTTGTAGGAACTTACCATCAGTCACAAATCCTCAATGGAAATACTCTCCAACCATAGTAAAAGGTTAAAGGAAGTCACCTCACTGAACCTCGCCAGCTTTGAGAATCTCCTTTCCTCCTTCGCCGCTCTAAATGCTGAATTATCTACCATCAAGCAGTCCATTTTCGATTTCAATGACAAACTCCAAATCCAGGCTGCAGAGTCATCTACTGAGGATGATTTAATGGAAGTCAAGGAGAGAATCTCCGGTCTTTCTTCATCTGTGGGCTGAATTAAACAACAGCTGTCCGAACATGTAGGCGCAGTGGCTTAGTGGTTAGTGTGTTGGACTACTAAGCGAGGGTTCGAGGTTCGAATCCCGCAAAAACCCAAATTCCAACTTTGCGTTTTTTTCACTGCGCCACCTCTCGCGAACGTCTGACAAACATCCGAGAGTATGACTGTCTTGAAAGAGCTTCTCAATTTGCCGTTTGGAGTCGGCATAAAATTGTAGATCCCTTCCATTCGTTCCAAAAATGAAAAACGCACACAAAACGAATGGTTGTGAAAGGCTAGGCCTAGGGTCCCTCCGGACCTGTTGCGCCAACTATTTATTTATTTTTTTTTATGTCCGACCATGGCGAGCGCGCTGATGAGATCGTAAGTGATCTTAACTTACTTAGTGACGAGTCGAAATCGACAAGACACAATTTAAATGAGGTCGTCGATGAACTTAAGCTTGTCTCATCTAAACTTGACGCGGTCCCATTGGAAATGCATCCCTCTGCTAATTAATCCTTACATCATGAACTGCTGTTTTCTGATTCTGAGGTTGATGTTGCATCGCCGCCATTATCTGCCTATCCCCCCTCTGCTCACAAGAAACCTTCGTCTCCTTCCACCACACCTTCTTCTGCCGATATGCTAATCACAAAAAATGATGGATTAAATAAGTCAGCTAGCATGAACAATAACACTCCAACCAAAACAGAAGTTGCTGCTTTCTTCTTAATGGGCGCTCCGAAACGTGCCAATACATCCTGGGTGCAGAATTTATTCAGTCGTAAATACTCAATTGCCAACATTGATTGCCAGCTGGTTGCTTCTTCGAAACAGAAGTTCAAAAGTTTCAAGATTAACTTAGGCAATAAATACGCCTGGATATTTTCATCGGACGATACTGTTACCATTGATGGTATGAGGATATACAAATGGAATCCTCTCAGCTCTAAAAATATTTTTTTTTTTTTTTTTTTTTTTTTTTTTTACCGAGGGTAGGTGAAAATCTTCCAAAGACACTATGAGAATAGCAAGCGCGTGCTCATAGTAGTGTCAGATTTTTACTGACTAAAAACACCACCCTTCGAAGAATTGTTAGATACTGCAACTAAGATATAACTTATCAAGCAATTTTTCTATAACGAAATAACAACTTTTGACAGGCTACTTTCCAATGAAAGATCCTGTATGGTCCGCAATTTAGACGCGGTTAATCTTATCTTGCCAAGTCGAACGGTTTCGTTCTTTGTAGCCGGCGCAATAAATTGTTCTCGTCCAAAATTTGTCGGACCGTATTGTTGACATGTCCGATTAGTCGGTTTCTATGCTTTCTCGCGAAGCTTCTAGTTTCAGCTTCAATTGTTGGAATTCCGAGATCTCTGTGGATATCGTCGTTTCTAATATACCATGGTGCTTGTACAATTTCTCTAAGCACTTTATTTTGAAAAGTTTGTAGAATATTGGCATTTGTTTTCTTGGTACAACCCCAGAGTTGTATACCGTAGGTCCACACTGGCTTTAGCACTTGCTTGTATAGAAGCAGTTTGTTTTCGGTACTGAGCTGGGAATGTTTTCCGAGTAACCAGTACATTTCTCTATATTTGATATCGAGTTCTTTACGTTTCATTTTCACGTGCGAATTCCATTTCAGCTTTGCGTCGAGTGTCATTCCCAGGTATTTGGCCTCGTTTGCAAAGGGTATTCGGGCCAAGTTTAGGAAAATTGGCAAGTCATTAGTTTTCTTATACGTGAAATTCACGTGAACAGATTTAGTTTCGTTGAGGGCGATCCGCCAGTCCCTCGTCCATTCATTTACCTTATTCAATGCGATTTGAAGTTTTGCAGTCGTTTCTTCAATTGTATTACCTACTGCTAGGATAGCGGTGTCGTCGGCGAACGTAGCGAGAGTAGTGCCATCTTCTCTTGGTATATCGCGAGTATATAACAAATAGAGAAGGGGCCCAAGGACACTTCCTTGCGGCACGCCGGCCGAAATTTCCTTAAGCTCAGAGTATTCGTTTCCATGTCTAACACGGAAGAGTCTATTCCCGAGATATGATTCTAAAATATCATATAGGCGTACGGGAAGAACTTGTCGTAATTTAAATTTTAAGCCGTCATGCCACACCTTGTCAAAGGCTTGTGAGACGTCAAGGAATACGCTTGAGCATATCTTTTTTTCTTCAAATGCTTTCTCAATTACGTCAGTAATTCTATGCACTTGGTCAATCGTGGAATGCTTGGTTCTGAACCCAAACTGGTGGTCAGGAATAAGATTATTGTTTTCTATAACCGGTTGTAGGCGCGTTAGTAAGATTCTCTCGAAAACTTTGGATATAACTGGAAGAAGGGAAATTGGTCTATACGACTTTACTTCATTTGGCGGTTTTCCTGGTTTTAAAACCATTATGACCTCCGCAACTTTCCATTGGCTCGGCACGTGTTTTAGTCTGAGCGCGGCATTTATAATATGAAGAAGCTTAATTAATGCTTTTCTTGGTAGAACTTTGAGAACTTCTCCCGTGATCAAATCATAACCAGGAGCTTTCTTAGGTTTTAGGGATTCAATTTCACGTTTTAGTTCCCTTAGCGTTGCACTTGTGAGTATTAAATCGTCGGATAGTAATTCCGCCGCAATAACACTGTCGTGAACCGCCCGACCATCGTACGGTTTAAAGGTTTCTTCTAAATGGGCGGCAAAAACGTCCGCTTTTTCCTTATCTTCCCTTGCCCATTCATTTTGATTTATTTTAATTGGCGGCGCGGGGATTTTGGGCCTTTTGGTGCCTTTTACAGCTTTCCAAAGTGAATAGTTGGAATCTTTTTTCGCCGTTAAACTTTCAAGGTAAGAACCTATCGCACGATTTTTAAAGTCCTTAGTAGCTGTCTTCAACAAATTGCACAAATAATTCAAATGTGTTTTATGTTGCGGGGCGCGACTCTGTTGCCATTTTTTACGCGCCTTCCTTTTTTCGTTGACCAATTCTTTTATTTCGGGAGGATATCGTAGACCGTATTTGGCCGACGCTTTCCTTGGATTAGGCGTATTATTCCAGGAAGCGAGCTGTACGATCTCAACGAAGCGATCTACTTCAACCTCAAGTTCATAGGGTGTCGTAAGTGGAACGCTCAGTTCAACATTCTCTTCAATTTCGTTCCTAAAGCCTTCCCAGTTAGTTGTTCTACCAGTTAATTTCGCTGGCTCAAGGTTATTTACTAGTTTTACGCTCAATGTTAAAATAACCGGTGAATGATCAGATGACAGATCAAAGCTCTCTTCAACTTTAATGTGGTTGGTAGATATTCCTTTCACGACGAAAAAATCGATCAGGTCTGGTATTTTTGAAGTATCAGTTGGCCAGTACGTCGGTTTGCCCGTCGAGAGGAAATCGCAACTGTACTCCATACCTGCCCCATAGAGCATTCTTCCTTTTCGCGAGATGTATCTAGAACCCCAGAACATGTGTTTCGCATTAAAATCGCCGCCAATAATGAAATTTGGTTTGAGCGATTTAAGCAAGTTAGTATAATCAGTTTTTTCAAGCGCGGAACGCGGTGGACAGTAGATAGATGAAATTCTAAGAGTACGCTGACTATTTTTTACTCGAATCGTGCACAGTTGCATAGTCTCAAGCTCTATCTTCAGGTCTTCGTATTGCTCAATGCAGTCTTTAATAAACAATGATGATCCACCTCTCGCGTTTCCCGAAGGGTGACAAGCGTGGAAGTCATTATAGCCTTTTATTTTTAAACTCGATCCCTTTTTCATGTGAGTTTCAGAAATCAAGCAAATGTCAAGATCTTTCTCGCGTATGAATATTTCCAATTCGTCGAGTTTTTGTAAAAGACCGTTTGCATTCCAAGTGCATATTTTTAACATTGGTTTTTCATTCATATTTTATTTGATGTACGCGTTTTCCGTGAATTATTCTCGAGCTTAACCAAGCGATCGAGAATAATTTTATTTATTTTGCTTTGTTCTTCAAGTTTCTGGAGAACAACTGAGAATACATGAGATACAGGGTCCGGCGAAGTTTCAACGTTTTTTGCTCCGTCGTATGCCGCGGCCTGAGCGTAGGTCTGCACTTCTCTGGCTGGCCGAGGGCCACTATTCGATGGCTTTGCTGATGGTAACTTTTCAGTAGCGTTTCTTTTAGCAACAGAGGTCGAGGGCTTTTCTGTTGTCTCTCTTTCTCTGACATTATTACGCTCTGGAACCGGAGGTTTTATGTTGCCTACTACATCCTGGGCGGTCTTACGCTTTGTATTCGTTAGCGGCTTTGTTTTTTTATGTTGAGGCTTAAGGAGCGCATCTCTCCGTTTTTGCAACTCCTTAGCTACTTCGCAACCTCTATAATTTGCCGGGTGCTTTCCATTGCAGTTAGCACAAGTAGCGGAGGATTGTTTATTTGCTCCACAGTATTGGGAGAAATGATTTCCGGCGCATTTCACACATCGCGGCTCTTTTTTGCAATACATTTGCGTGTGATTATATTCCTGGCAACGTTTGCACTGTGGAATTATTTTCAAATTTCTGCGCATCGGCTCGATTTTAACCACGATATTTACTATGGTTTTAATTCGGTAGATATCTTCGATATTATCAGACCTATCGAAAGTAAGCATAAAGAGCGGTAGTCCACGCCTTATCATGACATCCTTATCTTCTTCCGATTTCTGTTTCTCCTTCTTGATGATATTAACGGCATCAAGAATTTTAAACCCTTTAGCTTGAAGGTCGTTTATAACCTCTTCTTTTTTGCATGAGGGGTGGAGTCCCCTTGCTACAACACGATGTGGCCTTTCTGACTTTATTTCAAAAGTATACCACTGGATCTTCTCAGTATTTAGCTTTTGGGACACTGCCCGGTAGTCTTCGTGGTTATCGACGTTAATTTTCCACGCATTATTCCTCAAAGATGTAACCTTAAATTGCGATATTATCGTTCCTTTAAGGAGGCTGTGCAATTTATTATACTCCGTTACCCCAACGACGTTTATTGGAGGCGGCGCGCGAATATGCCCTCGGAGTTGTTTTTCTTGCGGTACTTTACGCGTTTGTTCTTTTAAGGGCTCGACTTCAGGCGAAGAACCGGCTCTCCTTTTCTTACTAGGTCTTTTTTTAGTGACCCAATTCGTTTCGCGCGCTAGCTCTTCTTCGTCGGTGTGGTATTCCCGACTAGCCAAGCGTGGTGGAGTACATTCGCGTTCTTTCTGCAAATGGGTGTTCCTTAGAACCTTATTTTGTTGTTTTAGCAGTTCTATCTCTTTTTTAAGATCTTGATAGAGTAGATCCATTTCCTTAAGCTTGATTCGGAGTTCTTTATTTTCTTCCTCAAGACTTTTATCTTTCACTGAGTCCTGTTTTTCACGCGCTAGCGCTCCCGGCGGACTTCTTTTCCCGGCGTTATTCCATCTTGTTGGAGGAGATCGAGATACCCTTGAGCTTTTAATAAAAGGGTTAATAGATTGCAATAAGCGGCTCTCCCCAGAATCCGTAGAGCCGACCTCCGAAGAGGGTGGATTTTCCAGTAAAGCTGGACTGCCACCTGGGGTAGTTAATCTTTTCGTTTTGTTCATTGCATTTTTTGTATACACCATTTCGCTCGGTATACGGAGGTTGGATTTTAAAAATATGTCTTGCTCTAGTTTAAGCTCTCAAACTAAATGTAGCTCTTATCCTTATAGTATTACTAACTCTAGCTCTAAGAAAATTAGCATTGGTAACATCCCTAATATCCCTTGCTCTTTATCCCGAAAAAGAGTGTCTTTCATAGATCCAATACTACATCCCATTGACCATTCTGGTGTTGATGATCGGTTTGTCCTCTCCCGCTTTAGAGATAGAAAAATGTATGACAATGTTCGCCTGTACCTAGCGTTTTTACACGACAAACCTGAATATGTCTGCATTGATGGGGTAACCAATATGCATGTCGTGCGCCTAATTTCTGAAGCTGGCCTCCCAACTGAATTTTTAACGTTAAAACGGCTATTCATAGAATACCACGAATTTTTCAACATCTCACCCCTTAGGATATCTAATGATTTGTCTTCATATGCGGCACTTCTAAACATCAAATGCTTCTCAAACCTCCGAACAACTGGAGTAGTCAATGATACATTTTTTCGTCACCAACCATTTCACCTCTAATCAAATCTCTGATGGTCTATCTCAATCCTCCTGCTCTGACAGAGCTAACCCTAATTTCATGTCTCTTTACTACCAAAATGTTAGGGGTCTTCGAACTAAAACGTCCAAAGTTTTTCTCAATTCCCAAAGTACCCCATTTTCGCCTTGACTGAAGCAAATCTAACCCCCAATATTATGAATAATGAACTTTTTACTTCCGATTTCAATGTGTTTCGTAGTCCCTGTAACCTTTCAAATACGAATACTCCTGGTCGTGCTGTGCTTTTGGCTCTTCGTACCTGTTACGACGCATCTGATTTCCCTATTCCCAAATCCCAACACCTCAAATCTCGAGCTAGACTGTGCTAAACTCACTTTTTCTAAACGTTCTCTTTATATCATGTGCTGCTATATTCCACCCACACAACCTATAAGTCAGTATCAGCTTCTTGTTGACGCTGTTGATTTTTTAATGTCGGGTTCGTGTCCTGAAGACAATGTTATCGTCGTTGGTGACTTCAGTCTTCCTCAACAACGATGGGCCAAGCTAGACGATAATACTCACCTTGTCCCAATTAGTGCTACCTCTGAAAAGGAAATCACTTACACAGACCGTCTGTTGGCTGCTGGTCTTTATCAATTAAGCGTTATCCAAAATAACATAGGTAGACAACTAGTGTAGTGATTGAGAGCAGTCACCTTCTCTCTAAACTTGACAACCATCACCCTCCCCTGTTTTAAGACGACTATACCTCCGGTCCAGATGGTATCCCTGCCATAGTTTTAAAGAAATATGTTAACACATTATCACTGCCTCTTTATGCCCTCTTCCAGCTTTCAATTACTCGAGGCATTTTCCCTAAATTATGGAAGAACTCATTTATTATTCCCATCCACAAAAAGGGGTGCAAGAGCGATATCTCCAATTATAGACCCATTGCTAAACTGTCTTCTATTCCAAAACTCTTTGAGAGCATCGTTTACGATTCAATGTTCTTCCATTGTAAATGAATTCTCTCCTCTAAGCAACTTGGGTTTTTTAAGGGTAGATCTACAACCACAAACCTTACTAATTTTGTTTCTAACACATTATGTGCCTTGGAAAATGGTAAGGAAGTTGATGTTGTAGCCACCGATTTCAGTAGAGCGGTTCGACAAGATTTCTCATAAGGTCATACTGTTCAAACTTAAAGCGATCGGTTTCCCACCTAGGTTCACTTCATGGATCAAGTCTTATTTAGAAGATCGAAAGTATAGTGTCCTTTTTAGATTTTCGTTTCCAAGCCAATCATAGCATCCTATGGTGTACCGCAGGGGACTCATCTCGGACCTTTGATCTTCTTACCTGGTGTCAACAGAATCGTTTAGAACTTAACGTGAATAAATGTCAAGCCATTACCTTCTCTCGTAAATGTCATCCCCTGAATCAAAGATCCTATTTCATAAATAACGATTCTGTCTCCACGGTTTCATCTATTCGTGATCTGGGCATTATTTGCGACGCTCAACTTAACTTTCGTCGTCACATCGACAACAGGGCTAACTCTGCACTCGGCTTGGTTAAGCGTTGGTCGAAGGAGTTCTCTAACCCATATGTCACTAAATCCCTTTATACGACGTTTTAAGGACACTTCTCGAATATTCCAGCCAAGTCTGGTCACCTTACCATCAGGTACATATATTTTGAGAATCGAAGCTTTCCAGCGTAGATTCATTCATTTTGCCTTACGTGGGCTTGACTGGGATGACCCTCACAGTTTACCTCTCTACGAAAATCGTCTAAATCTGCTCAATTTACAGGCTCTTATGACTCGTGCGATATCGCTCATATATAGCTGTCTTTGTCAGAAATGGTTGTGTGTTAGATTTAAATTGCTGTAGTTTAAATCTAACAAGCGCCGATGTATTAAAATTGTCGTTTGAATATGAGAATGATTATTACACTATTCTGTGCATATATAGACTACACGAATTCAGTAAAAGTAGTTTCATTGATGAATTTAGCAACGTTCTAAACGCAAATAAGGCAAAGAATTTAATTTTGTTGGGCGACATTAATATTGACATACTTAATGAATTGGATAAAGATACGGAGAACTATTTATTTGCTATGGCATCTAATGGTCTTGAGAGTCTCATTAACGAACCAACCCATATTTTTCTTAGATATCATAAAAACAACAAAAAAAAGTTTATTGGTAAAGTCTATGATATGAAACTTACAGATCATAGTATGACTGCCCTTAATTACTTCACTAATAACAACGGTACTGAAAGCCTCACACCCTTATCCACATCATTGAAAAAGCGCGTGGATTTCAATCTATTGAAGGAATGCTTAACATATGAATTCTGGGAGTCAGTTTATTCTGAAAGTAATCCTTCTGTTGCTTTCGATTTATTTATTAACATTTTACAAAGTCACAGAAAATCTTGTACTATTGTGTCAAAAAAGAAATCTAATAACAAAAAACGTTTAAAGCCTTGGATGAGTAATAATCTTCTAAATCAGATTAGAAAGAAAAAAAAAGATAAGTTTAAAATGTAAAAAACATCCCAATAATTTAAAACTAAACTAAAACAGTATGACACTATGTGCAAGAAAATTCATACAAATATAGAAAACACTCGTAACAACTACTACAATGATCTATTTGCAAGAGCCGACGGTAATATTCGAGAAGAATGGATAGTGGTTGATAATATTTTGGGAAAAAATAGAAATCATGTCGTAATTGATAGTGTTGTAGCTGATGGAAAAATTTCAAGTGTGCTTCTGAAAAATATTGCCTTGTTTGTCGTTGATGTACTGAGTGTCGTATTTAATCGTAGTGTTGAAAGGGGCTGTTTTCCTGAACATTTGAAATGTGCTGAAGTTGTACCTCTTTTTAAAAAAGGTAACAGAAAAAATGTTTCGGATTATAGGCCTATTTCACTTCTTTCAACCTTTTCCAAGATATTTGAAAAACTGCTTAAAGTGCGTATTTTGTCATTCCTCGATAAGTTTAATTTCTTTTGTAGCAATCAGTTCGGTTTTAGAGCAGAAATGTCCACAGAGGATGCTATTTTGAGAGTATACAGTCAACTATATGGTGGTTTAAACCGTAGGTAATAAATCTACCATGTGTCTATTTATAGACATGACAAAAGCATTTGATATGGTGGACCATGATTTGTTACTAAACAAACTTTATTTTGCTGGTTTTCGAGGAAACTTTTTTAAATGGCTGCATTCGTTTTTAAAATATAGGAAACAGAGAGTTAATGTCAATGGTGTCTTGAGTGACCTACGTATAAACAATATGTCTCGAATTTTGAAAAACGGTGTTCCTCAGGGCTCTGTACTTGGCCCTTTGTTTTTCCTAATATACATAAACTCTCTTTTCAAACTCAAGCTAAATAGTATATCAACTGCATTTGCCGACGATATAGCGTTTGCTTATGAGTTCAAAACTGTATTTGATTGTGTCGCAAGGATCGAGGAAGATCTTGAAATATAAACGTTGTGGTTTACTGCTCACAAATTGATAAAAAGTGAGAAAACAAAGTTGATGTCTTTCATGACAAATGGTAATTATCTATATGATTATAACCTCTGGTTTCACGCATGCGACTGTAAACTGTTTTCATTACCTGTTCATAAGTGTGGTAAAAGTAACTTTGTAACTTATATGCAATGCTCAAAAAATTGTTTCAAAATTGAATCGGTACAACATTTTAAGTACTTAGGAGTTACAATTGATACCAATCTAAATTGGAAAACTCATATTCAAGCGATAAAATCGTATTTGATGTTGGTCACACGTAAGATGTATCTGTTAAAACCTTTTGGTTCCAAGAAAGTGTTAACCACTATTTACTATGGTCTTGCGCACTCAAAGTTACAATACGGCATCACTAGCTGGGGTGGTTCGTATGCTAATACCTTTAAGCCTTTATTAATAGCCTAGAAACATCTAGTTAGAATTATACTAAACAAAAATCGATTTACTGAGAGTTGGCCTTTATTTAAAGCGTTGCAAATTCTACCAATCAGACACTTATATGTTTTTAAAGTTTTAAGCTAGTTCGTTAAACAAAGTGGTAATATACCGAGCAGAAATTCCCAAATGTATAACCTACGTATAAACAATATGAGCTTAGTCATTGCACCTTTTGCAAACAGAACACTTTTTTCTCGTTTTTATACTTATACAGCTGCAAAGTTCTTTAATAAATTGCCCTTTTTCTATCAGAGAAATAACTTATTTTTCCGCTTATGTCAGAAAAGTAAAAGACTGGTTGTTCACTTTGAACTATGATTGCATTGAAACACTTTTTTAGATTCTTTTTTTCTTGCTTTTTCATTAGCACATAAATTATAAATATTGTAATTTCCTTAGTGTATCTTATCTCTATTTTGTTACGTTTATATATATAGTCTTTTCGTTATATAATTTTTTTTAAATGTGTAAAGATTTTTCTTGCCTCTGAGATTTACAAAATTATTTATATTTAACCATTGCACTGATTGTCACCCCACATCACTTATCATTTGAATTTTTAAATCTTTGATGTGTCATTCACCACTAACTTTTAAGTTAAAGAATGATTACTATTATTCTGTTCCATTCTTTAATGAATATTGTTATTAGTTTAAGTATGAAATGAATAAAATCAACTATATATCTATCTATCTATAATCTTTATTCATCAGTTAATATCTGGCAACGTCGATTGCCCACATCTACTGCATAGATTCCCTTTTTCCGCTTCCCCACCACCGTACTGATTATGGCCAACACGAGCCTTTAACAAGTATGCTTTGCAAAGATAACATATTACCAAATTTATTTGAAGCAAATTGCACCAAAGCAACTCTAAAAAATGCACTTCACAAATTACCTTAACCATTAACATCTCATTACCTTCTATCTAATATTTTTTTTTTTTGTATACCTATTTAACAAATAATTGTACGCTTATGTGTTATGTTTGCGATTGTACTCAATATCTGTACCTATTTGTATTTTAGTCTTAAGTTTCTAAATTATTTATTGTACATTGTACACGCTTGTATTAAGCAATTAAATTAAATTATTTTCCCACAACCATTCTGCAGTAATCTTTTTTCATAAATATTTTCAGCAAAAGTGCACTCATTCCTAAAATAAAATACTATAGCTTGTAGGCAAGGTAACGTGAAGTCGGCCGAAGTTGGGGGTCTCAGTATTGTCTCTGGTCCAAACCTTGCCTCCCATACTTGAATCAAACTTTTAGTGTCCAACCAACCCTGCTGCAAAGTCTTCATGTGAGTTAAAATACCATCCATCCCTGATGGCGGATTATGGATTTTAAAAATACACCTTATGCTCCAGCACATGTGTGTGTAAACAAAGGCGCATTTATTTATAATTATCTGAAATCATAAATTTTACTCTCGTCATTCGCTGATAAAGGCTGATGCTCTTAATTTATTTTTAATATGCAAAATAAAAAATATATGTACGTATCATTATTGCGTGAATAATATGGCATCCTCGTAGCCAATGCCGTGCCGTCTCATTATCCTTATAAGTGTTCGAGTATGCATCAATAAATTAAATTATGAGCACAACACATTCAACTTAGTGCAAAAGCACATCCGCATGTTTTGTTTGCATCAATGCATTTATTTTGTTTTTGTTTAATGAACGATTTACCTCTTGCGGGTTGTGCTAGAACTGAGGCGTAGTTGTTGAAGGATTTAAATTTAAGTGATCGGTGGAATCGATATGCGGTAAATTTCATTAAAAGTACTTGACGTTTATATTCCTTTGTGGTTTTTTAATGTCTTATTTTATACACAGCATGGTTACATGGTTGCTCCGATATAAGATCGTCTATAGTAAAGCTGGAGTTTACTTGTTTTAACGGTTGTCTGCATCTCGAATGTTCATTTACCTTACTGGCTGTCATTCTTCTCAGTTCCACTGTCCGCTATACAGAGACTGAGAGTGACTGCTTGAAGATACATTTTGACATTGTATTCCCGTCTCCGTCACGGTCCGCCTGTGGGACTCTTTTCGCATACACTGCTAACAAGGATTGCACTGCAAATAATGAAATAAATAAAAACCCATTATATTGTTATTTGTGGCTTGTGGGTCGTCCTAAAAAATAGTAAGGTAGCTGGTTACAGGATTAAGTTTTATATGGAAAATAAATATGTACAACCACATTTTGTATCATGAGTTGGAAAGGTGTGGATTACATGCATAAGAGGACATAATACGCTCTGTTATGATTGGCATTGTGTTGAGCAGTTCCTGTCAATTAGATTGTCTTTCAATAAGCAAGATAGCTGTGAAGGACGTTTTTTATTTAAGTAGTTTGAAATAAGTATTTAATTCAATTGGTACGATGAGTTTGGTCTGATGGCGGGTCAAAAACCGTTTAATACTGCGTTGAAAATGATCCCGAATCAGCTTCATGCTAGCACAGTGGTGAGAGAGCGAGCAATATCTTCGGCACGCTATTTAACAATGCGCTGAAAAATTCATACTTCCGGCACAGTGCACTTTATTCCGAAAAAGGATCAATATAGGACAAACCCTGCTAATCTGCGGTCAATTAGTTTGCTTCCGAATGTTAGCAAGGTTAATAGATCTCTTTTAAGATAGGTTAAAGAAAATAGGATTATTCCGGAAAATAAGTTTGGCTTTAGAGCGGAGCATGAAACTATTCATGCCGCATCGAAACTGGGGCCAGATTCTGAAAGGCGAAACGTTTTCTTGCGCACGAAGAAATTTGCTTGTGGATCATAGGGCAAACCACCAAAACGTTTGATCGATTCGCCTTACAGAATCTGACCCCTGGGTCAGCGACATACAATGAATAAAAGAAAGAAGCAATGCACGGGGGCCTGCCTGGTTGACTTTGAGAAGGCCTTTGATATCGTATTGGAGGCGCTATTTTATAAGCTGACCAGATTGGGCATTCAAAAACCTTTTGAATGCCCAATGATTTATGACATGCTTATGGGAAAGAAATTCGTTGTCAAAGCTGGAAACGTGACTTCGAGCAGGGTTTCCGAAATTAAAAACGGCTTACGACAGGGCGCAGTGAATTCTCCGGTGTTGTTTAATATTTACACAAGTGACCTGGTGGGTTCCCTCACACATGCTATAGCGTACACAGGCGATTTAGTGGCGTGCGGTACAGGACCAAAAATCGAGGTCATCAACATCCTTTTGCAGCGTGACTTCGATAAGCTAAAGAGGTATTACGATGCTTGGTAGTTGAAAATTAATTTTTAAATATCAGAGACAATCCTGTTCCGAACTCCATTGGCTGGGGCCTTTAGGGATACCAGAAAAAACCGGAGAAAATTAACAATTATTGGAAAGCAGGGGCTACCATTGGCGGTGAGAAACGTGATCATGTATCTTGGCATCCGACTCGACCAGTATCTATCTGTATTTTGACAAACATATAGATGTTTGTGTCGCTGGTGTTATGAGGGCCTACGCTTTGACATGGAGACTGTTTCGCAGCAGTTAACTTGACTCCAGGGTGAAGGTCATTTACTACGTGGCCCTTATAAGGCCTATCATCGCTTATGGCTGTCGGCTGTCCCATGTGGTATATATATATAGCGCCGTCCTATATGGAAAAGATTCGGATATTTGAGAGGCAATGCCTCAGGGCCTATCTATGGTTGCTTAGAACTCCTGAATCTGAGTACATAAAATACTATCCCATGCGACGAAAAGATCCCAATGGCACTCACGGAATGTCCTACATGTAGGAGCACTGTCAATATTTACGGACGGTTCCAAAACATTAGAGGGAGTCGGGGCTGGTGTATTCTCAGAAGAACTTAGCTTGCGCCTCTCCTTCTCCCTTCCGAAACACTGTAGTGTCTTCCAAGCCGAAATCACAGCTATTCGTCAAGCCGCGGCGTGGCTGTCGATTAATAGTATATCACACAGGGATATTGTAATTTATATTGACAGTCAGGCTGCAATCAGATCCTTAGTTTCCAGCGAAATAAGATCTAAGGCGGTGGAAGATTGCCGCGTATCTCTTAACGAGATAGCTGGACAGTACAACCTTACCCTTTGCTGGGTTCCGGGACACTGTGATATCCCAGGGAACTGTGCAGCTGACGAACTTGCAAGATTAGGCTCCTCCGGTGTTGATAGCGTTAGTCTGTACAACGTACAGGCACCGCTATCGTACGCTAAACAAATCATTAACGCGGACGCAACAAGAATTGCAAACCATAGATGGAAACATCTGGGATATTGCGATGTTACCAAGCTTACCTGGCCGACCCTGGATACTAAAAGATCCAAGGAGCTTCTGCGACTAAACAGAACTAGCATCTCGCTGGTTGCTAATGTCATTACTGGTCATTGTATTCTGGGCAGACACGCGCAAAGACTTGGATTGTTATACAATGACTTTTGTAGAAGCTGCAGGGATGAGCAAGAGGATGAGTCCGTCACTCACCTTCTCTGCAGCTGCCCTGCTCTATCCAATCTAAGGATGGCGTACTTAGGAAACTACTTCCTCAATGATCTTAGTGTTCTATGCGACACCAGCGCTGCTAACATTCTTAGCTTTATCAACGGAAGCAAATGGTTCTCATGAGTAACCAGATAAGGAACCCCTAAACACCAGTGATACGCACAATGGGCCGATTAACGGCCTAAGAGTTTCTCTCATCGAGAGCCACTTTAACATATACATTACATAACATAACATCCCATGCGACCCTATACAATGGGGCTCGACTGAATAGAATCGACAATTTCCTCTTATAAGGTGATTCGGAGGCACGTTGCTAGAGCGATGGCCAGTGATAATAACCTGATCTCAGGAGCTTACTACCCCAATTTAATGTACCACGAGAGTACGCTTCGGTCTGGCTTTATCCCGCCCGAAGCATTTCTTCATTTAGACATGAAAGGGTAAGTCCTTTGGAGAACTACGTTCATTTCCTTGCATCCTTTCTACTTCAATCTATTTGTCAGTGTCCCTGTCAACAAAGAAAATGTAATCAGTCCATCTTCGAGTGCAGTTTTCTACCTCCTAACCGAAGGTCTAGCTATCCACACAACGAATGTATTCAAATCGACTTTAAAATTTTCTACGTCCATAACTGAACAATGAATTTGTCCATCAAAGGATCGATCGAAATAATTGAGAATTGCGCATGCAGAACACCTAAACTTAATGGCTCTCCTTTCGAGTAGCACATGTCTTTGTACAATTTTCAAAAGCTTAGACAGTTTGAGCATACAGCTAGCTCTGCTTGCTCCGCATATCATCAATTAACTGCACTTATCCTTTATGTCGTTCTCTCGTTGCTTCTAAAATTCATTAAGAACAGCACTCAATTACAAGTGCATACACTCGACTAGCCCTCCGTTCTGCCAGACATACGTCGAGAGGGATAGACTCTATCGCTCTTCAAACAAATGACATCGAACCGAAAAGTGCAAACAAAACACAAGGACCCGGACAAGAGGGTCATTCATTGAGCAAACAAAGGGACGACTCCCCCACACATTTGACTTTTTAATTGAAAAATCGTTTCCATCCGTCTAATTGAAGGAATATTTTAATTCGAATTGAAAACATAGGGACAGTCTTTCTCTTGGTTTGGTTTTTTTTTTTTTTTGCTGTTCTGCTACACCACCCTATGTTAAAATTTCTGTACATCTTTTGTACTGCAGGGAAATGTCTGCACTAGTTTGATCCTACCTAGTAAAGAAGAAGCAAGGTCCCGTTTGCAATTGCACGGGCTTGACCGGAGTTGAACTTGTTGTCAATTTACCTATACAGTGGAAAGTTGGACGACAACATTTTCTAAGGGTGTCCATCTATCGAAGGGATCTTACATCCTCGTCTACTTGAAGTTGCTTTTAGTTTTTGGCTTTCTCAATTTTGGTTTTGGGATGTTGCCCCAAAAATAGATGGCACTCCTTGCTGACACTCTAGTTTGGGTCAGCGTCAGAGGGAAGATTTGAATAAGTTGAGCTCAAAAAATAATTGGAAAAGTTTTTTTTTTTTTCCATTCGAACTGAGGAAGGCGATAGGGTTTGCTTAGGGATTTACGGGTGCGTTGGTGGTGGTGGGAAGGAATTGGTAGTTTATTGTGTTTTCAGTGGTGGAAGAGGAACATCCGAGTTCAATTCTGATGTTCACATGTCCAATAAGGAAGCTGGGCAGTTGGTGATGATTTCATTGGTACAAACTTTGTTGGCAGAGGTTTTGATTTGGTTCAGTGGATATCAAGAAAACTCAAGCACATTGACCTTATCCGGGCAAGTCGGTTCGGTAGTTTATGGCCTTTGTGTGAACATCAATTGTAGGCTGGGGAATTGGAATTGTTTTCGTGTTTTTTTCTTTTAGGTAATGTTTATGAGCCCTCGTAAAATTAGTACATGCAGATGGGAGGACAAATAGTTTTTTCACGAGTTTTGATTTGTTTTCTTGCTCCTGTGGATCACAGAGGACGTGTTGCAATGTGTGATTTTGACTACAGACTCGACTCTATTTTTCGAAAACTTCACTTCGGTGTGGGCTGTGCAGGTAATACAAGAACCAGAAACATTTTGACTATCCGGGGGCTCATTTATTCAAACAAGGGAATTGGTATATGCATGTCAATATTCAAGTTTTATCGTTCAAAAGGTCTACGCAGTTCATATGCATATATGAATTGATATGCCTTTTGTGACAAGATCGATCCAAGGCATCGAACGGCCAGAAAGAAACTCGAACATACATATACCTCAACGTAATTCTAATCGATACTACTATAAGTTGGTCTGCTTATAACAAGATTTTCATATTATTTGTAATACTAAATACGATTTTTCACGTAAAAATTAAATGTTAAACTCTTAAAAAAGATTAATACGATTTTCTTCATTAAACCATTAAGATTTCTCTATGGAAATATTACATTATTTACTCGTTTTTTTCGCCCTGCATATCAAAATAATTCAAAAATAAAGATTTTAAATAATTTTTGTTGTATTGGACTACCCGTATTTCTATTCAATATTCTTCCAATCCCATCCCCGTAAACTTTTATTTTCACGACAAAAAGCATCATATGTCCTTCCTTGGGTCAATACGAATCCACGAAGCGCGATCCATTCCCGAGTTATGAGTGCACATACGGACGACAGTCTCTTTTACATATAGCCGTACCCACCATACCAAAATAGTGTCCTATCTTTCAAACTGTAACCAACCATACACAGCCCCAAAATTTAATTGAAAACCGTTGAGTGGTTTAGGATAAAAACAAACAATTTTTCAAATTCATGTTTTTTTTCCGATTCCAGCGTAGGAACCGTATCACTGAAAAAAAAGGTACACCATAGTAGTGAAAAAGTTCATCAATGTGATGAAAAAATCAACAATTTTAGTCCAGTGAACTTTTTCATTAGTATGATGAAACCGATTTCGTCAATATGATGTTGTTCATCATTCATCAACTTTGTTCATCAATATTATGAAAAATTCATCAATATGATGAACCCAAATTCCCCTTTAATTTCATAATGTGATGAATGTATTCATCATATTGACAAATTTGTTCATCAATAAGATGCACACTTTCTGTGCTGTCAAATTTGTTTTCATGTAGTTGTAAGATTATTCACACAAATAAAAACATGAAATTAAAATACTGAAACCAATATAAATCGTAAAGATATAGCCTTCCCACTTTCATGGGGATGCGAAAATACTTAAACGAGCATAATGTCATGAAAATGGTAATGGTAATATTATGTGAATTTAACTATTGAATTTCTTCGCATCCGAAAGGAAAATATTCAAACGAAAATCAGTTTTACCACGAAAGTCAATAAAGTGTAGTGGCAAAAACTCACGCGCTCAAGAAATATTGAAGATTTATAAAAATAAATTTTATTTCTGAGTTACTTTTATCACTCCTGGGACAATTTTTTTTTTTTTCATAATGGATCCCAATGAGAATCAGAGAACAGCCATTTGCCTGCCATATGCATAGAGTTACAGGGTGCATGTGCATACATTTGTGTTTGAAATGTGTTTTTGCGTTTTTTGTTATTTTGTTATAATTTTATTGATCCATTCTGTTGAATTTTATAATGTTGGGGCGTGAGAGAACAATGTACGAGAAAAGTTTGGTTAAATAACAATATTACATTGATTTTGAAAATATTTTTAAAAAGTAAATATTTATTTACATTTATGTGTGTAATGAAATCACAACGTTATAATTATATAGCGAGCTCTTTTTTTTTACCAAACGAAAATCGTTGTAGAAAATTCATGATAATTGTAGTTTTATTTTAATGACATATTTATTTAACGTCAAAAATCGACCCTACTGCTAAGTTTCCACCGGAGAAAAACTGCGAGATTTAGAAAAATTTCCGTAAATCCCGCATAAATCTCGGAATTTATCATACGAAAGTAATCTCATAAAAAGGGAGATTAGAAATAAAACAAACACACTTTTCACAGCTCGATATGTCAAAAGTGTAAAAAAAAAAAAAATGAAAGAAAAGACATAAAAAATGGAAAAATGTCTCTCTCTCTCTCTCTCTCTCTCTCTGTTTTTCTCTCTCGTGAAATGTCATTTTCTCTCAAATGGACAGAGCCAGAGAGAATACGTCAAGTTAATCTTCTTTTATTTGGTGGAAACACTTCGGGATTAATTCTAAGCCTCTTGTACTTAATCTTGGTATTTGTGTTCGGTGGAAACGTAGCTTAACCTACCTTTTAGAAGTATGTATTCTAAAACACGTACAACAACATTTTTCGATATTTACGTTTTACTTTTTACAAATGAAAAAGCTATATCAAGATATCGGAAAAATAAGCCCCTTTGAAAATTAGATAGTCTTACTCATGATTTAGCTTTTAAAACGTCGCTATGAACATTTAGAGCAAACAGTTTATGCCGAAAAACGTTCGTTTACATAGTAAAATCATTGAAACGAAATCACTTGGTCAACACCTCCCAGATATATTTATGCAACTGAATTTAAGTTATACATTAATTGCATACCTTTAATTAAGGCTAGGTAAATTGCATTCTTTTTAGGGTAAATGAGGCGCTCCATCGAAGAATATGTTCTAATTATATAAGTTTCATTATACTGATAACATAATAAATACTTAAAATATATTAATATACCTATATTAAAGCTATTTATGCAAAATTTATAACACTTTATATAATGTGAATAATCGAAGTTAGACTATAGCTTTTTAATATTTCCACCATTCTTACACTAATATTGAATTTTTCACACTTCATTAATTGTTTTAAATTGTATATACTGCAGTTTATTTAGCAAAACTAGTCGCCCGTAGTAAAATAAAAAATAAAAAAGTTTGTTCATCGGCAAGCAATTGTCAATACATTGTTTAAAATGCAAATTAATACTTTTGGGGGAACATTAATTAAAAGATAAACAAATAATTATGTGATGAAATTTTTAGATCGTATATCGAATCTTTTAAGATATTCATCGTTCATCGTAAAACCATTCACAATTTTCTTCTATGCCACCCTGTGTAGATACTTTACGCTTGATGAGCAATGACATTATAATTATCTACGCATATATACATTAAAAGATTCATCATGCGTGTGTGAGTGTAAATGCTGTACCAACATTGCGTGTGTACACCTACAGCATACATCATATTAACAATCTGTGCATCACATTGAAGAAACCGATGAAAAAAGTTCATCAAGATGAGGATTCCATTCATCAATATGATGAATATAACGATGAATTTAATTTTTTTCATCAATATAACGAATTAGTTCATCTATGTTATGAAGGTTTACTTCAACGTTCTCCTTAATAAAAATTAATGTCTGTTTTTTGACGAACGCTGTCATCAATATAATAAAAGCCGTCATCAAAACGATGAACGTCGTTATCAATATGATAAAAATTCAAAACTTGGCAATCGTACTTGAATATGATGATTCCATTCATCAAAAAGACGAATAAATCATCAACTGAATGAACAAATGACTAAATTCATCAAAATAAGTGTTTTCGTCATATTGATGAAATGTTTTGATGAAATAATGAACGTAGTTCATTAAAACATACGCTAAATTCTCTTCAGAATCCTGTTGAAAAAATTGATGAATTCATTTTCATCATATTGAAAAACTGTTCATCAATTGTCAAAAAGTTTTCATGAATTTGTTCATCATATTTATGAAAATTACGTCATATCAATGAATATCATGTTGATGAACGCCATTCATCAATACGACGCCGACTTTTTTTTTCAGTGTACAACTACAATTTTTCAAAATGTTGAGAAAACTGAAAAAAAAAAACCGACTGGTAATTTCAAAAAAGTGATTTGACAAAACAAAACGTATTTCTCATAAGACCAAAAAAAAAAAACAACATATTTTACAGCACAAATATATTTTTTTTGCACCGTTTTTTGTAAACAAATTATACAAACATGCGTTTCCCAATTGCAACCAAACTTTACAAAAATCATATAAATAGACCAGTACCAAAGATGTGAGAAAGTTTGGTTAAAATCGTTAAATGCGTTAAGGCGTGATTCGGCGACAAACGAACACAATTTTAAGGCTCAATTTTTATATAGGTAACATATATTTGGGCGGAACGAAGTTCGCCGGGTCAGCTAGTTTTCCAATAAAGTCGTTGCTTGAATAATATTTGATATTAAATTCTTCACAATCAAACGCGTACCGTTACAAAATTTTGCAAAAGGTTGCAAAACAAAGTGGGATAGTTGGTGGCTTCGTTTTCATCCATCACGGAGTCGACTGATTTGTATGAATGCAACTCACCAGCGATTTGGTTTTGAACGGTGAAATGCAAGTTATCGACGTTCTTGTTTTTCGCAGCCAAAATTACTCTTACACTCAGCCAATCATGGTCAATATAATTCTGAGCGATATTCGGGAAAACATTCATGATTTGTTCTTTCGGTGTCGTTGTAAAGTTGCAAAAATGTTGTTGAAACTAAATCAGGCCGTCGATTAAGTTTGCTGGAATCACACCATTGCCCATCGCCTGGAGAACTCTGCAGCTGACTGGCCATTTTGTAAAGAAACTCGCATGTTTGTTGTCAAATGCCATTTCTTGACGTATCGCCATAAAACAGACGCCTTCAGGCAAGCATTCAATTCATCTGCCGGAGTTGATCTCGAAATGACAGGCAGCGTTTGACGAAAATCGCCTGATAGCAAGATCATTTCTCCACAGAAAGGTCGCTTATCATTACGTAAACGATTCACGGCCTCCAATGCGCGTTTGTAAGCCATTGTGCATTCGTCCCATATGATAATCTTACATTGCTGCAGTACTTTCGCCATCGCAGTGTTCTTTGAAATGTTGCATGTAGGTTCTTCATCCACTTGCAGATTCAATGGCAATTTCAATGCAGTTCGACTGTTCGCTGTTTGACCGCCTTCTAACAAAGTAGCCGCTATCCCAGAAGAGGCTAGGGCCAAAGCGATCTCAGATCTCGAACGAATTGTAGCCAAAATCAGTGAAATCATGAATGTATTTCCAGTTCCGCAATTTTCGTTATCGACTTGTTGCATCAATTCATCGTACACTTTCTTTTGTTCTTGATTCAACATTGGCACATTTGTTTGAACAGCTTGACTCAATGCGATTCGATCGAAGTCCATTTCTCGCTCCAATTCTCGATTAAATGCGTCTTGCATTGAATGATTTGGCTGTGGCATCCCCAATTTGCACAACAAATTGCCACTCACAAGACACATATCCTCGATCATAATCAAAGCTTTGTTGCGCATTTCATCTGACGTCTCCAGTTCATTATCCAATGTCACAGTGCGAATTCGATGCAAAATATCGTCGGCCATAATATCATCTTTGTATAATCAAAGTACCTATCTACTTCATTTCAAAAAGTTACTTAATGTAACATAGTAAACATTATTTATTAGAACAAACTTTTTAGGTAGGTAGGTAGGTATATTAAAAAAAAAAAAAACTTCAAAATTGTGGACAACAACAATTTGCTTAGAAAATAATTAAAATAATTGACAACAACAATTGCTTTTAAAATTTAAAATATTTTTTTTTTATTTGAAGTGTCACTACACTACTCGATTTTTATCCAGTTTCTTTTTTTTTTTCAAAGTGTGTTTCCCCATACAAACTTTCATAACCTCTTTCTTCCCCTCCAAGTTTTGTTTTCGCGACAAAAAGTAAATAAAAACCTGATATATAGCAATACGAACAAAACAAGAAAAGAATTATGAAAATCGTCCCAGGGGTTATCGAGTTACATGATCATCGAGTTACACCAGTTTTTTCGCTCTGTGAGTATTAGAAAAACAAAGGTTATTTTAGTTTATTTAATTTTTGAAAATTTTCATCGCCATCATTTCGACTTACGCCACATAACTCACTTTTTTCTTGCTCTCATTGCTCATACACGTATCTACGTCAAATAAATGTTCCTGTACGACATTGTAGTAATAAATAAAAACCAATTAAATTATATTGGTGCTGAATAAAATGTTACAATGATCTAAATTAAAAATAGAAAAAGGTTTGCAGAGAAGTATTGAATTTTCATTTTATTTTACAAAAAATAATCGTGGCTTGTCTTTATTCCTGGGCAATTTATAACAGCCAACCCTACATTTTTGTTAATGGCTAACTCACAGCTTTAAAATGATGTTTGTTCCAACTTTTTCTTTTATGGCAATACTTAATCAAATAAAAAATTCATTTTTCAAATATGGTTAGCGGGTGTTTGTGTCAGGGTGGCAGCTGGCTCTCCTTTCTGATGGCCACTCATTTAATCATCGTGTTCATGCCTCAGCAAATACACTTTTTCATCATAACTTAACTGACCCACTCCTTAACATATCTTATGGCGTATTTTTTTCATTCGATTTAATAAACAGCGAAACTAATTTCCATCGTTTCATATCCGTTCATGAACTTAACGCGAAGGCCATTTTCGTTTCAAATTAAAAACAGCAAAGAACTTGGACAGTGACAAGGTGAAGGTATTAGCATATCCAGCCACTTTCTATGATAATTAGAATTTCTCCCGCACCCAACCAACATCAGTCTATATGACATGTGCCAGTAGTCCAAGTAGCACAGTGATAATAACACTGACCTTAGTCATTCAATATTCAAACATGAGCGGAAAAAAGGGACAGAATTAATTAAATATTCCCCAGTAGCAGGATGTAATTAATAAAATCGAGGGAAATTAAAAATCGCATGTCTATTGGCAGGAAATTAAAATGAAAACTCGCAATCAAATGAAATGAAAAGATATAAAACGAGTCGCCGTTTAAGCCGTGAACGTGTTGTATTAATTTTATTTTACTATAATGGGGTAGTAAAGTTTATGAAGGAATAAAACGGGAAAACGTTTCTGCATTTATCCCCTCAATTATCGGCCACGAAAATTAAGCATTTGTATAGCTATTAACGGGGCGGTGGCTATTTTTTTTTTAAGTAGACTGCCATCTATGCGGAGAGTTTGGAGAGTCCTCAAAACTGTTAATGCCAATGGAAGGAAACTCCAACCACCACCTTTGTATTGGCGGGGGGAAGAAAAACATTTCATTGTTGGATGAGCTCCTTATTGATACGTAGGTATGTTGTTTTTCGGCTGTGGGTGAAATTAATTAAAAGTTGATAATGTTTCCTCATTATGGTGACAGATTTCATCTGCCCTAAGGCTATTCTGTTCGAGTTGATTATAAGAAAATGAGATTGAAATTCCTTAATGGCATTATACTGTTTGGTTGTATAAAGTATACAACGGCCCAGTGAAGCTAATTGACGAGGAGTTACTTTTTTTTTGGTTTCAAGTTCTCAAGGATCCTATGCCCCTAATGCTGTCGTTTTTTTTCAGTGGTCCTTTATGAGTAAATTAGAAGACCCAGTCACGCGTTGCTGTGGCTAAGGTCGTTTGAAATATATATATATATTTTTTTTTTTGCCATAATGCAACTTCCTGAGATAAAGAATTCCGGAGGTAAACTAGTCTCCCATTCGGATCTCCGGATCTCCAATGTCAACGTCAGCTGTGTGCACCAGCATCTGCAAGAAAAAAAGCCAGACGTCCTAGTTTTAACAGAGACTCAAATAAACTCAACAACTGATTACACATATCTTCAATGTCCAGAATACGAACTACATCCTCGTTTTCGATATAAGGGGGGACTATGTGTGTTTGCCGGAGAAGATCTGGCGTGCGTAAGAGAAGAAGAGATGGAACCTACGGATCTCGACATAATATGGCTAAAGGTCATTCTACAAAGTTGTACCAAATTCGTTTGCTGCCTGTACCGCTCACCAAACGATAACGAACCATCTAAATTATTTCGTCATTTATCCGATAAGGTAGACTGGATAGGTACAAATTCGTCATCCAACCGCTGAAGTTATTATACTTGGTGACTTCAATGCCCATAACATGGATTGGCTACGATATTCTAACCGAACGGACGAGGCAGGGAAACAAGCTGAAGACTTCGCCATTTGCTGCAATTTCACTCAGCTCGTTGATGAGCCCACGCGAATTCCAGACAATCCAACAAATTATGGAAACACTCTCGATCTGTTTCTCACAACAGAGCCAGATAATTATGAAATAAAAGTGTCTGCTCCCTTAGGGAATTCGGATCATGCTCTAATATCTGCTATCCTATCTATACCGATACCAATAGGAGCGAAAAAGGATCGTTATCGTTCGATTTGGAATTATAGTAAATCTAACTGGGACGAGCTGCGTAATTTCTTCGCTTCGTTGCCATGGGCTGATATGTGCTTTAGAGATACTGATGTCCACATTGCATCAAAAAATTAGCTTCAAATAAACCGTGGTTTAACAAAGAATGCAAGCGAGCTACCGCAGCGAAAAACAAGGCTTTCCGTGAATGGCGGTCAAACCCTTCAGAACTAAAAAGATCTGAATTTACAATTCTTCGGAATAGATGCAACCTAATTATTGAATCGGCGAAGACAACTTACAGCGAAAGAGTCACTAACGAAGAGATTGGATGTCCTAGCGGCTTACGCGCATTCTGGTCCATGGCAAAGGCAATCAGTAATAACTTTAGTTGCTCTTCTTTTCCAACTCTAGTTAAAGAAGACGGCACGCTAGCAACAACACCTAAAGAAAAGGCAGATCTTTTCGCTAGCATGTTTTCAAAGAATTCCACCGTAGATTTTGCACAGCTAGAGCCACCAAATATCCCGAGGATACAATCATCGATGGCAGAAGTGAAATTTCGGACTCGAATAATTCAACGCATCCTTAAAGAACTAGATTGCAATAAGGCAACGGGACCCGATGGAATCCCGGCTATAGTACTCAAGAACTGTGCACCAGAACTTGCACCTGTACTCTGTAAGCTGTTTAGCATGTCGTACTCCCAGAAGACGTTTCCTTCTTGCTGAAAGACCGCTCGCATTCAACCTATTCCAAAGAAAGGGAAGAAATGTCTGCCACAAAACTATCGTCCAATAGCGTTACTTTCAATGCTCTCTAAAGTAATGGAAAAGGCAATAAATGTCGAAATAATCAAATATATAGAAGGCCATCGATTAATAAGCGACAGGCAATACGGATTTCGGAGCCGTCGTTCCACTGGTGACCTTTTAAGCTACGTAACGCACTTATGGACACAATCAATTGAACAACACGGCGAATCCAGGCCCATAGCCTTGGACATATCAAAGGCATTTGACCGAGTCTGGCATAGAGCCCTATTAGGCAAGTTAGCGTCTTACGGATTACCACAACAACTCTGCGGATGGATGCAAAATTTTCTTCTGGGAAGATCGATCCAAGTTGTTGTAGATGGTGTATCATCCAATTCGTTTGCTATAAATGCAGGAGTGTCCCAAGGATCTATTCTTTCTCCAACACTATTTCTTCTCCACATCAACGATTTGCTTATCGCGCTAACTTCAGAGGCGTATTGGTTGAGGCCCAGGTCCACCCCGGACTGTAGCGCCACCTTAAGTAAGTAAGTAAGTAAGTATCAACGATTTGCTTGGATCGACAAATAATAATATCTACAGCTTTGCAGATGACAGCACTCTCATATCCTCCATCTCGAACAATGGGCCTGTGAATACGGCTACATCACACAGTCAGAGATGTGAACAAATTAATTCTCTAAATGATGATCTGGACAAAATCTTGAAGTGGGGAAAGGACAACTTGGTTGTATTTAATGCAAACAAGACACAGCTCACAACATTTTCCAGAAAAAATGCATCAACAGTTCCTCAGATCCAAATGGATGACCATCCAATCCATCACAAGGACTCAATGCAATGGAGTCACAGTCAATTCAGGAATCACATGGCAGAACCACATATCCTATATCGCAAAATCGGCTTCCGCAAAGTTGAGCTACCTATTTAGAGCAAAGAGGTACTTTAGCCCCAAGCTACTTCTCCTTCTCTACAAAGCACAGGTTAGACCAGGCTTGGAATATTGTTCCCATATATGGAGCTCGGCCCCAAAACATTCACTTAACCTGCTTGATAGCATACAGAGACGAGCAGTTCGACTCATTGGAGACCCTACACTCACACGAATCTACATCCGTTGCTGCACAGAAGATAAGTCGCTGACCTATGCTTGTTCTATAGGTACTTCCATGGTAGATGTTCTGAGGAACTCAAAGACATTATCCCTCGAAATGCAACTTTTGGGCGCCCAACAAGACAGGCTGCTAATGCTCATGACCATACAGTACACTTGACAACCGCGAGGACATCAACTTTCCAAAACTCCTTCTGTTACAGGACAAGCAAACTTTGGAACTCGCTTCCTGGGGATATATTTCCAGAAGACTACAATTTGCAGCAATTTAAGTGCAGGGCAAACATACATCTGCAGGCATCCCGGGGCGCTATTGAAGCGTTATAGGTTCGCCTTTCCCGGGAGAAGTATATAAAAAAAAAAAAAAAAATTGGAAGGTGCCACAACCAATTTTCCGTTTAAACCTAGCTTCCAAAGCTCTAAAAGCAAATACTCTCAAAGAATTTGTTGCTGACTTTCCGCTACACAACGTTCCCATCATATAATTCCAATGGAAAAGCTCTTTTTTTCAATTCATTATTGCTTCGGGAAATTATAAATGTTAACTTAAAAACAGCTTGTAAGTAGTTTATGGTATCAAAGTAGGTAATACCACAACCACCTAAAACAAAAACCTTTAACTCAATTTGTATTTACACCACCAGAGGTCCGTCATCGCACGTAATCAGCCAAATGAGTCAAATGAATGTGCTTGTGCGATGTGCGCCACCCAACCACCCCAAAGCAGAATAACGATTAAAAACGACGGTTGCTGAGTTGCGTCGACGAAAATTATATGGAAAACCTAACCACTGAAGAAGTATGTGTATTTAAAAATGCACCTATTACGTCAGTTGACGTCGAGCGATCCTTCTCAATGTACAAGACTTTTCAAAGACCGAATCGCCAAAGTTTCACAATTAAAACTTTTAAGAAAATGTTTATCATATATGTTAGTAAAACATGTGAGAATTTTGAAACCTAAATTAAATGTGAAAATAATGTTATTTCCGTTATTTAATTTTTCAAATGAATATCTTTATGTTTCCTTAAGCTTTTTATTTATTTACCTAACATTATTGTTTTTTAGTTCTTAAAATAAAAAGACAGATTTTTTGTAAAAACTGTATAACATATTCTTTTTGTGTTTTTTTGTTATAAAAATGCAATTAACTACGGTTGTTTTATCTGACTTTTCAAACGGAAAAGTGGTCGCTAAAAGCGATAGGTCTTTATAAACCACGTCGTTTTAGGTGACTTCGCCATGGTTTTAAATGCATATTTGAAGTTCATATTTCCCATTTTGAAAAGCATATTTTAAGCGCATATTTTGTGATTGTGTGTAACTCTAACGGTTTTGGCAGCGCACGCCAGAATAGCTCGCAGATGGTAGATTTTTTCCTACTTACTTGATATTTTGGACAATTCAGACAATATCTTTATAAATTGTAGCTTATGTGTTATTCTGATGTATAAGCTATATTCTATTCGCACTTTTTATTGATGATGTACACGAATACTTGCCTGGTGGTGTTTCAATGGGAGACACCGTCATCAAAGTCTTGCTATATGCTGATGACCTCGTTATCCTTACAGATAATCCTCACACGCTACAACTGCAGATTAATAAACTGAAGCAGTACTGCGATAGTTGGGAACTGAAAATTAACACTGAAAAGTCAAAAATAATGATTTTCCATCATTCAAACCGCATCAGAAGATTACAGTGTGAGAGTTGGCAACTGGCTGGTGAACCTATTGAGGTCGTTGATAAATTTAAATATCTAGGTCTCCTACTAACCCACAACCTCGATTGGCGTCCACATGTGGAGGATAAAATAGTTAAGGCAAAAACAGCAATAAACCTAATGTGGTCAAGATTTTATTGCAACAAACATGTTGACATAGCATCTAAATTTAAAATATTTAATGCCACCATTAACGCCTGCCTTTGTTATGCAAATCAAATTTTCGGGTTTAAGAAAATCGAACAGTTTGAAAGCCTACAACGCTTCTTTTTTAAACGTATCTTTAAACTTCCCACAACAGTCCCTAACTATGCCATTTACGTAGAATCAGGAATTCCGGAAATCTATTATAAAAATCTGAAAGCAAACGCGGACTACTTGGTGAAGGTATTAAAACGGCGCAACACCAATCTTCAGAACCAGCTACTAAGATATGCTTTTCGCTGCAAATTAACGCCTCTTAGTGACTGGTTCGATCTGGCAGCAGAATATGGTGTTGAACTAAACTTAACCCTGGAAAACGTCAATGACTGGCATTATAAATTTTATGATCTCATAGCGCAGATAGACGAACGCTTTTATGAGAACTGCCTGAACAGGGCGCAAACCTCCGACTCTAGGTCCATATATAGAACTCTAAGCCATTCTTTGGACACAAATAACTACTTTTGCAATGAGTTAACAACCTACGAAATCAGCATAATCTTCAAAATCAGAACAGAGACTTTATGCCTAAATTTTGTACCGCGAAGACAGGATCTTCAAAGAACATGCAGCCTCTGCAATTTAAATGTATCGGAAGGCGTCTTTCATTTCCTCGCAGAATGTCCTATACTCCTCGAAATTAGGAGACTTTATTTCTCCAAGAGTTTTCTCAGACTTCAGGAAGCAAAAGAATTGTTGAACGGTCTTTTTGGTTGGAAGTGTCTTTCCCAATATAGCATACATGCCTACAAGTATCGCAATAGCTTTTTGAGTTTGTGATCTTCAAAATTGTACAATATTAAAACAGAAAAAACTGAAACACAATCATACAGTCAGAATTATTTTTGTATAATAATAATTAATCAATGTTTTTTTTATTATATTCATTTTTTTAATTTATAAAATGTATTATGAAATGTCAATCAATCGGCAGACGGCAATATAAAGCCATGCTTTTCTCTTTATATAATATATAAAACTATGTACTTTATCATTGAATTTATTTAAATAAATAATAATAATAATAATAATAAATAATAAGCTATATTATTGTAAAGTTTCATTAAAATCCATTCAGTAGTTTTTAAGTGGAAGAGTAACAAACATCCATCCATACTTAAAAACTTTCGCGTTTCGTATTGTTTAGTGTCATAAAAACTGTAAGCTTGTGTTGAGGTAAGGGTGTTATTATCTGAAAAATGTTGCATAAGTCACTGAAAAAAAAGAGCTCTCATCTGTAGTCAGCCATCTTCTTTATTTTGGAGCATTTCGAGATGTTAAAAAGCTAGAATGATCTTACGTTGCATCAAGTGAGTTAAGCCGATCCCAGATTAGGAGATTTTTTGATACATAGTAAAATGTTATATGAATATGATTTTACAGGGGGTTGGATATAAGCAAGCTAGATACGAAAGAATGTATTGTTGTCAAAACGAATACGTTAAAGGTGTGGTGTGAATATGTATTAGGGATGATACGGAGCTTCGACTCCGAATTTGATATATCGGAACCTCCGGCTTATCATCGAACTCTCCATGAGCCTGCTATCATAGAGTCCACCCTCCCTGTTCTGTGCGGCCAGTATATCATCAGTCAGTCTGCAAAAATTAGGAAATCATCATAAATGACAATTTTAGACCTGTAACCTGTGAATTTATCTTGTGTAAGTGGATAAAAGGCTAGACCTATTTAGTTTTAGGCATTAACGAAAGTTTCCAAAACATAAAGAATGCCCCTACAAAAAAAGTTAAACACCCAATCAAGTTAAAATTTTGGGACCTGCTCTACGGGGACCTTGGAAATTTAAACCATTCGCAGTTGCACTGAGATAAATTTACAATAAAAAAATCAAATAAAAATCTGTCAACTTTTTCGTGTTTAAACATGTCACTAAAACAACATAATTGAACTGCATTATATTTGTATCGAATTCATACATGTTTGGTGTTCAACTAATAAACATTTCAACAATGTATCTATCTGCCTTAATTAGTTCATGTTTAAAATTATTCATAAAATATGAGTGCGTTTAATTTAAATATAATTCTATTAAGAACAGTTTGAACTGAAATAATCAAACAGATTTCTATTCAAGTAAACAATGAACAACTTAAGCTAGATTTCGTTTGAACAAATGAATACGTGATCGATGTTGCATTAGCAAACGATTGTAAACAGAACATTGTTTGATCAAACATGAATGAGTTTTTTTTTAGCAGAATTATATTTAAAACGTTTTGAAATGAAGTATTCGATCCTAATTACATTTAATTTGAACATGAACATTTTTGAATAAACACGTTTTGTTAAAGCACCGTTATATTTCGTCATTCAAGTACAAACGTGCAGTGAAAAGTGTCATTTAATAAAGGTGTGTTGATTGAATCGGTCAAGTTTTTAATTGTGCTTTTTTATATAAAATATAAAATGGAAAATGAAATAGCGGACATTAACACCTCAGTGGGAAATTTAGATGCCTCAAGCCCATTGTACGTGATTTCAACAGATGTGCATCACGATTTTAATGGTATCCATGACCTTTTGGAGGAGTGGAATTTGTCATCAGTTTTTCCTGCATTTGTCGGTGAGTTGAATGTTTTATTAAGTGTCGGTGCCGTGAAATAACGCCGAGGTGAATAACGCCAAATTTTCGGCGATATCTAACTTTTTGAAAGCGAAATAACGCCGAGTTTCCTTGTTCCTTATTACGCTTTGAACTTTTAAATACACTAGCTGACCCGGCGAACTCCGTTCCGCCCAAATTCATAAATGTAATGAAAATAATATTTCCAAGCATGCACAACGCATGCTACTTAATGTAATTCCGTCAATTCACATTCTTTATTATTATTTGTCATAGACGCTTAAATGCCAAATCGTTCTGAGTAAGCGGAGTCCGCGATATGACAATGTTTGCCTTTTAAACTCAAAATCGTCCTTGCATGACATTTGATTTGAGATTCTTCACAATCAACAATACAAAGTTTCGGTGCATTAAGGTTGCTCAACAAAATGATAACTGAGCCGACTTTTAATTTCAAATTGTGAAGCGGTAAGTCCGGAACATCCGATTTAAAAAAATAAAAATTTTAAATAATTTTTCTTGTATTTTTTGTTCCCAATGAAGTCATACGAAAAAAGTAGTTGTACTGTCAAATGTTCTTTAGAAAACCCTCCGATTCAAATGGCTCCGCAGGTGCTAATTTCACTTTGCCACTCGCGCAGCAGATTTTTAGTGCGTTTTAATGGTGGCACACAATTAAAGTCATCGTTCCAATATCGAAAATCGCATCACCGACATAGTTTTCTGTTCGTTCTACTGAAATGCCAGTCGTTTGAATGTCAGCAACGACAACGACGCGCATCTTGCCACTCCGATTTGAACTTGTTCCCATCCCAGCAGCAGTAGGATTTGACGCAGTTCTCATTACTTGCACTCTCTCAATTTTTCTTTTCAATAACTATTTTGTCCGCGTTTAAACTTTTTACATTTAATTTTTACCTAAAAGAAATGAAACTGTTGAAGCGGTGCCCAAAATCAAAAACATACCATCACTGTTGACAAACGTATAATACATTAACTTTATCTCGATTTTATCAATCCACTTTTTGAAAAAAAAAAAAAAATCCGCAAGTAGGTACGTAGTTTTCTAATTAATTTTTGATATAGAAAAGTCAAAATAAATAGTGCAGAAAATCAAGAAAATCTAAAATGGAAAAATTAAAAAATAAAGCACCCTATCGCAATACTCTATCCCGTAGCTTTCTATTAGTAAAAAAATTTTTGAAATCGGTTCGGTAGTTCTGGAGATTACCTCCCCCAAAAAAAACTTTACCTCTTTATATAATAGTGTGAGTGTGATTAAAAAATGTCTTCCTCTTTTGATTGTTTATATAGTTGATGAATCCGATATACAAGAAGGAAATTACAAGTCAATGACTGAAATTGAATACAAGGGAACGACATATAAAAAAAATTATTATTTATCCTCATATTTGAATTCTACCTTACATTTATTCAAAATAATTTTGCTTTTGACTAATGACATTGACCTTTATGTGTACTGTTGTCCTATTGAGGTTAACAAATTTGATAAACATTTCCAGTAGTTTGAAATAGGTAGAAAGCTGTGTAAGACCTTGAAAGTAAGGAATATTTCTTATTTTACAAGTCCTCCCTTACATATATATCCCATTAATAATGGAAAATGTTATTTGAGAAACAAATTTTTGTAAAAAATAAAAATGTACAATAAAACTACATACACTTATTCAGCAAATTGAAATCGGTTGTTTTATTACTTTTCTAATATATGTTTTTTATAGGTTCTACTTTAATCTTGATGGATGCAGTAAAATAAAAATGGGTTATATAGCGGAAAAAGGAAATAAATAAGCGAAATGAAAAAAAAAATGTATATAAATACAAATGCTTTAAATAAGCATAAATAAGTTTAACTCAAAGAGATTTCTATTTAATTTTTCGAACTAGTTACAATCACCTAGGGAAAATAGAATTTCATTTGATTTAAAAAGATACTTATTCAAAAGTCTTAAATATTTTGAATTCAATTTGAACAGATTTTCATTCAAAAATATTGATTTTGATTCTGTTAGACGGACGTGGAAATCAGTTTAATTCAAATATGTATCTATTTATAAAATTTAAGGTGAATATATTTATTTCAAACAGAAAACGAGTTGATCCAATTGAAAACCAACTACAATGATGATTCAAAGCCATAAAGTAATTCAAGTTTAAATTAAACAAGAATCCTTTTGGCACCAAATCATATTTGTTTGAATTTGATTTGAACACGAATGTGTTTAGTTTTTTTCTCGGTGATGGGTTGTACCGCAACAAATAATTGATGAATGAAGCTTAGATGTGTGTACCCAGTTAAATTGAAATCAGATTAAACTTAGTTATACTTATGATGGCGTTATAAATCGGTATGAAACGGAATCTTAAACAACAAACGTCTTCAACCGTGTATGGCTCTTAGCCAACTGCAATTGCATATACGCCAGCCGTTTAGTTAAGACAACTTGCGCGTTATAGCAGATTTGTGTCGCCCTCCTTGGGAATGTCTCTTCAGAACTCAATTCAAAGGCGCTAATTGACGAAAATTGGTTGTACCTATTGATATAACTTAGCCGTTCCCATCAAATTAGAGAGAGAGGCCTTAACTACAAGCAAGCTGACGAACTTGCCAGGGAAGGGTCAGAAACCTCTTTCATAGGACCAGAACCTTTCTGCGAAGTAATTAAGTCAGCAACCAATTCTACTATCAAAAGTTGGGAGTGCGCTTGTGTATCAAATAGTGGGAATAAATCCCAGGCCTCATACAGGCCAAAAATTCAATTCTGTTATTCGAAAAAGGTGTGGGAAAAATGTTAAACCTACGAAGGCACGATATCAAAAGCCTTGTAGGCTAGCTAACAGGTCACCACAGTTTGTTTTTTTCTGACAATCCTGGCACAATAGATCTTTTAGGTCGACGTGTCTATTATTCGCCTGGGCAAGTCAGAAGTTTAAAAAAAAGTAGAGGTTTTATTCAACATTAAATTAACTATGCAGCTTGTAGGAAATGTTGAGAGTCTTTAAAAGAAGCCATTTACCCATAAACGGCTTTCCAAAAGGCACATCTTTTCATTATGCATTGAGTGACTAAGGGGCAGCTACATACAACTCAAATGGCTAGTGTGCTGCAGACTGAGCTAGAGATCTCCGGTTCTGCCTCGGGCTAACATACGATACTTCAACTATCACCCAAGAAGAAATACAAATTAATGCTTCTACTCCCAAGTTAAACAAAAACTATCTTACGAACTCACTCCCTTACAAAATCCCTGAACTAAAACTTGTTAAAAGAATTTAAAAGGATTATTTCGACATTCCAAGTACATACTACAGTAATGTTCACAGTTTAGTTTTGCTGACAGAAATATTTCACCATTGAAGGTGCTAAACTGACACTCAACTGGAATACCCTATAATGCTGGCTGATAACCATGTCTGCCTTTCCTGTGTGTTAGTTCTTTTCCATAGGGATTACTAAATAAAAGAGAATAACCTTCGCTTCAATATACAAGTTCATTTTTGAACTTGAATTCCAAAGAGAATATACATTTTTATTAGAAACACGTGTAGGTTCATCTTCAATTTTTGAGGGCAGGATCCCATCTCTTGGGTAATAAATATTTGTGCTACTTGAAAAGAGTGTGTTTTCCGGTTCTCTACACAAGTCATATAAAATATAATCTAGTTATCCAACTCCCGGACGTAAAGGGCTCTCTACAATTTTTTATCCGAAATTCGGTTGGAGATAACTTCTACATATAATTACCAAGCCCGCAGAGAGTTTCTTATGACCAAGACAGTTGCACGTAAAGATTTGAGAATCAATTTGGCAAACACAAGAAGAATCTTTTTTTAGGTTTGCTATATGATGCCGCTACCCTTACATAATAAAACATAAATAAACATTTCTAGTCTCGACTTTAAATTTTTTTAGTTCACAGTGGCAATATTTTCCATACAAAATTCGCAATTGTGAGCTTCCGTAAATTTAAAGTAAGTCGAGACTTAAATTTATTATTAGTAAGGCGCAATGATACACAACGTTCAAGATATCACTGTAAAAAAAAAACAGTTCACAATAAATTATCCAAGAATATGGTGCATTCATTCAGTCCTTCCACTCAAAGTTACACCAACGATATAATACATCTTACATCTGCCTTGTTGGGCAACAAACAAGTTGCGTATCGCTCTGTGCAAATTAATTGTGCCGGGTGAAGTGGTTTTGATAACTTTATAGCATTTTTATTGCTCAATGAAACCAGCGCAACATCTCATCCGCAACAGAGTTATATGTAAAATGTTAATGCTGCACCATTGGATTACAAATAAGCGTACAGTTGAGTTATTCACTGTTGGAGGAAGGTCCTTTAAGGTAGCTGGGTTGTGTTGGAACGTAACGCATATTAAAATTTAAAAAGTTTCAAAACGGTTGTGTTGGAAACGGTATATTAACTCTTAACAGATGTGCACGAGTTAGCCAGCTATACCTGCGAAGAGCTGTAACCACCATAAGATTTGTATGCTGTGCATGTAAAACAAAAGTAAAATAAAATAATGAAAAGTGCTGGAAATACAATCAAGTATCTCTGCGCGACAACTGACAAGGATAACGATGGGTGTGGAAGTATTCGTTTTTGTGTTTTTCTGCTTTCACTTTTTTTTCTTGTGGTGAAGAGTTTTAATGACGTTAATTTCCGTGTTCGGCTTATGAGGAAGCAACAAATTGCTGAAAATTAATGTGCGAGCAGAAGGAGTTCAATGCGATTTGGTTACCTATCTCTTTTGGGAGTATAAGTAAAGAAATATTACTGCCGAAGCGAGCGGGATGCTTGCAGGCTGGGGTGTGTGCGCGCGGGCGTGTAGAGCTGGCGAAGTATAGCTGAAGATGTGAGTGCACGTAGAGCTATCGGCGATGAAGAAGACCAGAGCCATAATTTTTTTTTTTTGGCGACAACTTTAGTATTTATTCACTAACTGTTGCGTTTTACTTATAGACTGAAAAAAAATTGTAAAAAACAGCCGTAATATTGATATTTTTCATTGACAAAATCCAGCTGATGTTGAAAATATCAATTCTGATATGACTCCAATATTAATTTCATATACGTTTCGAATGTAATTTTAACAATGAATTCATGTGGAATTGATATTTGAATTTTATTATATTTTAATATTAAAAATGTGAAATTGATACGATAGGTACGCATTTACTTTTGATATTGAGAACATCGATTTTTGATAATAAAATTGTATAATCGATATGATAAAAACGTAAAATGAAGAATGAATATAGCTTTTATTTATTTTTGATAAGAATAATTTAAATTTTGATATTAGACATTTTTAATTTCATTTGATTTCATTTATTTCTGACAAGAATAATTTGAGTTTTGATATTAAAATTGTTTAATTTATATGAAATAAATGTAATCAATTTTATATTAGAAATGTAAAATCAATATTAATTTTTACTTAATTACTTTAAACATCGATGCTCTAATTTTGTCCAAGCGGTGTATTTCAAACCTTAATTCTTAAATTGACTTATTTTGCAATAAGGTTTTGTATTTTATTTTTTTTTTATCCTAAAATAAGTTTAGACGACTTTGTACGTCTTCAGTAATAAAACAATTAATAACAATTTATTTTAAAACATTTTATTTCTTATTAAACATGTTCCATCTGTAAAATAGTAAACATGAATTGGAGGACTTGTAAAGTCGGCAATAGCTATTATTTTCAAGGAGATACTTTTGGAACCTACAGAGTATAACTGATCGTGATCTATAAATTCTCTATATTTGGATTCATATTCATATCCAGAAGACTTCAATTTGCAGCAATTTAAGTGCAGAGTTAACATACATATGCAGGCATCTCGGGGCGCTGTTGAAGCGTTATAGGTTCGCCTTTCCCGGGAGAGGTATATAAAAAAAAAAAAAATATCGATAGCTCCATAAGTATTTCAGAGGCCCCGGTTACATAATGCGTTAATTTCTGGTTTTCTGTAATTAAATGATTTACACGATGAAGTTACAAAGACTACCAAAATACGTAATAAAAACTTACACAAAAGAGCAGTAAAAGCTGTCTCTAATCGAAATTCCCTTAACAGCTTAAATATTACACGATTCTTCCGGAAGGGATTCTACGGATTCAACCTTCAAAGAATCCGGAAAACTTTGAGGGTTTCCGAGATCATCATCCCCTATTATTTCAATAATGTCTGCAAAAATAAACTGGTCTTGATGTTCATCCATTAGCTCTTTTTTGAACACAAATTCAAGAAATTACCCGAACTGGTGTTTATTATCAGTATCACTGTGTTTTTACAGATTTTTTTTAACACTAAATATTACGCAAATTGCAAAATTACACATTAAATTAAAAGTTAACACGGAAAACACTCTACAAACAAACCGATCACTACGAGTAAACCACTGCAAGTGCAACTGCAGTTTCAATTTCAGACTCGTTTATTTCGTTAGCAACTGCCTTTTTACATTATTCATATCAAATATGTTGGTAATATCAAAAATTGCACCTTAGGGTACTGGTATTTTGGGGCTTCGGCTTATATTTACATGTCTCACATAAACAGTACATTTTGTCAATAAAAAACACATAAAATCATATTAGTTTTTAATTTGTGAAGTATATTAAAATTAAATCTTATCAATTTTACATTTTCAACATCACAACAATTCGCGTAGTGTAGAATTAACATTAAATCTTGTAAACATTATATTACAAAACATCATACAAAATTTGATATGGGAATGTAAATCGTAATTTCAAAAAATGTAATATTTTAATGTAAATCTGCCATGAAAATTATTAATCTGATATTTTTAATATTAAAAAAATACGTTTTTATTCAATTTTTGAAATTTTTGAATGAAATTGAAGTTGATATGACAAAAATATCAATTTGAAATTACATTTTTTTTTTTGGGTGTACTTTTCCGAAAGATGGGACGGCAGCCAGTGTATAATACTGCTATGAATAAATAGTTGCTAATGTCTAGTCTTATCATCATCATCAACAACACCAACAATACAATAAACAACACCAACAACAATAACAACAAAAACAAAGACACCAACAACAACAACAACAACACCAATATCAACAACAACAACATCAACAACAAGAAGATTATTTTTGCCCACTGCGCCACCTCTAGCGTCTACCAAATATCCGAGAGTATAAGGTCGTGAAAGAGCTTATCAATGAGACGTTTATATAATCAACTAGAAAACCCAGCCACACGTTGCTGTGGCTTAAGTCGTTTGTTTTTTTTTTTGATTGGGAAGTGCCATAACCCGTTTTCGTATCCAGCTTTTCTTTTAGGGTCCTAAGCTATCCTATCTTTTAAACTGGAACCATCCACATAGGTACATCCACAAAATTCTATTGAAATCGGTTGAGTGGTTTCAGAAGTCGCCAACAGCTCCACATATCGGGTTTAAAAGCAATCTATCTTTCGAACGGGAACCAAAAGTTTAAAAGTCTGCCTGAAATACATCAATCGACTACGCGGTTTTAGAGCTACAACGTCATCGGATTTCACCCCGAAGGAATTACTTATATCTACTCGTGATAACTCTTTTTTAAATAATTTGTTAAATAATAAACAAATAATTTGCAATACAAAATAATGCGACTATAAATACTATCCTATCTCTCAAGTTGGATTAAACTGCAAACAGTGTGCAAAATTTGATTAAAATCGGTTCAGTAGTTTAGGAATCCATCGCGGAGTAACCTGTGACACGTGATTTGTATATATATAAGAAGATACAAAATTTATAAATGACTTAATTAACTATGGCAAAAAATTGTAGATCCTTTCCATTCGTCCCGAACCTAGGTACGTACTGCCTTAATAACTTAGAGGAGGTTGGTTCCTCAAACAATATTGGGATTGTAATCAAATTCCGTAGGAAAATTAATTGTTTGGGCGATTTGGTTTAGGTTTTTAACCGTATAATGGTTCCCTGGGGAAGGCGATGGGCCCGCTTTGGTGCCTGGTCTTTTGAGACGATTGCATAACCCCACTCTACCTTACCTAACCTAACCTAATCCCACTGTTGTATATTCGTTCATCATATATATCCTCCTACTGATTTATAATGCCATGTCAGACTTCTGCCACACACTAAGCCAGTCACTTCCAACAAACGTTTTGCTAATTACTTCCTGTTCAACTTCTCCAAAGAGCCCGGTAGGTATCAGCACATACTGAAGTCCTTTTCGATGTACTAACATAACATGCGAGGCTTGAATCGGGAGAAGAAAACATTTTTTAATTTACTACACTGTCCGAGACTATCGTCAACGAGAACGTCCTGTTGGAGCGTTCTTCGTCGAGAAACTATGGCCAGGTACTCCTGATATCAACAAAATATAAAACGTATTTCAATAGCAATATAGGTTCATGTAGTAGCATAGTCGGCTCTTCTATGTATACCTAATTTTCGTCACTCTACCTAACAGAACAATTACAATTTTCATTTAAAAAAAGTCAAGTCCAATATCCGAGACTGGCTAAAACGGGGGTCTATTAAATTAAAATTTATTGATGTGAAGTGACAATTAGGAAACTGGACCTGATCGACGCTAAATAAATTTACAATAAATACCTGCTGTAATCCGACCAACTTTCATCGAATATCGGATATCATCCTCTATGGGCTGTTGGTTGCCATTGACCACAGCTCTCAATCGAACATTTCTCAAAAATGCATTATTCACTATTGATTTCAATAAACAACCATTCACTATCAGTTGAATAATATGAATAGAATTTTTTCCCAAACAAATTTGAGTCCAATACCTCAAACATAAATACTTACTTACGAACAGGGTGGTTCGGTCAGGGATAGCAATATTTTACGAGGTGATTTATTTATTTTTTTTTGTTATGGAGAAAAATCGTATGGTAGGGGACAGGTGGGTAAGTCTAATTGCAACTTTTACGAAGTTACAGGGTATTTAAAAAACAAAAATCCTTGCAAAAGTGTGTACCCAAAAATATCAATTTCATTCTCATCTCGAGTCTTGCAGTGATCGGTTGTGTTAATTATTTCTCTCTTAAAATGGTTGTTACTAATTGCGCCAAATGTGGTAGTGAAGTTGTTGATTGCAATTTTGTGAAGTGTGATTCCTTTTGTAATTTGGTTTTTCACGCTCGGCTTAGCCATTTAAAGAATTGAAAAAATAAATCTTTTAAGAAAATGAGAATATCTGGTTCTAGTGCTGATAAAGAAAATTTTCTTCGCCTTAGAAAGGAATACGGTTTCTTGAATAGATTTCTCTATCGAATCTCGTATCAGAGCTAACAGTAGGTGCTTTTGGATTCATTATAACTCGAAACGTAAATCGTCTGGTTTTCCAAAAGAAATGATGTTTCAAAACGTTGTGTCGAACGGCGGCGAATCTACCTGCTAACTGTTTGCTAAATTATTCGCCTCTAATTTTAAACCTGCTAGTAATGCAATCAACTTCAGCTCTAGCCATATCACTTCCATTACTGATATTGGCGATCTGGAGCTCTCTGATGAGGATCTTCTTCTTGCTCTAAATAATTTAGACATTAATAAAGGTGCTGGTCCTGACCTGCTTCATCCTTCTCTCCTAAAGAATTGCTCTTCTACTCTTTTTCTCCCTCTAAAATTGATCTTCAATCTTTCACTTTCTTCAGGTGTCTTTCTGGATGAGTGGAAGATCGCTTATATATCGCCCATTCATAAGAGTGGCCACAAGCACCTAGTGGAAAACTACAGGCCTATTAGCAAACTATCAGTTATCCCAAAACTCTTTGAAAAAATCGTTAAAGATAAATTATACTTTATTGTGAAGGAGCATATATCGCCTATGCAGCATGGTTTCGTGACCGGTCGCTCTACAGTGACAAACTTAGTCCTTTTTTCCAAATTTTGTTTGAATTCGATGGAAAGTGGTGTGCAGGTCGATGTGTTATTTACTGACTTCGTAAAAGCTTTCGACAGAATCAATCACTTGTCGGCTGAGAATTGGTTTGACGTATACGCCATTTCAACTTTTTTGGGAAATCGCAATTGAATGTTTACGGTTCAATTAAAATTAAATGGGTCGATAGAAGTTTCTCATTTTTTCTTCAGTATTATTTGGATAAATCTACTTTCTGATCATAATAACATAAAAGCTCCGCCTCTTCTAGTTTATGATTTATTCAAAGATTTCCTCAGAATGGTTTTGACGTATACGCCACACAAGTTACTTATTTTTTGTGTTCATACACGTACGTCAAAAATACTGCACGTACGTCATTCCAATAGTAAGCACAGATGGTGGTGCTGAACAGAACACTACCTTCACAGAAACATAATAAAAGACCTTTTTTATGGAATTTGTTATTTTTGTTTATTAATGAATGCATTTTTTTGTGTTATACAGCATAAAATAATTCCTATGAAAAAAAAAAAAAACTAATAGAAAAAAGTAAACAAAAATAATATCTTCCTGAGTCGAAAACTCGAAAACACGCGTTTTCCCAGACATAAGACTAATCGAGATCAATTGTTTACTCCCGAAAACCCCCATATACCAAATTTGAGCGAAATCGTTAGAGACGTTTCCGAGATCACAGAAATAAATTTATATACATACAAGAATTGCTCGTTTAAAGGTAAAAGATGTTCCATCCCTGCTATAACAACCATTAAAACCAAAACCTTGAACTCAATTTCTATATACACCACCATTGCACCATACGTCCGTCAGCGCACGTCATCAGCCATCTGCGCACTTCCTCAGAAACACATTGGGCCTTACCAACAACCAAATTTAGACTCGACTTTAGCGCAAAAGTCGAAATTAAAATAAATTGTGTACCAACAATCAAGTTATCTCTGACTTTAAGTTAATCGAGGTTGTAACTTTCGATTCGTAGAAAGTCTAGTCTAACCCATTATTAAAGTTTAAACGTCAGTCTGGATCTGGAGAAAAGTCAATTCGGCGTTTTGAATTAAATGAGGTAGGTAAGTTCAATTATTGGTTAGTTATTTAATTATGTTACAAATGTCTTATCCCAAAATCAATTTTTTGTTTTGTCTTGTGCAGGAAATCGATTTAATTTAAAGCTTCTTCCCAATCCATATTGATGCAAATTTTATGTGTGTGTGAAATGTAATTATTGGACAGCAAATAAATAAAAAAAATAAACCTGTAGTACCCAAAGAATTCTTTTTTGTCATATATCCGCAAAAATAAACTCATCGCTGCTCAAAATTATTGAAAAAGTACATAATTATAAGATATTTAAAACACAAAATGCCAATTTCAGCAAATTATTTGAAAGCTCGGAAAGAAATTGTAACGCACTTGAGTTATACTGTTATAATTTTGCGATAAAGTCAAATGTAGTTAAAGTTTCGGTTATTTTGATTGTTGGTACCTATAAATTAAAAGTCGAAACTATTGTTAGTTTCGAAATTAGTTAAACTCGAGTTCACGGTTTGGTTGTTGGTAAGGCCCATTGTCGCTGTTGATTACATACACATTCACGTCCCACACTTCTCTTTCGTTTCACTTAATTTGGAGAAAAAATCACGCAGTTTTTTTTCATATGACCGTGCTTGTGCGATGTGCGCCACCCAACCACCGCAAAGCAGAACAACGATCAAGAACCTCGGCTGCTAATAATGTTCGATTTGAGAAAATATTTTTTTTTTTTATGTTAGATTTTAGGTTGTAGCTCAGCTTTAAGAGGACATAGAAAGCTGATTGATGGCTTAAAATAACTATAAAAGGAGGCTCTCCTAAGTATTTTACTTTGTTTGCAATGATTAAGAATTGTTTGAGTAATGGCGAGTAAAAGGCAGTAAAGTCAGAAAAATAAACTCACTCACCATTAAAAGCATGAAAACTCGAAAACACGCGTTTTCCCAAACATAAGACTAATCTAGATCAATTGTTAACCCCCGAAAATCCCCATATACCAAATTTCAGCGAAATCGTTAGAGCCGTTTCCGAGATCACAGAAATAAATAAATAAATTTATATACATACATACAAGAATTGCTCGTTTAAAGGTATAATATATGCACATACGGCAAACCAAAACTAAACCTTTTGTTTTTGTCCAAGCGTATGTGTATACGATGAAATACACATATTTACTTAATAACATACACGTACGTCAAAACAATTCTGAATATACTTTTTAGTTTTATTGTCGTATGATCGAAGTCTGTGGACATACGGCAAAACAATACTAAAAAAAAAGAAAATGGGAATTGCATAGAAAATTTGACGTATATCCAAAAAAAAGGCGTTTACGTCAAACCAATATTCTAACTTATTAATTTGGGTGGATATACGTCAAAACAATACTAGATATCTCAGGATTGGCTAGAGATAGGACCAAAAGACAACATTATTTGGAAAGAGCACACTTGAAAACATAAGACTGCATTTATAGTCCAAAAAGTACATTTTGGCGTATACGTCAAACCAATTCTCAGCCGACGTATTTATTGATTCGAAAGTTAGCGAAACTTGGGTTTCATTCAAACATTGGCTTTCTTCTTACCTTCTAAATAGGAAACTCATCGTTAAAGTCGAGGGTTTTCTTTCGAATGTGGTAACGGCTACTTCAGGTGTTCCTCAGGGAAGCCATTTAGGTCCGTTGCTATTTTTACTATATGTGAATGAAATCCCAAAGTTTTTCAAAAAGTGTAAATGTCTCTTATTTGCAGATGATTTCAAAATGTTTTCTAAAGTCGCCGACCTCTCAGATTGCGTATTATTTCAATACGAGATTGACCTATTTTTACGATGATGTTCTGAAAACGACTTGGAGCTCAGTCTGTCCAAATTTAAGGTTTGCTCGATTTCTCGTTCACAGAGTCCGTTGATTCATTCGTATGTGGCTGGGAATGTTCCTTTTACTAGATCATTTGAGATTAAAGATCTTGGAGTTATTTTCGATAGCAAGTTAAGCTTTAATTTACATATTGACTACATCGTCTCTAAGTCCTTCTCCCTACTTGCTTTTATTAAAAGGAACTCAGAAGATTTCCGTGATCCATTTGTTCTTAAAACTCTCTACTGTTCTTTAATTAGATCCAGATTGGCCATTGGAATACTGTTGTGTTATTTGGGATCCTTTTTATGATGTTCACTCTCCCCGAGTTGAACGAAGGCGCTTCACTCGCCTTGCTCTGAGGAGATTCAATAGGGATTCTGAACTGCCTTCGTATAAAGCTCGCTGTTTATTGCTAGGTTCTCTCGTTTTAAGGAGAAAGATGCAGTCCTTGGTGTTTCTAAAGGATATTGTCACTTATAGAATTCATTGTAGTGAACTCATTTCTAGTTTACCATTCTATGCTCCAAGCAGAACGCTTAGAGAACGAAATTTATTTTTACCTCCTGCACATAGAACTAATTATGGATTGTCTGAACCCATAACTCGGTGCATCTATTTGTTCAACTCGATCGATAGTGCCTTGGATTTGACCTCAAATCGGGATAGCTTTAAACGCAATGCTCTTGATGTGTTATCTTCTAAATTCATTTAATTATGCCAACTTATTGTTTTTTTTTTCTCTTCTTTTTTAACAATTTAATTTTTATAATTTATTTTTGGATTATTGTACTTATTCAATATGTATATTATTATTATTGCGAAATCTGTGAAGGTTATTTGCCTTGTAGATGAATTAAATAAATAAATAAATAATATAATTCAACTTCTATACTATTAAAGTAAAGTAAGAGTAAACAGATGTGACCATTTGTTACACAAATGAATAACTTTTATTCCACTTGGCCACTTTTAGCATAGGTACCTGTTTTTATCTTCAATCCGAAGTTTTTGTTTTCTAAATTTGTTTGCAATAAGTCGCATTTGTCTTGGGAAAGTATGGCTACATTTTTTTTTTTATTAGAATTGATTTCATCATGCGGTAATAATAACGTACAAATTTCTTAAAATCTCTTCCAAGCATAAGTAATTTTAAGCAATCCCCGACTTTACCCTATACTGGAACATCCTGTATGCGAATAAAACAAATAATTGTGCAACAGCTCATCACTCATCATTTCAATTAATTTCTCTGCAGTTCCCTGCTGGCTGGCTGGATGCACTTTCAAATATCAATTGAAAACATAATCATGAACAACTTCAGCGAAGTTTTATCATTTTTAGCATGTTTTTTTTTTTTCGTTTAAATTAGATCCACACTCGTACAACGTACAATCAACAACATCCAACTCAAGTTTTTTTGTTCAACTATATTGCTGCCTTTGCAGGATAGAACATTTTTTCAAGTGATTTCCAATACACAATTTTCTGCCCAATTATACTCCACTTACAAATCTCTGTCATAACCATCACCATCAGCTATCGGCGTCATCATTATAATCATCATCATTATATCGTACGTAGCAGGATCTCGTACAATTGTGTGTATTTGCAGCATTCAATGGTAAGCCGCGTTATGAGTGTTGGCACGTTTCCGAATTCAATTGGCTGGATAGATATCATGTTTTGAAATCGTAGTTGATTTCCGTAAAAGCATTGAGTTATCAAAATCAGGATACACATTCTCCATTGATTGATGCACAATGGTGTATATGCGTTCGAACGGATACTATGAGGTGGGATATGATGGGATATACTCTCGTATACGAGGAGTTCAATTTCATGTAATTGTGCGATGAAATATTTTCAAAGTGCTTTCAGTCAACGTCTCTGTCAGTCAGCGAAAATCGTTTTGTGTATGGAGAATTGCGTTTCGTGTTGTTGTAGAGTGGCATTCGAGGGTAGAGTTTAGATTTGTTTTGTAATTAATTAGTCTACTTTGCTATTTAATAATAATGTATGTGATTACACTTTATAATTAGGCGAGTTGATTTTAAGCACCTGCGTTAATAGTGGGTACTTAAAACAAAAAAAAATAAAAAAAATCCACGACTGGGTCGGTGTTTGGGTGAGTCAATTGGTAGGTACTAGGTTCAGAAGCAACCGTAAATAAAAAGTATTACGTGTATATCCTTACTTTAATAAAACTGTAACTTTTTTCAGGCTGTAAGCTGTTTGCTAACAGTCTAATAGTGTTAGTGTGTTGGACAACTAAGCAAGGGGTCTCAGGTTCGAGTCCCGCAAAAACCCAAGTTCCAACTTATGGTTTTTTTCCACTGCGCTACCTCTCGCGAACGTCGGACAAATATCCGAGAGTATAAATGTCTTGAAAGAGCTTCTCAAGTAGCCGTTTGGAGTCGGCATAAAATTTTAGATCCCTTCCATTCGTCCCAAAAATTAAAAACTCACACAAAACGAATGGTTGTGAGAAGCTAGGCCTAGGGTCCCTCCGGACTTGTTGCGCCAACTAGTTTTTTTTTAAGCTGTTTGCTTTGAATAGATTCGAAAAGTACTGCATGAAATTGATTCCATTATCCATTATGGTGGTCATCGTAATGACCCCGGTATTTAGCTCTTCCTCCGCAACGTGTACTGCTTGATGTACCTACACTGAGAAAACTAAATTTAAAAATGTGGGTACCAAACCCTAAATTTTTTTTTCCTACACCCATAACTTGGCAAGCTTACCCATGTCTTGGATGACATTCCCAAATCGAGGCTAACAACAAAGAGTTAACATAGCTCTTTAGGACGCGGTTGTTAACAAAATTAATTTGGGTCGGGTATGAACACCGTACACCAATGTCCTGTTGCCCGCTAAGCTTGCTATGTTTGTTTACAACAACCTTTTATCAGCTGCGTTACCTAGTCGTTACGGTACAAGCACTGCCATACGGCTATGATAGCTCTTTTCTGTACTGCTTAGGCTATAAGGTTGTTCTGGCTCGTAGAATAAGTGACAACTGAGTGGTTTTAGGTATAACAACTGACATGCGGCTATGACAGCTCTGTGTTGGTCTAAGCAATTCTCTATCTTCGTTTCTACTGCAATTAGTATCGAAGACATCGCGCTGTTCAGCCGCGGTATTAATTTCGCCAGGTAAGAGTTCATTTTTTTTAAACTGTTCTTATATTTTTGTTTGCATGTAAATGTATCAAGAGTGAAAAAATACAACAGATAAGGACGAATATATGCAGCTATGAATCGGGAAACAGCTGCCAAACAGTGAGCTTTCAAATTTCTTAGGAAGTCAGGCTAAGTATAATAAGGGGCTTCCCATTTGGGTTGTCAGAACCTCTCAATAAGGTGCTAACAGCACTGTATGTAGCTACTACAAATCTTAAAAGAGGCTGTGACAGCCTTTCAGAAGGTTCTGACAGCTCTGTATATGGGTATCGTGAATCTGTTAGGAGGCTGTGGTAGCCTCCACTCCCTTCGCATAAGCTCTGTATGCGGGTCTGTTAGTAAACATGGATGTCCTCAAATATATTTTGTTGGTTACTGCAGCTCTGTTAATGTGCTGTACTCATATAATTGAAGGCATCACACCTTACTTTTGGTTGTAGCAGCAGCGAAGTTAGCAGTTGATGTGCCTACGTAAACATAGGTAACGCATTTAGTAGGGCTATCGTAGCTCGGTAGCTTTCTGAGTGTAGGGCTAAATCTGTACACATGCCTGCCCTGTAGGCATTCTCCTATCTTCCTTGTATCCTTGGAGCCCAGGTCTGATCTGACTTATAGCTTCCTGGAAAGTGTACCTCCATGGGGACCTCATTTGTGTGACCCAGTTTTTCTACCATCTCCCCAGCTCTATAACGAATGAGTCCGATCTTGGAAACTGTATCTCTCGCGATAATCTTTTGTAGTCTACTGACTGATGTACACCTCATACTAGAGCTAAAGTCCCTCCATGACTCCCTTTTACGGCGTCCCAAAGTAGCATTCATCTCTTTCTTTTTCGCCTTATACTCATCCCATGCTTCGGGTTCTCCCCTCCCCGTGGCGTGATTGAAGGCCTTCCTCATAGCCTTCTTTAGCTGTTCAAGTTCCCGGCACGACCAAGGCGCAGGATCTTGTTTTAGGTGTTGGTAGGTGTGCAAGCCACTCGATACGCATCTTCAACAGCTGATTGCAGATGCTTTAGCTGTGATTCTACATGACAAGTGTTTTTCGGTATTCCGAATCCTGTTCCATTCAGTTTTTCCTCCAAAACTTTGAGGTATTTTGTACTATCCGTGTTCTTCGGAATTCTGATCTACATATTAACGATATTTTTTTCATTTAGATAAATAGCGAACATCAAATGAAATGGTTCTGTGATCCGACAATATAGCTGATCCATTACCCTCCAATTTGATACTCTTTCAATTATCTGGCTACTGCACAGGGTAACATCGATCACATCCTTTCGCCTCGCATCCACGAAGGTTGGCTGCATGAAAGGATGAAATACTTTCTCACGGGTTGACCGGGAACGAAGATTATCAACCTTTCCACATCTTTTCGTATGTGAAGCCTGTCTATTTTAAGCTTGATTCCCTCCCATAGGTCGGTCATCTTAACTACAGTCTCATATAGCCAACCCTTGCTTTCTTGGTTACCGCATTTTATTGGCTATAATCAATTCCTCCAAGATTATCTCGTTAATACCGATATCACCTGCATCTGTCGAAAGTAAGTCTAGACTAGAGCCCCCTGCAGAGCATCTTATATAAATAGGCGAAGGAAAATAGTTAAGAATCACTTTCACTGCCTTTAACACAAAATATTCGCTTGATTTGTTTGTGTTGGGAAGATAGTGCAGAGATGCAAAGTTGTCTGTAATTTGTTTTCCAATATCTTGTGTATAGCCCAGATCAATATAATGGTAGTATTTCTACCAATGGGCGACCTCTAGTTTTTAAAAATACTCATCTGCGAAGCATCTATCCCTTCCTCCCGACCCATGTCGGCAAAGCCCATCTGGAGATAATTCTCCGGTTTTTACGCCTTTGTCAACCTTGGCCCTTTCACTCCTAGCGTATGGCCTTGCATCATTTGCTTACTTTGCTCTCCTCCCCATAGCTTGGTTCAGCTTTCGCTTTACCTTGCTTGGTTCAGGTTAGGTACTCGGCCTTACACGATTTCTGCTTTTCGGGTTGACTAATCCGTTGTACATGTTGTCCATCCACATAACCACGGCAGTGCGGTACCTGCAGACTGGCCCTATGTTGAAAAGACTGTCCATTTTTCTTTCCGCCTTCCGTCCCCTTCTTCACAGTTTTTGGTGGATTAATGATCCCGGAACATTTGATCCGTTTCCTAGATCCTTCGTCTTTTGGGGAGGTTTCGGTCGACGTGAAATTGGCAACAATTTCAGTCAACTCATTGACCGACTTGTTTATGCCTTGGCCAAGGCCAATCTTTATCTTTTTCTGACTCTCTTCATGCTTCAAACTTCAGTTGGTTATGCAACTTCCGCTCGGAGTCAAAGACTTCCTTACTCTTCAAATGTGGCTTCCCCAGTTTCGGTTGACCTCTTGCCCCTTTATGTACCGCATTGTCCACCTGCACTGTTGATTGGTCATCTAACATTTTTGGTTTCCCATCAGAGTCCACCGACCCGTCGAGCTTATTCGGGTTCATTCTAGCGCCTTCCAACACCTTCTCGAGCCATTTCAATACTTCCACCTCTTTTTCCGAAAGCACATTATTTTTTGATTTATTTTATTAAAGTACCCACGAGTAGAGGAGAATTAAGCAGACCGAATAGGCAGAGATCCCCTATCCTACACAATTATACTACAATAGAGGATTGAGCTGCCCCTGAGGAGTCTCCATTAGCGATTCAATTAGCCCTGAACCCTGTGAACCAGTAGTTTTACCTGCCTCATGAGTTATGACAGCTCCCTCAAATTGCAGACCAGTCACCTTGAAGTTAAGGGTTGATCGATTGATCGGATTGGATCTTGCTTTTTCAATTCACATTAGGCTTTACCAGAGGATTTGGGCCAGTACCCTGTTCGAGCAGCATGTTCCTCTACTTAAGCCGCCCCACCACGACAAGTTGCCGAATTTTCGGATAATGGTAGATGAACTTACCGAGATAATTTCTTCTAAAACTATTTAGAAAAGTAACACATCTAAAAAAATTTACATACAGTGGTGGACACCGAAATAGCACACCTGGTTCTTCATAAAAAAATTATTTATTTATAGTAAGGAAAACAGTATACGATTGACTTTACAAATTTTATTTTATTTTTTAAGAAAATTAACTTTAATGTCTTACGAGATTCTATAAATTTTTTTTATAACCGCCATTTCTATGAAAATAAAAAATGTAACAAATTTTCACATTTTTAAGGGACCGTACCCAAAGGGAAAAAACGGAACCGGAACAGTACGACCGGAATTGCTAGATCCACGTTTTTGGCACATAATTAGGTACACATCAGTGCCTTGATTTTGTGCTGTTTTTGTCGCAATTGCGCTAGGGAACGTTCCGAATCGGATTTGAATGTGTGGGTGCACCGCGCGCTGGACCAGCGTGACCGTTGTGCAAAAATTTGACACTTTTTTCAAGGACTCTAATACAATTTGTTGGTACTTTTTCCCTTTTTTTAGTTGAAAAAGGAACTTCGCAAATTCTTTAAACAACTGTGATTTTCAAATAAACATGTTTAAAATGTAATGCGGTTGCGTATCACAATACTATTATAACGTCAAGCGAGCCTATACTTGTTAAATATCGTGCGAAAATTCAAAATTTGCAGAGTAGCCTTAGGCCTCTTATAGTCATACGTAAAACCGAACCGTACAAATTTTCTTTTGCTTTTTTTGACCACTTAAACTTGATGGTTGACTTCAATCTTGGTCTTAAAATATTGTTTATGAATTATAAAGTCAGTTTATCAATAAAATAAGGCAATTATCTTTAAATTTTCAAGAAAAAGAATTAATTAATTTTCCTGTGATCGGAAAAAGTTTTTCATACGGAAAAAATTATCAATTCTTATTTTAGAAAAATGAATTTGATAAACCAACTTTATAATTCATAAGCGACATTTTAAGATCAAGATTGAGTTTAAGCGATCAAAAAAGGGAAAAAAAAGAAATAAAATAAAATTGGTACGGTTTCGTTTTACGTATGGCTATAACTGGGGCCTAAAGCTTCTCTGTAAATTAGTAATTGCACTTTTTTGTTTCACCGCCCTGAGTGTTAGAGAAAGGTTATAAATTATAGTTAAAAAAAAAAAAAACAAATTTGAAATTTTTTTTAAGATAGTTCAAAAAATAGATGCAATTCGTTTTCGAATGAGAAATTTTAAAATGAAAACCTTAAAGCCTTGATTTTGAATTATAAATATGTATTTAGAAATTAAATAGCATTGGTTGTAAATAAATATATCAACTCTTATTTATATTCACATTTTAAGATCTCGTTCAATTTAGTTTTAAAAAGTTGCACAGAAAAAAAATGCAGGATAAAAGTGCCTTTTCTGAAGCTCTTCTGCAAATTTAGAATTTTCCCACAATATTTAACAAGTATTGGCTCGTTTCAACCAAAAAAAGTGTTGTGATAGAGAACCGCATTAGGTTTATTTTAGAACATGTTTATTTTGATCACAGTTTTTGAAAACTTTCCGAAGTACCTTTTCCAACTAACAAAATGGAACAAAGTACCAACAAATTGTATCAGGCTCCTCGAAAAAAGTACCAAATTGTCGCACAACGGTCACGCTGTTGTCAGTTGTTCTCATCCGACATCCTTCTCGCAATCAGGGTTGTTAACTAACAAAAAAGTCACTAACTCGAACCTACAAATTCACCAAATATGCTATAATTTTTAAAAAAGTCACTAGAAAAAAATGTTCACTACCAACAAATGAAAAAAAATTCAATATTAAAAACATTTTTATTTTTAACAATTAGTCAAAAACTTACAATATGTAAATAGATTTATGTTAATTTATAAAAAAAAAAACAATTTCAGTCTCAAAGTTAATCGAAGTTACAATCGATCGATTTCATCTTCATCACTTTCATTTATCTCAATATCGGAGGCATTTTTAATTTTTTTTAGGAATTTCGTATTCATGACAACTTTTTTTTTTTTATTTTTAGTTGATTTCTGATGAGCACTATTTTTTTTTTTTTTTTTTTTTTTCTCCGAGCTAGATTGAAATCTTCTAGAAGACACTATAAGGAAACTCGGCTCGTGCTCATAGTACATAGTGTGAGATTTTTACTACCTAAAACCGCCTCCTACAAATTTCTTTTGTCCTGCAACTAAGTTATGACTTATCAAGCAATTTTTTTAATCACGAAGTTTTACACGTTTGGCAGGCAACATTCCGGCGAATGTTCCTGCTCGTTCCGCAATTTTAACGCGGTTGATAATTATGGGGCTAAGTTCGTAGGTTTAGTTCGTTGTAGACGCCGCAATAAATTTGTTTCATCGAGAATTTCACGGACCGAGCTATTATTATGATATGTCCTACATCGCTTTCTATGCTTTCGAGCGCATATTTTCGTTTCGTCCTTAACGGTTGGAATTCCGAGGTCTCTATGGAGATCTTCAATTCTAATGTACCATGGTGCACTGATGAATGATCTAAGCACTTTATTTTGAAATACAGGCTTCACACTTGCTTATATAATAAAAGCTTGTTCTCGAGGGTAAGCTTGAAATATTTTCCGAGTTCTCTATATTTGATTTTAAGTTCTTCGCATTTTTTCTTTACATGCGGGTTCCATTTCAATTTTGTGTCAAGAGTCATTCCGACTGACTCTTGATGAGCATTATTAAACTCAAAGTTTTTGTTGATATTTTATTTCTCAACTTATTTTTAACTATGACCATCATACTAAAAATGCGTTCGACTTCAGCATTTAAATGTAGAAGCTAAAAGTCAAATTGAATATTGCAATTTGCAAGTGTCAAACTCGAATACCAGGGATGTAACATCACCAGATGCTTAATAATTTAGAAAAACATGTTTTTCCAAAAAGTCACCAGAAAAGTAACTAGAATTTTCTAGTGACAAATAATAAATTTTTGTCACTAAACTTTTGAAAATTCCACTAGATATAGCGACAAAGTCACTAAAACGGCAACCGTGCTCGCAATCTGAATAGGTTGCGTATGGGAAAGTGCGCCTGGAATTTTCAGGAACAATGCTACAATAGAACAAGAAATATTGGAAGCTGTCAGTTCTCGACATCACGCACACATTTATAGAATCCGCCTATACGTGAACCCTTTCCGCAACCGCAATTGCGACAAAAACCGCACAAGATCAAGGCACAGGATTGATTTTAATCTTGTACGAAAAACAACATCTTCCTCCTGCCACGCGTACGAGGTTACAAAAGAAACCCTGTGCCGAAGACACTAATATGAACAAATTAACATTCATCCAAGTTAAATGAGGCCATAATGAGATTTTGCGGAAAAAACTTTGTTCCATGTCGCTGCTTGCGAGTTGCGACATCTGTTGCACATCCCACAGGAATGACACTCACCGTAAATGAGTATAAATATTAATACAGTTGTTTTGTTATAAAACTTACGACACGTATATCAGAGCGAATGCATTTATGTGTGCGGCAAGCAGGCAACTTGCCCCAGCACATAATTCCGGCCTCAGTGTAAGTTTAATATTTTCATAGAAATTTTAACCATTAAAAGTTTGAAAAGACTTTCATAGATGTTAGCTGCTACTATTTCTGCTATTAAAAAAGTCCTACGCGACGCGATGTCTTTCGTGCGCGCTATCTGGTTAAAATTATATCAAATCGCATTTTCACTTTCCTGACTCTTCTATTCGAATAAAATTTTCTAACATTGTGCATGTATCTGAGTAAAATCAGGCAACGAAACAAAAAAATCCAGGACTCCTTTCAACATTAAAATCAACCGTAACAAGAGGGATACTGCGGGAATTCCACTACCCCTGATGCAATAGGAATGTTTGCAGTAGTTATTTTCATTCCATAACTTTATTGCCCCAGTCCATGGCACCTCCATCCTCTGGAGCAATAACATACGACTATGATGTTGCAAAATGTCCTTTATGGTGCAAAACAAACTCACTGGAGCGCTCATATTTCGTTTGAGTGAGTGTTGTCTCTGTGGCGTGTGGTACACCGTATGCGTTGTAGGTATCCTTGCATTTCTACAATGCGATGCAATTTATTTCGGAGTAATGTTCGGGCGGTCCTTTGTTTCTTTGTGAGGTTTTGTAAATCAAATGTGCAAATGGGTTGGATACACTGTCCAATTTATGTGTATAAGGGTTGAAAATAATTGCCAGCCGTGTTTCCCTCGGCCGAATGATGCATGAAAGGTTCATCAGGCTCTGTCATATTGTTGACAAATATTCTGACAGTAGTGTAATGAGAAAGCGGAGTTCGGAGTGCGGGTACAATTTTCAGGAAACTTTTCCGCTTTGTATCTAAGAAATATTTCAAATTCCAGCACAACTCCACGGAGCGATTTTCGTTTTACCCTCCTGCCTTTGATCCTTTGATGAGCCAAATAATGGAAAAGTGTTACCACGCAAATCCTGTCGATAATTCGAAACCATATGCACGGATTTTCACAGATTAAAACTCTTCCGTCGCTGTCTCAGAAAATTATCTCGCAATCAATGACTGAAAAATTTCTGCCGCCCAAATCCAATAATCTGCAGCTCTCCTACCTATATACATATATTTATACTTTACTACGTCGGGACAATACGAGCATAATGGCAATGCAAGTAGACGTAGAAGTGGGAGCTCAGGCGAAACGAGAAGTTGCTAGAAGTTTAATCCTGTTGTCGAGTATTGTTTTGCCACACTTCGAGAATTCCAGCCAATCGCCGGATAAGCAATAAAATGAAAAAGATATAACAGTATTGATTTTATTCCCTTACTTACAGTGTAGGGATAGAATTCTTCATGAGGAAGCATAAAATATTGCGTCGAATGCTCTATAGCAGGCAGGAGGAAGAAAGACGGGAATGGAATGTGGAAGGAAGTTCTCTCACATTTGTGCGGTTTTATTTCAACGGTAGGTAGGTTGTAGCTTGTAGGAATATTTCATAACTCATTCTATGTGTAGATTTCTTAAAATATGCGCACAATTTGGGAGAAAATAATGCGGGAGGATTGCATGAGAAGTGGTTATAATTGTGGGGAAAAAGGGGAGGAGAAACTGATATTAGTCCTTTCAAATGTGAAATCCACCATATATGGTATGCGACAGCCAAGCAACACACGCAAAGTATTGGCTGAGATCCTTAGTCCTACTTTAACAGAAGTTGGATAGACTTTTTGTTATACGAGTTGACTTTGTCCGCTCTTGAACTGCAGATGATTGGTAGGAATTGACCACTTCGTACGGTTTTTTGGAATTTCATTTCTCCTGCTATATTAGGTCAGTGTATTTCCACAAGTAGCTCATTTCTACGAGCTAGCAGTTACCCGCGACTTCGTCCGCATGGGACTCTACTAAAATGAACTTTCTTTTTTTTTTAATTGTTACTTAAACTGATTTTTTTTTAAGTTTTTCTTCATAGACAACCAGCTGATCCGGCGAACTTCGTTCCGCCGAAATTCGTTGCATGCACACCTTCCGCATTGTCATAGCGAAACGGGAAATTGATACGCTTAAATACAAATGGCAAATCGTTCTGAATAAGCGCCATCCGCGGAATTATAATGTTTGCCTTTGAATTTGAGATTCTTCACAATCAAATCAAACGCAATCAGTTACAAAATTTCGCTGGATTGAGGTTGCGCAGCAAATTTTTAAACTGAGCCGACTTTCAATTTCATTGGAAGTGACAGTATACTAATTTTTTATCCAATCCATTTTTTTAATCGCGGTTCTCCATACCAAGTTCGATCCCCAATCTTATCCCCTTAAACTTTTATCTTCACGACAAAAAGTAGCATAATATCCTTTCTTGGGTCAATACGAATCCACCAAGCATGATCCGCCTGGAACTCGCAAAGTTCCAAATGTCCAGCGTTTGTATTTTCTGTTTTTTTTTTTTTTTTTTTTTTTTAATGGGGGGGGGGTGCTATCCTATCCCGCTATCCTATCCCGCTTATCTTTTACGAAATGCCACCTATCGGGTTCAAAACTAACCTATTTTTAAAACTGGAAACAACCATACACAAAATAGTGTCCGACCTATCCAACTGTTACAGCGCCACCGAAAAAAAAAACTAATTTACTGAAGTTTATGTGTTTTTTACGCACGCATAACACACACATACGTTTCCTGATTTCAAGTAAACTTCACAAAAACTATAATATAGACCGATACTAAAGATGTGTGAATGTTTTGTTAAAATCGGTAAATTTTAAGGCTCAATTTTTATATACATACATAGATTTTGAACTTTCTCCATTAAGGTCGGTAAAGAACTCACCGAGACCTTCGATGTCAAAAAAGGATCTAGACAAGGCGATGCGCTGTCATGTGACTTCTTTAACATCGTTCTTGAAAGAATAGTGCAAAACTCAAACGGTAACACCAGAGGCAATATCTTTCAAAAGTCGTTCCACCTACTCGCTTACGCCGACGACATCGACATAATCGGCAGAACGCAACGTGATGTCACTGGCGCGTTCGTGAGCATTGAGATGGAAGCGGCAAAGATGGGTTTGGCGGTAAATGATGGCAAGACAAAGTATATGCTGTCATCAAGAAAGTACACCCAACACCGACGTCTTGGACAAACTGTCACCATAGACAGATATAACTTTGATGTGGTAAAGGACTTTGTCTACCTAGGCTCCGCTATGACTTCAGACAATGACACCAGCGCTGAGATTAAACGAAGAATAACTCTTGCCAATCGCTGTTTCTTTGGGCTAAGAAAGCAATTGAGTAGCAAAGCCCTCTCTCAAACAACTAAAGTGACCATTTATAAGACCTTGATCATCCCAGTCCTACTTTATGGTGCAGAGGCATGGACTCTATCAAAAGCGGATGAGGCTACTCTTGGTTACTTCGAGAGGAAAATTCTTCGAGTAATATTCGGTCCCGTCTGACGGTGAATGGAGGAGGAGATACAACGACGAACTAAACGGGCTGTAAAGTGACATCGACCTAGCCAGAAGAGTGAATGTCCAACGACTGAGGTGGCTGGGTCATGTAGAGCGAATGGACGTCAATGCTCCGGCCCGGAAGATCTTCGAATCCACACCCAAGGGACGGCGCAGTAGAGGAAGACTGCGACTCAGGTGGCGCGCGCAAGTGGAAGGGGACCTTAACCAACTTATGCGTGCGCAACTGGAGACAGCTGACCAAATATCGTGCTGGCTGGAGACGCTTGTTGGTTGAGGCCCAGGTCCTCCCCGGAATGTAGCTCCACGTTAAGTAAGTAAGTAAGATTTTGAGCTTCAACGAGAGCAAGCTACTTAAGACTGACCGTGCGAGAAGCAATCTTCCATTAAAACTCTACCAGCGTATTTCAATGATTGGACCTGACCCCTGGGACTTATTGATCGTCATGGCGTAGCACACTTTGAGGGGAAATTGTAATCTCTTAAAGTTAAAGGGGAGGTCATTATAGGTATTAGAGGAATGCGCGGCACGAATAATGTTTGCCCTGGAGCAACTTCGGTCAATATAATAAATTGGCAGTCTAGTTTTACATAGCCTTGGTGGTTTTAAGTTCCGAAGAAGCTTTTCGGGTGTGCCCTTCCGAAGAGTTAGTCTTTAGGTGTGGAATATCCGATGGTTTAAGGGAATTTAAAAAATACTCGACCGAATAGTAAACGGCTTCATCTACATTGCAAGCAGTGTCTATCGGTTTGTAGACCACTTCTTCCCCGTCAAAGGATTTAAGTAAGATGTGTCATGCTACAGAGAACGCAAGACTGAATAATACCTTAGCTGGCATCAATCTTTAGAAGCTGTTTAATACTAAGCCATGTGCCCTACTCTTGGAGACGCGCTAGGACTTCAGACCAATTAGTCTAACCTCCTTTGCACTTAAAACTCTATAGGGCGTGTCCTTGACATCCACATGCGAAGTTTTTCTAATAGAATCAGCGCTATCCAAATCGCAGCACACCTACCTGAAAGTTAGATCTACGAAAACGTTGCGGCCGCGGCGTAAACCCGAGCAAAACTGAACTGTTGCTGTTCAGAACCAAAACCAGAATACCCGATTTCACCTTCCCCCGTCTAAATGGTCAACAACTCACACTATCTTCCAGGCTTGTGTTGCCTTCAACGTCTCCAGTAAATCCTTTGGAAAGAAGTGGCGACTGCAACCAAAGATGAACTTGTAGATGTACACGGCCGTAGTGCGTCCAATTCCCACCTATGGTTCACTGGTATGGTGGCCTGCGTTGAGTAAAGGCTACAATCTTAAAAAGGTAAGAAGACTGCAAAGAACAGCCAGAATAGGCACCATGGAAAAATGAGGTAGGCCCCAACGGATGCCCTTACTGCGGCTACCATATCCCCTAAACTGGTACAGGAGTCCCGGAACGAGCTTGACCGTCTGGGTGAACGTTTCAGTGTCACACTTCTCTGCGGGTATCAAGGCATAGCGACATAATAGGTAACGAGCGTGCAGATGAGCTAGACAGAGGGGGTCAGCTCTACACAGCTCACTCGCGGCAAGGGTCCACGTTCACTACACTGCCCGTCAATAGAATAGGTTCAGAGCCTTAGCAATAATTAAGAGCTTTGTTCTCATAAAAAAAGCTCTAAGGAAAGATTTTTGTTGATGCATTTTCAAAGTTTGTTCCATTGTCTATCTATTTGCAAGGAGAAGATAAACATAAAAGCTTGGTAACGGTTCTTTGTAAATGTTTAAGAGTTGCACTGCGAAAAAATTAGTCTTTTCAATGCGTCATTTGAATAGGTTCACTTGCTTCAATTAAAAAAAGATTGGGAGATAAGAAGAATTATACCATTTTTTGTTATTCATATTTTATTTATTACTTATTTCATAATGAGTACTACCTCCTTTGTTGGAAATAGTTTCAAAAATTCGACTTGGAATGGATTTATAGAGCTGCATCAAGTAGTTTAAGGAAATCTCATTCCAGGCTACCTTAATAGCTGCAATAAGCGACTCTCTGTCCTCATATTGTTTGCCGGACTCGTAAACTTTACGAATAAGCCACCCCCATACGTTTTCAATTATGTTAAGGCCCGGTGAGTATGGTGGACATTCTAGCAACTCAACTCCCTGTTCGCTACTCCAGCTCTTTATAGCTCGGGCAGTATGGATTGGAGCGTTATCTTGTTGGCAAATCCATTGTATCGATCCAAAAAGTTCAGAAAACTTTGGAAAAGCCCTCTTGAGTATATTTTTGTAAGAGCTTGCTGTCATTCTGGACGATGGAAACTCCAACTCTATGGTTCCATAATAGCATATGGCACCCCAAACCATAACTCCTCCCTCCCTACTATGATGGCGGTCCAAATAGAGTTTCTCTTTTCTTATGTCGTGGAAATACAAATTATATCCATCCGGCCCATCTAAATTGAACTTATTTTCGTCTGAGAAGATCACAAACTGCCATTGTTTCTCCGAAGTCATATGGTGTCTACAGAAATCCAAACGTTGTTGCTTTCACTGCGGATTTAATGGTGGTTTCTTTTGAAGTTTGAAGTTTCTGTCTGTTTAGTTATGGGACACTTTTTATCACTCGACGAACAGTCGAAATGCTGGCACTAATCCCAGTTTTAGCCCTGATTTTTGGCACTGAGTCGCTAGAATTTTAAGCCATCCGCAAAATTATTCGCCTATCTGTAGCAGTGTAGCTGTATTCGTACGTCCTTTCATATTTTTTCCGTAGTTTTCTTTATTCCTTAAAAAATTACAAACCACGTTTTGCGATCTTCCGATTTTTTTAGAAATTTCCCGCGTACTCAGTCCTTGTTCTCTGTACACTTCTATTTTGACCTTTTCCTGCGAATTCAAAGCTTTTGATCGTGCCATTTTTTCCAAAAAGTACTTTAGATGACTTAAAATAAATACCCCTTAACAAATTTGCACCGAACTTTACGAATCCAAAAGAAACACTAAATACATAAATAGAGAACCTATTCAAATGACGCATTGAAAAAGCTAATTTTTCGCAGTGCAACTGTTAAACATTTACAAAGAACCGTTACCAAGATTTTATGTTTATCTTCTTCTTGCAAATAGATAGACAATGGAACAAACTTTGAAAATGCATCAACAAAAAGCTTTCCTTAGAGCTTTTTTTATGAGAACAAAGCTCTTAATTATTGCTTAGGCTCTGAACCTATTCTATTGACGGGCACTGTATGAGTGGTCAAGGTACAAATTCACTCACACTGCAGAAAGCCAATCTCAAATAGAGGGGCTTGACTAACTCCATCATATCAAGGAAGATATGGCCTATACATACGATCAAAATAGAACAAGAAACCTGCTGAACAAACCCGCCGAGATATCGCCAGAGTCTGGGCGGACCTAGGTAAGGTTAGGTTAGGTAAGGTGGCTGTCTAGAAAGACACACTTAGGCTGCATAAAATTACGGCCCTTTGTGATACCACTTGAGTTAAGGGAAGGGTAGGTAAGGCCAGAGTGTTCTAGGCCGGACATACTAGTGGGCGTAAATGCTCTCTTTGTGCCTGTGACTTTTGTCTTCTTTGTCCAAAAAGAACAATTCTAACGTCTCGTGTAGAGAGTTGGGGCAGTTTGACCTCGGATAGGGGAGGGGTGACCGAAACAGTCGTCCCCTCGCCTGTAATCCTCAGTCAACATGTTAAAGGGAGAGATTGGGGGATAACTAACTGGACGATATGTCTTCATATATTAGGCGGACCTATGTATGTATAGTGCAGAAATTAAAAAGCGTCATAATGATTAGTGAATTTAATTGAACAATTTTAATGTAGTTTTTTTAAAGAAGGGCAAACGAATTCTAAACCATTAAATGTCAAACGTTCGACGCTGTTGGGGTTTTCAGCAAAAACAAGAAATGTCTCCCCCTCTGACGTAGGTTGTTCCGCTTTAAGAATGCAGACACAATACTTACGAGCAAATCCCTCTCAAATTGACAAACAAAAAAGTTGCATTTGTCTCAGAACCTTCCACGTAGGTAAGTTCTACAAAATGCGTCATTCGTCAAGTTGGAGCTTGATAAAAACAGAGAAAAACAAAAAATAATACGAAGACAACCACTCCGAAACAAATGTCAGGATTTTACTTAAATCGCATAAAGAAACACAACAACACACAAAATGGCGTGCACTATACACCAGTCAGCGACAGAGCGAAGCCTTGATGTGCACTTGCAACAGCATTCATTCTCGCTGTTGGCGTGTGAGACGGCTTCCCTCTTCCAGCACCGTGCGTCTGTGTCATTCAAAGAGTTTTTAATCTTCAACTATTTCTCACAGCAAATGCGCTCGCTATTCGCTGACGCTAACCCCGACGAACGACAACGAGAAGATTTAATACAAACATCCGAATAAAGTGGAGATTTCTTTTCCATAGCTAAAAGGATAATACGACTGATATTTGTTGGCCTTTTTGTTGTATGTACTTGTATACGTTGAACATCCCGGCAATGCTGCTGCTGCCAGTTAGGTGTGGGACAGCAGCTCGCTTTTAATGAGCCATTTGTATTTCCCATTTTCAGCTATGATAGTCCTTCAATTAAGGACAATTAAGATTCATCGCACAACGGATTGTTACAATTTACAGTAATTGCAGAGAAAAGTGTCTGAAATGCCATTCGTAAGTAATTGTAATTATTGTTGTCTTCAAGGAGAAATTTTCATTTCATACTTCCCTCGAGTGTAGATCTACGTATGAGGAATATTTTATGAAAAAGGAAATTCTTTTTGTAGATGCATTGCGCTGTGGTTATGAAATACGGTTTTCAGCCAACCCCCGCAAACGTATTGAATGATTTATACGTGAGAGAAGAGACCGTTCCTTATACCTAGGATGCAATTCTGTGCAAATAGGGATCTCATTTCCATCACAGAACAGAATAGGAATACAATGTGGTCGACGTAGGTATACCTGCATACGTTTGAAGGACTCTTAGCTTTATGGAGATGCATTTCGTGAGGTTTTCTGTTATTTATTTATTATTCACTCACTTTTATTGTATTTTTCCGCATTTATGCATCAACTGGTCACAACAAACGGCCAGCGAAAAGGTAGAGCGTAGAGGTAGAAGATGGATTTTTAACTGAAGATTTCGAATATGGTGTATGGGAAGGAGTTTTGAGGGGGAGCACAATTTTCTTGTTATGCGGAAAGCGCTTACGGCGAATACATCTTGAAATATGTTTGCGTTTCCTTCAAAGGAACCGAATGGTAAGGAGTCCTTTTTTTATTTATTTTATTCTTTGGGGTTCGTTGATGGAAACGTATTCAACAATGTCTTGCTTTTTAGTATTTTCGGTACAAGCTCTCGAACTTTGAGAATTGTTTTGTTAAATGGTGAACGGTGGATAGAGTTGATGTACTGAGATCGATTTTATGCAAATAACATTGCTTTGTAATATTATCTGCCTGAGACACAACAGCTTTCCATACAAACTTACGGCTTTCCAGCTATAAGGGAACGGAACAAGTATATATACAAGTCTGTGAGTCTGTCCGTGCGCGGTCACCAAATTTAGCCGGTGCTGATACCAGCAGTGGAAGCTGTACTGGTGGACGGAAACCGGTCGTCCCGGTCGCACCTACAGGCGTAATCTCCAGAGGCTCTCCTATCGCTGGTGCTGCCCGTGCACCGGTAACGAATGATGCAGGTGCTGAAATCAACACAGGTTGCAGTAACAGTGGACATAACTTTGTTGTCGCGGATAGCTCTGGCCGTCGGAGTGCTTCTTTTGAACGCAGAACAGCTAAGGTGCGAGATAGTAGACTGTCCTATAAGGATGCTGCTGTCTCCTCTTTGGCAGTTCGTATAGGGAAAGCAGGCAACGATAGTAGCATGAGCGATGCAGAGTGCAGACACTGCAAAGCCCATCTTATGGGTCTTGCTATGGTAACGAATGCTTGCATCCAGGTTGAGGGCTGTGTTCAAGGACGGAACCTTTATGATGAAGACCTCCTCGCAGCAAACCTCTGAATGGGTCAGCAGTATTGTGTCGAAGATCCCTCCCATTGGGACTACAATTTTTGAGGTCTCCAAACAACCTAAGCTCACGCGCGCTCTCTGCTGGATCCCTGGGAAACTGGGGAAATCAGCGGATGTGCTAAGGCGTTTGCACGCCCAGAACCCTGGTCTCGACACAAAAGCCTGGATTGTCCGTTCTCACAGGCAGAGTAAAAACCGTCACGATGAAGATGGTAGCTCTTTGGTTGTGAGCATAGACATGGCTTCTGCCGAGACATCAAGTCTAGGTACGACATGCGTCTCTATCTGCATCTTGGTAGGATTCATTTCCATTTCAAGGCCAAGTAGTGCAAAAATTGGTCGTAGCCCAGAGTTTACATCCATTTTATTTACTCAGATAAACCTACAGCACTGCAAGGCTGCTACCGCTCTTTTAAGCATGAGGCTTGCTGAACAAGCCTAAGAACTAAAACAAAGAACTTCATAACATCCATCCAGGAACCATGGGTGAGGACAAATCGCATCTGTGGCCTTGGTGAGTTGAGCGGTTCGCACAACGTTCTTTACAATAAGCTGTCCGAGAGACATAGGACATGTCTTGTTCTGTTGCCAAGATTTGGTTGCTGAAACTATTACTTACCATGCGAACGACAGTTGGGAAACCTTTGTCGCTGCATTAGCTTACTTTCCCTATGGCTCTTTAACTCCTCCACCACCAAAGGCTATTGTTGAGCTCATAGAGTACTGCGAGTCCAAAAAGATAGGTCTTACCACCAACAATGTGGGTTGTCGACCTACATTTGATACAGCCAGGAGATAGCAGGTAATCGATGTTACCCTGTCCAGGGCTTGTTAAAAGCTTCAAAAGGGACAGACCAAGTAAACTGGAATCGCTCCAAAGATCTCATGGTACCTACACTAAGACAAAGGCGGAGACTTTTAGTCTCCTGCTGGAGACTCACTTCCCGGGAAATCAGGTCACTACATGCTCTTCGGTCCTACCGGTAGCGGTGGCCACTCCTGAACTGTCAAACACCACGCAGCGTAGCTGGTATATTGCATCCAGAGTAGTGACGGATGACGCTATCAAATATGCGCAATTGTATCGTTTAAAGGTTTCAAGTCACCTGGTCCGGATGGAATCCATCCGGCTATGCTGAAACAAGGTTGTAGTCAGCTGATGCCGACACTGAAAATAAATTTCACCGCTAGCTTGGCCTTGGCCCACATACCTTCTCCTTGGCGTATGGTTAAAGTCGTGTTCATACCAAAAATAGGTAAGACCGACTACACTCTCGCCAAAAGTTTCAGACCCTTAAGTCTGTCCTCCTTCGTGCTGAAAAGTTTGGAGAGACTGGTTGGGCTGCACGTGCGCAATGTCGCTCTTCGATCGCACCCTCTTTCAGAGATGCAACATTTCTATCAGCGCGGAAAATCCTGTGAAACTGCGCTTCAGAACCTTGTTGGTGGGATTGAAAGCGCTCTTGATCGGAAGGAATACGCGTTGGGTATTTTCGTTTATATTGGGGGTGCTTTTGATAATGCGACTTTTGATAACATGTGCAATGCAGCCAGACATCATGGTGTAGATGAAACATTGGTGTTGTGTATTAAAGCAATGCTTATGTATAGGACGTTAATTGCCGAGGCGGATTGTGGCAAATGCGTCGTGACAGGGGTAAACAGGGGCTGCCCTTAAGGCGCTGTTCTGTTTCCCCTTTTCTGGTGTATGGTAATTGCCTTTCTGCTAATTCTTAATGCTAATGTATAGGACGTTGATTGCCGAGGCGGATCGTGCAAATGCGTCGTGACAGGGGTAAACAGGGGCTGCCCTTAAGGCGGTGTTCTATCTCCCCTTTTATGGTGTAGGGTAATTGACTCTCACAAGCTTACTTACTTACTTACTTAGGTGGCGCTACAGTCCGGGGTGGACCTGGGCCTCAACCAATACGCCTCTCCAGTTAGCGCGATCTTTGGCTAGCTGCCTCCAGTTGCGCACTCCAAGTTGGTTGAGGTCCCCTTCCACTTGCGCGCGCCACCTAAGGCGAGGTCTTCCTCTACTGCGTTGTCCCTCCGGGTTAGAATCGAAGACTCTTCGGGCCGGAGCGTTGGTGTCCATTCGCTCTATATGTCCCAGCCATCTTAGACGACTGATGCGTACTTTTCTGACCAGGTCGATGTCGCTGTACAGCTCGTAGAGTTCGCTGTTAAATCTTCTCCTCCAAAGCCCGTCAACGCACTCTCACAAGCATACGCGGATAATGTCGCCGTTCTGTCTGTCTGTTCTCACCTAAGGACTGTCTGCTCTCGGGATTGATCGATGCACAGGAAATGGGCTTTCAGTGAACCCTCTTAAAACTACGTTGTACTCTTCACGTTAACGAGGAAGGTCACGGGTCTGACCCAACTTGTGTTAAAAGGTGTCACTATCCCGATCTCCGATGAAGTCAATTATCTGGGAGTAATCCTCGATAGTATAAGCTTGCTCACTTGATCTTAACTTATTTTGAGTCTCATCCACAGACCGCAAAATGGTGGTATGTCATTCATAATTCAATTAGCGTTTTTCATTTTTTGTTTATTCTAATTCGTCTTTTTTTATGACTGCATCGCCTGCACCATTGTGCTAAAAAAAAAGAAAATAAATATAAAAAGGAACAGAATCTTTGATGGCGGCAATCACAGCTGCACCATAGTGAAAACTAGTGTTTTATTTTCTTCTTTTTCTTCCCTTAACAAAGCTTCTTCGGTCCAAGCATGTTGGATCGAAAACCGAAATTCCAACTTATGGTTTTTTCCACTGCGCTAGCTCTCGCGAACGTCTGACAAACATCCGAAAGAATAACTGTCTTCAAAGAGCTTCTAGCTAGGCCTAGGGTCCCTCCTGATCTGTTGCGCCAACTATTTTTTTTTTCTCGTATGCGTAACAGGCTTTCGCGGAAACGTGTTACTGCTTTTTTTGCAAAACTTCAAAGAAAGGTTTGTCATGACTGCACACGCACAGGGTCCTTCCCCACCACACCGGGCTCTGCTCTAGATACTATGATGATCCTCCCCGCCCTTGATATTTTTATCATGGGGTGTATACTGAAAACCATCCCTCGGTTAAAGAGAGGTGGCTTTAGCTACCACGCGCATTGGAATTTTGAGGAACTTGTGGTAGAATTATCCTTTTTCTTATGCGTATGAAGTCTGACGCAATGACTGCGACAAAACTACCACGTCAACTTTCCTCAGGCAACGGAATGGCTTCATCCATACTCTGAGCCAGGGAATGAATACCATCGTGTATTCACGGATGGCTCCAAAACCGGACAGGGGTCTGGTTCTGGAGTCTTCGTGGAAAGCGGGAACTTTAGACTTCACTACGCCTTACCATCGTAACCATCCGTCTGTCTTCTAAGCAGAGATTTTCGCTATCCTTAGCACTATATTGTGACAAACAGGTGGAGGGATAGAAGCATTTGCGTTTGCAGGGATAGCCAAGCTGAATTAAAAGCGCTGCTTAACCCTCTTACCTCGTCTAAGGTAGTGCTCGAATTCAAACTTTCTCTGAACTTAGTCGGAAGGCTAAATTCAGTGAATCTTGTTTGGGTCCCAGGTCACACTGGTATCCAGGGAAATAAGATCGCTGATGACCTTGCCTCAGAAGAAGATTTCTCAGGACCTAAGTCTGCGTTGGGTTTGCCTGCATCTGTGGTTAGGTCATCCATTCATACTTGGGTTTCTCGTGAACACGAGTGTCGGTGGAGTGACTGTGCTGGATCTTTGGAGCTGAAGTTGTGAGTTTTTCTTTTCTTTTTTTTTCTTTTTTATATACTTCTCCCGGGAAAGGCGAACCTATAACGCTTCAATAGCGCCCCGAGATGCCTGCAGATGTATGTTTGTGCTGCACTTAAATTGCTGCAAATTGTAGTCTTCTGGAAATATATCCCCAGGAAGCGAGTTCCAAAGTTTGCTTGTCCTTGAGTGCCGAACATCTAAGCTCTTGATCACTGAAGCCTCTTCTCATCTTTCTTCGAAAGAAGTTAAAACTAAGTACAGAAAAGTAAGGTGTCTGTTTGGCAGTACAATGGACGAGTTGTTGCGTTTGAGTGATCCATCGGATAGTAACAACCTCCGACAAAAGAAAAAAGAAAAAAAAAAGAAGAAGCATGCCACATGAGACTAAGCTTAACTAAAATGGATACATGCATGCACTGTTAGGACTGACATGTCGCGGATGACATCTCCCACATTCTCTTTGAATGTCAAATATTTACTCGGAATAGAAGGAAGCACCTGGACAGGCACTTCCTTAATAACTTAGAGGAGGTTGCTTCCTCAAACACTTAAATTCTGTATGGAAATTGAATATTTGGGAGATTTAGTTTGGGGGTTGCGATGGGCAACAACATTAGTTTTGTGTGAGTTTTTCATTTTTGGAACGAATGGAAGGGATATACAATTTTATGTCGATTCCAAACGGCTAATTGAGAAGCTCGTTCAAAACAGATAATACTCTCGGATGTTTGTCAGACGTTCGCGTGAGTAGGCGAAGTGGAAGAAAACCCTAAGATTGAATTTGGAGGAGTAGTTAAAAAGGATCATAAACATTTCTAGATCCTCCGATCCGATAGGTATCTATCGTTAAAAAGGAAAGGGTACTAATAAACTAGTTCCTATTTGAAATTATGTATTTAATCTACAGAAAAGTGCAAAGAAAATAGCACCAAAACCTCGTTTTCCTCGTTCAAATATGAAAAATATTTGTCAGCAAATAAAAGATTGTCAGATGTCGTAAGGACACCATATGTGACAATAGCAAATTAGTGTATAAATGTCCTGAACCTCTGGCAATGATCTGACAATGATAAAATTGTGTGTTCAGATGATTGGCAACTTCAATCTCAGATGGCGGTCTGACAATGACCTTCCTGCAAATATTGTTAGACAAAATTGTAAGTTCACACGGTTGTCAGACATTTGCGACAATTTCTATCATGCTAGACCTGTCAATATTGTCAAATCCGGCAATCGTCTAAACTTAGCTTCAATATAATGCAAACAAGACACAGCTTACAACATTTTCCAGAAAAAATGCATCAACAGTTCCTCAGATCCAAATGGATGACCATCCAATCCATCACAAGGACTCAATGCACCTTTTAGGAGTCACAGTCAATTCAGGAATCACATGGCAGGACCACATATCCTATATCGCAAAATCGGCGTCCGCAAAGTTGAGCTACTTATTTAGAGCAAAGAGGTACTTTAGCCCCAAGTAACTTCTCCTTCTCTACAAAGCACAGGTTAGACCAGGCTTGGAATATTGTTCCCATATATGGAGCTCGGCCCCAAAACATTCACTTAACCTGCTTGATAGCATACAGAGACGAGCAGTTCGACTCATTGGAGACCCTACACTCACATCGAATCTACAACCGTTGGTGCACAGAAGACAAGTCGCTGACCTATGCTTGTTCTATAGGTACTTCCATGGTAGATGTTCTCAGGAACTCAAAGCTTTATCCCTCGAAATGCAACTTTTGGGCGCCCAACAAGACAGGCTGCTAATGCTCATGACCATACAGTACACTTGACAACCGCGAGGACATCAACTTTCAAAAACTCCTTCTGTTACAGGACAAGCAAACTTTGGAACTCGCTTCCTGGGGATATATTTCCAGAAGACTACAATTTGCAGCAATTTAAGTGCAGAACAAACATACATCTGCAGGCATCTCGGGGCGCTGTTGAAGCGTTATAGGTTCGCCTTTCCCGGGAGAAGTATATATAAAAAAAAAAAAAAAAATAAGTAAATAAGTAAAAATCCATTTTATTTGAAAACCCACTTATCTTTTTCGGCCCAATCTGAGCAAAGGACTTGCTTGTTTTAGTGTACAACAAAAAGAACAACTCCTGTTTTACACGTGCACGCGCCAAATATGCCTACACGATTAAATCGCAATCGTGCAAGTCAGAAAGCATTTAAGAGCGCCTAATCATTTAACGATGCCACTTGTGCCTAAACATGAACTTTTCTTTTATCCTGATAAATCATCCAAGTTCAGCACTTCCATCGTCGTAATTAATTGCACCAGTGTGTATACCCAATTAGCTATTCATCATTCCTCGCAGGCCGCCCAAGACCAAAAGTCAAACAGAAAATTAGCACTTCTCCCTCATCGATTTATGCAGAGCCAGACTTTCATGAATTCAATAATCGCACATCAGACATGAATCGCGTCTCATTTACATATCGCACATGAGACGTGCTTTAAAAAGTTACCTCCTATGATTATCCGCTTATTAATTCCCACCATCTATTTCTAACGCGAAAATGCACAGGCACACGTTTCATGAGTGTTTCGTCCCACTCACCAACCATGTGTGCGTGTGCACGACCATTTAGCTTTCACTCATAATTAACGCTATAAATTTCTCCTGCAGGCACATATTTATTACAAAGAAGAGAAGAAAATGGGATACGAAAATAGAATAAAAACTTTTATTTGTTAAGAATACTGTTTGAGTAATAATGGTCTCATGTCAGGACATAAATCAATGTTACGCGTAAGCGATCCATTTTATGGAATTATGCGTGACAAGTAAGTACTTCTTATCTTTTACGAATATGAATACGAGTTTTATTGTAGCTTAGACACCTCAAGCTGCAGGATATAATAAATCATCAAACAATGGGCCTACGCTCAAGCCACTGAGAGATCCTCCATCTACTCCAAGGGCAAGGGAACATTAAAATTTAAAAGATGCCATAAAAACGCTTTACAAAAAAAAAAAAAAAAACGAAATGCTCGCTGAAGCCGAAGACAATCAAGTGAATTGTTTTGATATAAACAAATAGAATTGCGTATGACTCCGCCGTCGTGTTCATAAATTTTATCACGCGACGCAGTTAACTAAATTGATATAGGAATATTCAGAAAGGACGTCCGTTTGCTATTCAGAGGGGTGTTGAAATTAATTGATTGAGTACTGCGATTCTATTTCGGGAAATTCGAAATTTCCTTGCTTTATAGGGATGTTAGGTGAAGTTCCTCTCATTATTTTTGTAAATGGCACGCTGTTTGCTATACATCCATATTATATTTATATTCATCAATCCTCTAGAACCAAAATTATGCGCTCTTGTTCTTTTCCTATTGAAAGATTCGTAGATTCTGTATACACGGTACCTGGAAACTGGAATTCGTACTCAAGGACTTGAAAGTACAAGAAAAAATTAAGAAGAAACCAAACCGAAGGTTCTACATTCCATTTTGAAATCGACATCGTTGGGGTTTTATTACGTCTTCCTTTTTATTTCTTTTAAAACGGAATCAAGCTGAAGCATGCCATTAGCCGCAACTTCACCAGGCCAACTGCATATACAGTTAACCGTACCATGACAACCATTTTACGATGCTATAGCATTTAGTAGGCGTTTTTCTTTTTTAGTTCAGAGCTGAGCACTGAACTGAGCTCGAGCTATATGAGCGCGCTCTGAACCGAGCGTGCTCAGATCGTTCTGATGATTTTCTGTTTTCCTGTTTTTTTTTTTTCTCTCAAATATGACTGGAAGTGTGAATGTATATGTGTAATCAGCATTTTACTCAGCTTGCTCAGTCAATTAATTCTGAGCTCATAGAGCGCGCTCTGATCATGCTCTGAACGAAAAAAGAAACACAAATTCGAGCTCTGATGTATCTGAGCTAAAAAAGAAACACAAACTTTTTGTATAACAGTTCAGGTTGTGCTCTGAACTAAAAAAGAAAAACGCCTAGTGTGCGCTCATGCTGCCATCCCAATGAAAGGCATTAGCATGCTTGCATCTTGCTTTCTCTTGTCAATTTCATTACCGCGCAGTGCATTGCTCTCAGGTAGACAGGATTTACGAGAAATTAGCCGAAAGATAAAAGAAGCTTGTAATTGACCTGATAAAGTAATTGATCGTCTGGAGGGGCTTTCTTACAGTTTCGGAAAAATGTCCTTTCATTTTTTTCTTTAAATTGGAATAGAAGTACAAATTGTGGTGGTGGTTGGAGATACTCTTAGGGATATAGCCAAAAGCCTCGCAGCTAGCGCTCGCTATTTATGTTAACATATACAGGGTGTCCGCCGGGAAGGCGGACTACTTTGTTTTGCCGCCATTTTGGTAAACATTAGTCTTCATATTTGGCAGTTGTGAAGTAGACTCGTGGAAAACTTATAATGGCAAAATATTCTATAAACCAACGTGTTTTTATGGTTATAAAATTTTATCAAAATCAATCATCGATTACTGATTACGTGAAATTTTTGGGAGAAACAGCGTGCCAACAAAACGCACTATTTATCGTGTAGTGAATCATTTCGAAGAAAGAGGGTCTGTAGGTGATAGGCCCAAGCATGGACCACAACGTACTGCAAGATCGGCTGAAAACATTACTGCTGCTCAAGGAAGTGTTCAAAACAATCCATCAACCTCAATTCGACGCCGCGCTTGGTCTTCAAAGAACAACTTTGGCGACAATTTTGCACAAGGATTTGCATTTGCTTCCATTTAAGATTCAGTTGACACAAGAGCTTCTTCCACAAGACCATTTACGCCGCCGTACATATGCCAATAGGATGTTACCACTTGCCCATGACAACCCCGATTTTCATGAACAAATCATAATGAGTGACGAGGCACATTTTCATTTGAATGGATATGTGAATAAACAGAATAGTCGGTTCTGGGCAATGGAAAACCCCCAAATTATTCATCAGTCACCTTTGTATCCAACAAAAGTTACAGTCTGGTGTGCAATTTGGTCAGGAGGAATCATTGGACCTTACTTCTTTTAAAATGAATGGCGTAAAGGTAACTGTGAATGGGGAGCGATATCGTGATATGATTGAAAACTTTTTAACGTCACAACTTCATGCTTAGGGCTTGATTAACATGTGGTATCAACAAGACGGTGCCACATCGCATACAGCCAGGATTACAATGGAATTACTGCGAGACCTCTTTTCACAACAAGTTATTTCAAGAAATGGTGATGTTGATTGGCCTCCACGGTCGCCTGATTTGACTGCTCCGGACTTCTTTTTGTGGGGATATCTGAATAGCAAGGTCTATGCAAACAAACCAGAAACGCTTGAGCAACTCAAACAAAATATTCGTGATGGAATTAATGAAATACCGCGTGAAATGTGTGCGAATGTAATGAAAAATGTGCTCAAAAGGGCTCGCATTTGTGAGACTAACAGAGGCGGACAATTACCAGATATTGTATTCCATACATAATTGCCGACATTAAATAAAACATTTATCAATATAAGATCCATTCTCTTTCATTTAATCAAAAATTTTAAACAAACAAAGTAGTACACCTTCCCGGCGGACACCCTGTAGATATATTTTTAATTGTATGTTAATAAATTATAATAATAATAATCAAGCTATTTAGGGTCAACGACAGCTATTCTCGAAATATGTGACCAGCTGACTGGTTCCCAGGTTGACAGTTGTGCGATTAGGTTGACAGACATCTCGAACATGTGAAAAAAATGTATAGGTACGAAACAGTGTTGTTAGCATTCTTCCTTCATTTATCCCACGAAGAGTGGTAGTTTTTCCCTTTTTTCCCTTTTCACCATACTCAAATTCCCTTTTAAAATCTCACAATGCTTTTTTACCTCAAAATTCAGTTTTTAAAAGTTAAATTTGTATTACAAGGATAGAAAATCACGGTTAATTAACCTTTAGTATAAAAATCGATTAGAACAAATTTGAAAGACTAGAAAATTTTGATAAAAGACGACTTATATGAGCAGTTTTTTAATACACATTCAGTGTGTTGATAATCATGGTGAAATGAAGGTGAATGAAATTTCAGCACAAAATTATAATTGAATTTTTTTGTTAGATTCCTCAAAATCCCACGATTTGGTGCTTTTTCCCTTTATCCCACGAAAGGCTTTTCGGACATCGAAATTCCCCCCAAAAAGGGATAAATCCCAAAATATAACAACACTAGTACGATATCTCCAGTATGAAAATATTTTTATCGGAAACAACACGTTGTTTCAAGGTAACCTCTATTTTAAGAACATTGAAAACGCTTTTTCTCGACACTCATAGCAGCTAAAGTTCTGCACTGGTGTTGCGGAGCCAGGGTTGAACCACAGGGGCAGCTTAGGCACAGGTGAGGAGGGCGCGGCACGCTTGTGGCCGCTCGCCTCAGCTCGTCGGACGGGGGTAATTCTTGCCGCTTCACCAAAGGCGAAGAAAGGCGGGAAGGTTACCGCGAGTAACATCTAATTAGCCTTATCTATAAAAATACTCTAAGGCCCAATTTGTTCAATCCTGGGTTGGGATTCTGTAAAAAACGAAACGAAAAATGCTTTCGCTTTTCAAAAAACGAAAAAATCACGCGAAAGCGAAAGTTTGCTTCATGTAACTCCTTTCGTTTCCTTTTTCTCTTTCGCATGGGTTTAAGAAACAGTGTGGCGAAGAAATTAAAGTTTGAGAAGCGTAATGTATTAAACGAGCATATCAAAATGTTTTGTTTGTTGATGTTGTTGTTTGAATTAATAAATTCAACATTGTAAAAAATAATGAAAGTACAATAAATAATTATCGACACACATACTCTTTATTTGAACTATTAACATATTCGCAGGACGTCAACAACAAATCAAACACAGCAAAACATATTGATCGTCTGGATGGAGAAGAATCTTTTTCTCGCAAAAAATTCGCAGGACAATGCACATGGAAGAGACAGAGCCGCGAACAAATGAAAGCAACTCACCAAAACATTAAATGAAAATGGCCCACCCATTTAAACACTTATTGAATGGAAAAAGGTTTTTATAATTGTTTGCCATACGAATTTGTGTATTTTTTAAATGATTCCCTCCTTTTTTAGACATGGGCAGATTACAAACACCGGGCAAAAACAAAGCTGTCAAAGAATAAATTGTAGTTGAAAAAAACTGGGGGCTGTTACGGGTATTCATCTTGCCATAGAATTTGGTTTGGAAGTGGGCGCAGACAGATGAAGGTACTCAAAGGATACATCTTTATCACCGAGAGAAAAAAACTCCAGTTCCTTCAACTTGAAGATGAACACGATGGAGTTGAGCATTTACTGCGCGATCTCTTGAGTGACGATGATCATTCCATGAATGAGTTCGATAAAGATTTACTATTTGAACCACCTACTGCCACTAGTGAATGTCAGCCACAACCAAACAGCAACAACATACCCATCGACAAGTTTTGGGTAGTGCAGATGAAACAGAAAACTACCATAAGCAAGTGTTGGCTATTTTGACTGATATCAAAAATTTTAAAATAGAAGAATTTTTGCAAAGAACTTTTGGATGTGAAAAAACAAAAGGCTAAGAATTTTCTTGAAATGGAAAAACAAAAATTAAGCCTTCGGGAGCAAGAAATTCAAATTGCCTTGTCGGCTAACGAGCTGAAGCAAATTGAAAGAAACCTAAGAGTTTAAACACAACTAACTAACACTAACTGAAGTCATATTTTTTGTTTTTTTCCTTTTTATGTTATTCTTATTATTTTTGTAATAATGTGATACGTGTGTTATTTAAACAATTATGTAGGTAAATACGTTTTGCTGACTGAATAAAAAGTATAAGCTTTGGTTTTTAAACATTTTTATTAAAAATTGTTTTAATTTATTGTTGTTGTAAATAATCCCTGAGATTTTTTCTGATTTTTCTTAGATTTTGATCTTCTACATCTCTATCATCACTATCACTTGCAATTAATAAATAATTCGCCAACTTGTATCGAATAAATAAACAACCAACAATTTAGCAATAAAAGAAAATGAGAAACGTCAATGAATAAGCTGTCGTTGTTTTCTTTTCGCACGGAACGAAAATGTCATTCGTTTTTAGAGTTACATGAAGCAAAATAAACGAAAACGTTAACGAAATGGCTTTCGTTTTTTTCGCTTTCGTGCAAACGAAAATTCCTTTTGTTTTTGTAGTTACATGATGGAAACCGCTCGTGCAAACGAAAACGATCGAACGTTTTTATGTTACAGAATCCCACCCCTGGTTATCTTTAATCATCGGTTATTCCAGCTGGTTACCATCGAATGTGTTTGTTCAGCAAAATATTAACCAGAGAATCAGTAGTTTGGTGAGTTAACTAGAGAAATCGATAACCAGCCGATTTTGAGCTGTTAATGAGATTTAACGACTGATTTTCTGTAATTTCGTTTGTTGAAGATTTTTTAACAAAAAGAAAAATGCAAATAATAGAATGAAGGAATATATAACGCAAGATGGAGTGAACCAATAAAATCTTTCACATCGGTTTCGTTGACGTTTTCAACTGACACATATATATAGCATACACAACATGCCAAAATAATGGATGCAAAGGATGAAGTAAGATTATTTTCAACATTTTTTGGCCGATGACAGTTCTCATAAATTGAGATAGCACACGCGTTAGGAAAAATATTGCGAGAACGAGAAAATTGCGATTGTCGTTGAATTAATTAACTTGAGGCCTGTTAATTTGTAATAAATTTGATTGGTTTTGGCGTTATTTCGGTTTTGTTCTAAAAAAAATTGTTTTTTGACTCACAAATACAAAGTTTCATTCGTTCTTAAAAAATGTCTGTATTATTTGATTATTATTGTTATGACATGTCATTTTTCTGTTTATTTAGTTTTAATAAAAATAAACACATTAATAAAATACCTACCTAAATAGATTACTTAGCAAAAACAAACGGACCCGAAAAACAAAAAATGTAACCATTGATTCGGTCAATCAAATGACAAATAAACTGAAAAAATGGAACGATTTGGTGCAAAGCTATGGTTTGGTGACCAAAGTGAAAAAACGGTCAACAGACACTCATTGGTTATCACTGATTTATAATCATGGGTTAACCTAAATCTGTGGTAATCTAACCAAGGATTTAACCAGCTGTGAACAGACCGGCCCTAAACCTAGCTAATTTAAATTATCTTAATCTATATTTAACCTAAATGTGCCCCTGTGCGCAGTGGGTTAGTGGTTAGTGTGTTGGACTACTAAGCGAGGGGTATCAAGTTCGCTAAAACCCAAATTCCAACTTAGGTTTTTTTTTCCACTGCGCCAGCTCTCACGAACGTCTGACAAATATCCGAGAGTATAAACTTTCTTGAAATAGCTTCTCACTTAGCTATTTGGAATCGGCATGAAATGGCAGATCCTTTCCATTCGTTCCAAAAATGAAAAACTCGCACAAAACGAATGGTTGTGAGAAGCTAGGCCTAGGGTCCATCCGGACCTGTTGCGCCAACTATTTATTTTTTATCACAATTGTCTAATACCAAGAAATAATCATGTTAAAAAAATCGATTTGTATACTAAAGGTTCATTTACCTAACTTGATTTCATAAACATTTCATAAACGTTTCATCGGCGTCAGATGGAAAGAAACATTTAAGAGATGTTAAATAAATATTTATGAAATGTTTCTGAAGCAAATCGGGAACATTTTATAAGCACTTAATAAACATTTATTAAGCAAATGTTTCATAGGTCTGGACACATTTTTATATACTGCTATCTTTTCTGCTTCACTTCGATATATTGGCAGTGGAAGAGCACCCTCTTACCTACAGTCGCTTTACTCGGATTCCCTTTTTACGGCTAGCGAATATGTTGGCTTTTCAGGGCTGTTAGGTTTCCCCCTAGAAGGCAGCCTGGATAATATTTTTTTCTAAACAATATTGGGTTATTACGAAAGTATTAAGAGGGTATGCGTAAAAATATATCGAACTTGAAATTCAAGGCACAACTTAGTAAATTATGTTAATTTTTGCATTGTTTTAATCGATTTTCATGATCAAATTTTCGTTATTATATGTACCTACCTACATTGTATGTATGTAGATACTTTGGACCATATTTCAGGTGAGTGAAAATGAAATGTTTAAAACCGACTGTAAAGGATGAACGATATTAAATAAAACACGATACTTCGTTTCTCGGCAGACGCTCCTTTATGAATGCCAATCTCGACTTCACATATAAACTGCTTGCTGCCAGTCAGAATTCCGAAACAAGAGTTACATCGTTCAGTGCTCCATTATTTATTAACTACAATTAGGGTATGTTCATATTGTTCATTGGGTGTCTACACTCTCCTAGAAATGCCGAGTTGGTATTTCATTGGGGCATTTCAAGAATTCGTATTTTCTTTTTTCTTACAGGTACATTCATCTGGTACCGCAACAACTGTCAAAACAAGGCACTTTTTCTGAACGGGACTTTAGACAAGATATTTAAGCAACAAAGTTCCTTAGCACGGGAAAAGTCAGCCGGAACAACCAATTTAATATAAAAATCTCATTTCCATATGCATAAAATGAATAATTCATCTAAAAAAAGCAATTCTTCCATCGATAAACAATTCGTAACTGTAAGCTGTGGCTCATAAACATTGGTGTTAGT
>OX297853.1:32424943-32545783 GCA_946477585.1 Cheilosia urbana | reverse complement strand
CGCGAACACCCTTATATACCTACTGCCATTCGGATTTTATCGATTTGGCAGCAGATATCTGAAATCTCGGATCAAAATCTGAAAAGGCAATTCGAAAACGACATTAGGTAGGTACCTAACGTTAGAAAATCAAAAATGTACCTACTTCTTTTGGGTATGTCATTTATCAAGCCAATCTTGCGTATCTATAACCTATAAAAGGAACTTGAAAAGTTTGAATTCTTGTTTGGTTATCCCACTTTATTTATTAACAGAGAAGAAAACCCAACAGCATGTCTTTGAAAAAATAAGATAAGTAAGTGATAAAGAACAGTTTTCAGTTTAAATATTATTGTTGATGCCTATAATAGGGTACCTATTAATGAATTACCTAATAAATTTCAAAAGAAAATTATAAAAGTATAAAATTTGACATACATTTGTATCGAAAAATGAAAACCGGAAAAATAATGCGAATGTACCTACCCAAACAAGAACACTAAAATTGTATCGCCAAAATGAAATAAATTGTTCATATCGCAAAGAGATACCTTTTTCAGCAAAACAAATCCAAAAGTAAATCGGCGGCTCTTCCCAACAAAAACCATCACGGCACATACCCCCGCCGGCGTACAATCATAAGGCATTGACAATACCAAAGAAAGAAAGATTATAGAAATAAAGGCGATTTTTTTCTTTCTCCTTTTCTTATTACCTTGTCTCCTTACCCTTTAACCCACTATCAGTGTGGAAGGAAATTTACCTGCCCCATACCCCATACGGCAGCACGCCACATACATACTTTTCGGCCTGTGGTCATAATTCAACTGAAAGTAGCATTCATTGAAACAGTAAACAGAAACTCGATCCTTCTCAAATGAGGTGTGGTGGGTTTTGCTTTTCACCTTCCATTTGTTGGACGATCTTTGTTGGACGATCGCAAAAAGTAGAGCATTCTTTTACATTAGGATGAGACATCTGTATATTAATTTATCTATGCCCAAAGCATGAAGTTGTGACGTAAAAAAGTTTTCAATCATATCACGATATCGCTCCCCATTCATAGTTACCGTTATGCCGTTTTCATTTTCAAAGAAGTAAGGTCCAATGATTCCTCCTGACCAAATTGCACACCAGACTGTAGCTTTTAATAGGTGACTGATGAATAATTTGAGGGTTTTCCATTGCCCAGGACCGACTATTCTGTTTATTCACATATCCATTCAAATGAAAATGTTTCTCCCAAAAATTTCACGTAACTTTCTCATCTTCACAGTAATCGATGATTGATTTTGGTAAAATGTTTTAACGATTAAAACACGTTGGTTTATCGAATATTTTTCCATAATAAATTTGCCACGTGTCTACTTCACAACTTCCAAATATGAACTGTCAAGACTAATGTTTACCAAAATGGCTGCAAAACAAAGTAGTATACTTTCCCGGCGGACACCCTGTATACATAGCGAGCGCTAGCTGCGAGGCTTTTGGCTATATCCCTAAGAGTATTTCTAACTACCACCACAATTTTTACTCCTATTCCAATTTAAAGAAAAAAAAATTAAAGAACATTTATCCGAAACTGTTAAAAAGCCCCTCCAGACGATCAATTACTTTATCAGGTCAATTACAAGCTTCTTTTATCTTTCGGCTAATTTCTCGTAAATCCTGTCTACCTGAGAGCAATGCACTGCGCGGTAATGAAATTGACAAGAGAAAGCAAGATGCAAGCATGCTAATGCTTTTCGCTGGGATGGCAGCATGAGCGCACACTAAATGCTATAGCATCGTAAAATGGTTGTCATGGTACGGTTAACTGTATATGCAGTTGGCCTGGTGAAGTTGCGGCTAATGGCATGCTTCAGCTTGATTCCGTTTTAAAAGAAATAAAAAGGAAGACGTAATAAAACCCCAAAGATGTCGACTTCAAAATGGAATGTAGAACCTTCGGTTTGGTTTCTTCTTAATTTTTTCTTGTACTTTCAAGTCCTTTAGTACGAATTCCAGTTTCCAGGTACCGTGTATACAGAATCTACGAATCTTTCAATAGGAAAAGAATAAGAGCGCATAATTTTGGCTCTAGAGGATTGATGTATATAATATGGATGTATGGCAAACAGCGTGCCATTTACAAAAATAATGAGAGGAACTTCGCCTAACATCCCTGGCAAGCAAGGAAATTTCGAATTTCCCGAAATAGAATCGCAGTACTCAATCAATTAATTTCAACACCCATCTGAAGAGCAAACGGACGTCTTTTCTGAATATTCCTATATCAATTTAGTTAACTGCGTCGCGTGATATAATTTATGAACACGACGGCGGAGTCATACGCAATTCTATTTGTTTATATCAAAACAATTCACTTGATTGTCTTCGGCTTCAGTGAGCATTTCGGTTTTTTTTTTTTTTTGTAAAGCGTTTTTATGGCATCTTTTAAATTTTAATGTTCCCTTGCCCTTGGAGTAGATGGAGGATCTCTCAGTGACTTGAGCGTGGGCCCATTGTTTAATGATTTATTATATCCTGCAGCTTGAGGTGTCTAAGCTACAATAAAACTCGTATTCATATTCGTAAAAGATAAGAAGTACTTACTTGTCACGCATAATTCCATAAAATGGATCGCTTACGCGTAACATTGATTTATGTCCTGACATGAGACCATTATTACTCAAACAGTATTCTTAACAAATAAAAGTTTTTATTCTATTTTCGTATCCCATTTTCTTCTCTTCTTTGTAATAAATATGTGCCTGCAGGAGAAATTTATAGCGTTAATTATGAGTGAAAGCTAAATGGTCGTGCACACGCACACATGGTTGGTGAGCGGGACGAAACACTCATGAAACGTGTGCCTGTGCATTTTCGCGTTAGAAATAGATGGTGGGAATTAATAAGCGGATAATCATAGGAGGTAACTTTTTAAAGCACGTCTCATGTGCGATATGTAAATGAGACGCGATTCATGTCTGATGTGCGATTATTGAATTCATGAAAGTCTGGCTCTGCATAAATCGATGAGGGAGAAGTGCTAATTTTCTGTTTGACTTTTGGTCTTGGGCGGTCTGCGAGGAATGATGAATAGCTAATTGGGTATACACACCAGTGGCGTAGCAAGGGGGGGGCAAGGGGGGCATAGGCCCCGGGCGGCACTTTGCCAGGGGCGGCAAATTGGAGCAGTCAACTTTTTTTTTTAATTTGTAAAAAATTATAAAATTGACAAAACGGACACTACTTCACAGAAAGTAATCAGACATTCCTTGTGTTGCTTAGCAACAAAATCCAATCAACGCTGCTCCCTAGTATGCAACTACATTTTTTAGAAATTTTAATCACAAATTAAACACTGTAGGTATGTTCCTTTACTTTTAATTCTTACGAATTTTTACTCAGTGCCGTTCCTTAACTCGAAAAATTCGTAAAAGAGAGCGTCATCGAGAGAGCAAGATATTACCCCTCCAGTAAGAATCTTACGAATTTTTACTCAACAAATTTCTCGGTGTAAGAAGTGAAAAAGCTGTCAGTCGCCTAACAACTAACAGCTGATTTGAAATTTGGTGTCCCATTTGGCATATGCGTTGATTATTTTTTGACTTCTTGCTTATTAAAAAGGTATCAACAGGCGGCAAAATAAAATTGAATGTTCTCTTTAAGATTCTTTTCGATATTGGCGACGAAATTCTTCCTCGCTGTAACAAGGAACAATCTCTTCCATGCAATTCTTAATGCAGTGTCGCTTTTTCCTCTTTTCGAATGCTTGTAGTTCAATAGGTACATACTCTTCCACATACTCGAATTCATCAAAACGAAGTTCGAATAATTCCAGGTCACTTTCATCGCTAGGTAGATGATTATATCTAGTTTTCTTTGAAAATAATTAGAAAATTCCTCGAGTTCATCAGACATTTAAACGGCTTTTCGTACCACTTTTTTTTTTTTAATATTTGAAATATGTATCTGTCATTTTTAAAGATTACTACAAAAGCGTTCCCTAACTTTTTCGTAAGTGTCTTTCTTTGCGAGAGAATTTATCCCCACCACTGCCATTTTGACAGTCTTTTCTATTCTTACTACAAAAGTAAAGGAACAGACCTTGTGTGCACATCTGCATTCGAAAATACCCCTTTTCTCTTTTCTCGCTAGAAGTTGGGTGTGTGCGTTGCTGGAAACTGGAGTTAGTGCGAATAAGTTATTCTTATTATGGTTTTGCTATTGTTGGTATTAGAGGTACCTATATAGTTATTAGTTCAGACACTCTCTCTACACATCCAAACCCACACCCACACACACACAACATTGCAGGTATACTTTTCTTTTGTGTTTTATTTTGCTCAAAAGAAGTGAATTGTTAGAATTATTTTATGCTGCATATTCAAAATGATTGAAAAAAAGAAGAAGTGGGCAATATTTGCAAAAAATACGTTTTACCTTGCTGCTATTGCATTTATAATGGAAGTGCTGAGTTCTAAAAAAAAAAATATACGCGGATCGGCTTTTGGGTAGTCATTTTTGAGAAATAATTTAAAAATTGATTTATTCGAATTTTTTGAGGAAATCTAAGTACGGGGTCTTATTAGAAATGCGGAAATCTTAAGACCGGTTTTTGTAATTACGTAGACAAAACCGTACCAAATTTTGCAATGTTTAAGTTTTAAAATATACTATTGCCTAACTATATAGCTGAAAACTGACTACATAAAAGTTGTTTTTCGGGATGTAAGCATTACTTGGTTTTTAGAGTTTTATCGAAATAAAAATAAGGGTTCTCGAGATATAAGCAGTTTTCAAAAATAGCGTTTTCGGTGATCCATTTTGGTCAAAATCTTTATCGCCGTTTCCCTAGAAAACTAAAGAAAACTAAATTTTCGAAAATCTATTGTACGATAATATAGAAAAAACTGAGCCTGCCATTCAGTTAGAAATGACCATATTACCTTAGAAATGATTTTTTGTTTTCGAGGTATGTATTTTGAAATTTCAAAAGTACCGTTATTCGATTTCAGAAATTTTACCAAGCTTACAAAGGTCTTTTTAGTGTATAAAAAAATAACAGGGGGCGGCATAAATTGGGTCTGCCCCGGGCGGCTCCAACCCACGCTACGCCACTGATACACACTGGTGCAATTAATTACGACGATGAAAGTGCTGAACTTGGATGATTTATCAGGATAAAAGAAAAGTTCATGTTTAGGTACAAGTGGCATCGTTAAATGATTAGGCGCTCTTAAATGCTTTCTGACTTGCACGATCGTGATTTAATCGTGTAGGCATATTTGGCGCGTGTACGTGTAAAACAGGAGTTGTTCTTTTTGTTGTACAATAAAACAAGCAAGTCCTTTGCCCAGATTGGGCCGGAAAAGATAAGTGGGTTTTCAAATTAAATGGATTTTTACTTATTTACTTATTTTTTTTTTTTTTTTTTTTTATACACTTCTCCCGGGAAAGGCGAACCTATCACGCTTAAACAGCGCCCCGAGATGCCTGCAGATGTATGTTTGCACTGCACTTAAATTGCTGCAAATTGTAGTCTTCTGGAAATATATCCCCAGGAAGCGAGTTCCAAAGTTTGCTTGTCCTGTAACAGAAGGAGTTTTGGAAAGTTGCTGTCCTCGCGGTTGCCAAGAGTACTGTATATAGGGTGTCCCGTCGTTGTATGAAGAAAAAAAATTCTTGGAAAATCTCATCGAAAGGGGTATCAAAAGTTGCGTATTGACGAGAAAATCCCGAATGTGTACTTACTTTCTGATTACGGCATAACTTTTGGGCCTCTACCGACGATTGAAGGACAGGGAAAAGTAACTAAGGCGCTAATATCTTTCAATTTTTCTATTTGTTCAAAATATTATTACTATGTATTTCAAAAATATATACACAAATATAACTTGGTACTAAATTAAAATAATAAGTATTCATTTGCGTATAATCAACAATTTTAAATTATTAATTTAAAAGAAGCTGTTAAGGCATAAACAAAAATTTTACATTGAAAATTGGCTTTTGAAATTAAGAGAGGCATCCGATTTCTAGATTAAATTTTGTTTTATATCTGGTATTCTGAGCTCTGTTGCATTTGCAAGCAATGAAAGCTCATCATCAGGCAGATCTTTTAGGATAGGTGGAGGAGTTGTCTGACATTCATTTTAAAAAAACAATGTGTATGGCATGGACCTTATACTAATAATCATTTTTAACATTGAGACTGAATATTTTGTAGGTCACAATATGCAATTTTGTATTTCGAAAAATTCACCATTGTGAGTTAAAAAATATAGCCTGGACACTAAAAATGATAATTAGTATCGCGGTATGTAGCCCTTAAAAATTATAAAATGAATCTTTGAATTGCATATTTCTTCCCCTGTATAATATATCGGAGAAATATTGTTATGTTCTTCTAAGAGCTCCTTGCGAAAATGACGTTTATATTTTTGATCTGAAACAAGGGTTTTGTCTTTCTGTCCGTCAAGATAAATATTCTTAGGAATGGCATCATTGTATTGGCTTCTAAGATGCTCTCTTGATTTGACAAAGCTCAGTATCTGTATCTTATTTTTGTCGATTACAAGCCTTGTGTCAGTGTTATTTGCGAGTCCAGCATCGTGCTAAACCGCTGAAGCGACTGTTGGGGCAGATCGTTCCGATACTCCATATCGATCAAAAACTCTTGCTACAGATGGTTGGACCAGCAAATTGAGCTTATCTGAAAACGTGGAAGGATCTGAAGAAGACTTTGAAAGTTCTGAAGAACAAAGTAGTGACCTTACTGTCTTGACTGGCTCCACTCTTTCGTCTGTTTCGTTTGGATATCTCTGGAGTAAACTTGGAGGGGCAAGATTATTCAATGCACTACGTTCTTTTCGATCTAGATGCATTTTGCATTTTTACTGTCTCTAGCTTATCAACACTTATCCTCTAAAAATACCCTTTCATTAATAGGCACTTTTTTTCTTTGTACAATGTCAGTTGTCAAATTTACGAGAGGCAATGTCAAACAATTTTGTACTAGAAAATGTTATGAAATCTTGTACTCTATTGTGATAGTTTGCATTTTTTCAAACTTGGGTATCTTTTTACAGTCATATATTTATGGAAGTTAATTTTAATAAGTTCTCGTATTTGATTGTGGCACACAATTGGTATTGAAGCCCTCTTGAAAATCTGTTGCACTCACTATAGTAAACAATTCGGAATTAGAGGGATTTTTCACCGTATTCTGTTTTAAGATTTCTTTGGATCAAAAGCATAGGTATACTTTTTTACATCTCTTACAGACGTTAAATGATTTTTCTTTAATTCACTATAAAGGGATCGAAAAGAGGACAGAATAGCTCTCGGAGATGGAGTCCGGAACTCATTTTGCTTACATGTTTTAATATTTAAATTAAAAAATTCGAATTTAGATACTTATTTTTGTGAACATAATTTTGTTGTTAAGACAAAACAAATGTATTTTTTGATTCCAGCATTTAAGAGATATCAAAAAAAGTGCTAAAATGCTACCAAAAAAACATTTGATTTGAGAGAATATGCTATAACTTTACAAATGTAAGTATTATTAAAAAAATATTGAAAAAGAAAAATGTAGGGAAAACAACATTTTTTTTCCAAAACTTCAACGGCCGGTAGAGGCCCAAAAGTACCCTTGAATATTTTTTATGTTATTTTTCCTGTAATGAGCTCAGCAATACGCAACTTTTGCGGGGCCTTTTTTAAGATACAACAAAAAAAAATTTTACGGGACACCCTATATATAGTCATGAGCATTAGCAGCCTGTTTTGTTGGGCGCCCAAAAGCTGCATTTCGAGGGATAATGTCTTTGAGTTCTTCAGAACATCTACCATGTAAGTACCTATAGAACAAGCATAGGTAAGCGACTTGTCTTCTGTGCACCAACGGTTGTAGATTCGATGTGAGTGTAGGGTCTCCAATGAGTCGAACTGCTCGTCTCTGTATGCTATCAAGCAGGTAAAGTGAATGTTTTGGGGCCGAGCTCCATATATGGGAACAATATTCCAAGCTTGGTCTAACCTGTGCTTTGTAGAGAAGGAGAAGTTGCTTGGGGCTAAAGTACCTCTTTGCTCTAAATAGGTAGCTCAACTTTGCGGACGCCGACTTTGCGATATAGAATATGTGGTTCTGCCATGTGATTCCTGAATTGACTGTGACTCCTAGAAGGTGCATTGAGTCCTTGTGATGGATTGGATGGTTATCCATTTGGATCTGAGGAACTGTTGATGCATTTTTTCTGGAAAATGTTGTGAGCTGTGTCTTGTTTGCATTATATTGAAGCTATGCTTAGATGATTGCCGGATTGGACAATATTGACAGGTCTTGCATGATAAAAATTATCGCAAATGTCTGACAACCGTGTGAACTTACAATTTTGTCTAACAATATTTGCAGGAAGGTCATTGTCAGACCGCCATCTGAGATTGAAGTTGCCAATCATCTGAACACACAATTTTATCATTGTCAGACCATTGCCAGAGGGTTAGGACATTTATTCACTAATTTGCTATTGTCAATTATGCTGTGCTTACGACATCTGACAATCTTTCATTTGCAGACAAATATTTTTCATATTTGAACGAGGAAAACGAGGTTTTGGTGCTATTTTATTTTCTGTAGATTAAATACATAATTTCAAATAGGAACTAGTTTTTTAGTACCTTTCCCTTTTTAACGATAGATACCTATCGGATCGGAGGATCTAGAAATGTTTATGATCCTTTTTAACTACTCCTCCAAATTCAATCTTAGGGTTTTCTTCCACTTCGCCTACTCTCGCGAACGTCTGACAAACATCCGAGAGTATATCTGTTTTGAACGAAATTCTCAATTAGCCGTTTGGAATCGACATAAAATTGTATATCCCTTCCATTCGTTCCAAAAATGAAAAACTCACACAAAACTAATGTTGTTGCCCATCGGAACCCCCAAACTAAATCTCCCAAATATTCAATTTCCATTCCATACAGAATTTAAGTGTTTGAGGAAGCAGCCCCCTCCTCCGCCTGTCCAGTCGCTTCCTTCTATTCCGAGCAATTGTTTGACATTCAAAGAGAGTGTGGGAGATGTCATCCGCGACATGTCGGTCCTAACAGTGCATGCATGTATCCGTTTAAGTTAAGCTCAGTCTCATATGGCATGCTCCTTTTTTTTTTCTTTTTTGTCGGAGGTTGTTACTATCCGATGGATCACTCAAACGCAACAACTGGTCCATTGTACTGCCAAACAGACACCTTACTTTTTTGTACTTAGTTTTAACGTCTTTCGAAGAAAGATGAGAAGAAGCTTCAGTGATGAAGAGCTTAGATATTCGGCACTCACAACTTCAGCCCCAAAGATGCAGCACAGTCACTCCAGCGACACTCGTGTTCACGAGAAACCCAAGTATCAATGGATGACCTAACCACAGATGCAGGCAGACCCAACGCAGACTTAGGTCCTGAGAAATCTTCTTCTGAGGCCAGCTCATCAGCGATCTAAAATGGATACCAGTGTGACCTGGGACCCAAACAAGATTCACTGAACTTAGCCTTCCGACTAAGTTCAGAGAAAGCTTGAATTCGAGCACTAACTTAGACGAGGTAAGAGGGTTAAGCAGCGCTTTTAATTCAGCTTGGCCATCACTGCAAACGCAAATGCTTCTATCCCTCCACCTGTTTGTCACGATATAGTGCTTAGGATAGCGAAAATCTCTACTTGGAAGACAGACGGATGGTTACGATAGTAAGGCGTAGTGAAGTCTCGAGTTCTCGCTTTCCACGAAGACTCCAGAACCAGACCCCTGTCCGGTTTCAGAGTCATCCGTGAATACACGATGGCATTCATTCCCTGGCTCAGAGTATGGATGAAGCCATTCCGTTGCCTGAGGAAAGTTGACGTGGTAGTTTTGTCGCAGTCATTGCGTCAGACGGCATATGCATAAGAAAAAGGATAATTCTCGCACAAGTTCTTCAAAATTCCAATGCGCGTGGTACCAAAAGCCACCTCTCTTTAACCGAGGGATGGTTTTCAGTATACACCCCATGATAAAAATATCAAGGGCGGGGAGGATCATCATAGTGTCTAGAGCAGAGCCCGGTGTGGTGGGGAAGGACCCTGTGTGTGTGCCGTCATGACAAACCGTTCTTTGAAGTTTGGCAAAAGAGGCAGTAACACGTTTCCGCGAAAGCCTGTTACGCATACGAGAAAAAAAAATAGTTGGCGCAACAGATCAGGAGGGACCCTAGGCCTAGCTAGAAGCTCTTTGAAGACAGTTATTCTCTCGGATGTTTGTCAGACGTTCGCGAGCGCTGGCGCAGTGGAAAAAACCATAAGTTGGAATTTCGGTTTTCGATCGATCCAACATGCTTGGACCGAAGAAGCTTTGTTAAGGGGTATGTGTGGTATTACTAACTACGCTGGTGTCACTGTCATTTCCGTCACAGAAGAAAATAAAACACTGGTTTTCACTATGGTGCAGGCGGTGGTGCAGCCATAAAAAAGTCGAATTACAATAAACCAAAAATGAAAAACGCTGATCGAATTATGAATGACCGAAACTACCCGAATGAAAGAAATGGCTACCTGAGTAATTTTGGTCATGTTGTAAGCTTATACTATTGAGGATTACTCCCAGATAATTGACTTCATCGGAGATCGGGATAGTGCCACCTTTTAACACAAGTTGAGTCAGACCCGTTACCTTCCTCGTTAACGTGAAGAGTACAACGTAGTTTTAAGAGGGTTCACTGAAACCCCATTTCCTATGCATCGATCAATCCCGAGAGCAGACAGTCCTTAGGTGAGAACCGACAGACAGAATGGCGACATCATCCGCGTATGCTTGTGTATAGGTTCCAGGAAGATTGAGAAGCGTTAGCAGAGAGTCAATTACCATACACCGTAAAAGGGGAGACAGAACACCGCCTGGATGGCAGCCCCTGTTTACCCCTGTCACGACGCATTTGCCACAATCCGCCTCGGCAATCAACGTCCTATACATTAGCATTGCTTTAATACTCAACACCAATGTTTCATCTACACCATGCTGTCTGGCTGCACATGTTATCAAAAGTCGCATTATTAAAAGCACCCCCAATATCGACGAAAATACCCAACGCGTACTCCTCCCGCCGATCAAGAGCACTTTCAATCCAACCAACAAGGTTCTGACGCGCAGTTTCACAGGATTTTCCGCGCTGATAGGCATGTTGCATCTCTGAAAGAGCAGGAAGACAGACTTATGGGTCTGAAACTTTTGGCGAGAGTGTAGTCGGTCTTACCTATTTTTGGTATGAACACGACTTTAACCATACGCCAAGGAGAAGGTATGTGGGCCAAGGCCAAGCTAGCGGTGAAAATTCTTTTCAGCGTCGGCATCAGCTGACTACAACCTTGTTTCAGCATAGCCGGATGGATTCCATCCGGACCAGGTGACTTGAAACCTTCAAACGATGCAATTGCGCATATAGCATCATCCGTCACTACTCTGGATGCAATATACCAGCTACGCCGCGTGGTGTTTAGCAGTTCAGGAGTGGCCACCGTTACCGGTACGACCGAAGAGCATATAGTGACCTGATTTCCCGGGAAGTGAGTCACCAGCAGGAGACTAAAAGTCTCCGCATTTGTCTTAGTGTAGGTACCATGAGATCTTTGGAGCGATTCCAGTTTACTTGGTCTGTCCCTTTTGAGGCTTGAGGAGAACACAACCAGAGAGCTACCATCTTCATCGTGACGGTTTTTGTTCTGCCTGTGAGAACGGACAATCCAGGCTTTTGTGTCGAGACCAGGGTTCTGGGCGTGCATTAGAACATCCGCTGATTTCCCCAGTTTCCCAGGGATCCAGCAGAGAGCTCGCGTGAGCTTAGGTGGCTTGTAGACCTTAAAAATTGTGGTCCCAATGGGAGGGATCTTCGACACAATACTGCTCACCCATTCAGAGGTTTGCTGCGAGGAGGTCTTCATCATAAAGGTTCCGTCCTTGAACTCACAGCCCTCAACCTGGATGCAAGCATTCGTTACCACAGCAAGATCCAAAAGATGGGCTTTGCAGTGTTTGCACTCTGCATCGCTCATGCTACTATCATTGCCTGCTTTCCCTATACGAACTGCCAAAGAGGAGACAGCGGCATCCTTATAGGACAGCCTACTATCTCGCACCTTAGCTGTTCTGCGTTCAAAAGAAGCACCCCGACCGCCAGAGCTATCCTCGACAACAAAGTTCTGTCCGCTGGTACTGCAACCTGTGTTGATTTCAGCACCTGCATCATTCGTTATCGGTGCACGGGCAGCTCCAGCGATAGGAGAGCCTCTGGAGATTACGCCTGTAGGTGCGACCGCGACGTCCGTCCACCAGTACAGCTTCCACTGCTGGTATCAGCACCGGCTAAATTTGGTGACCGCGCACGGACAGACTCACAGACTTGTATATATACTTAGTCCGTTCTCTTATAGCTGGAAAGCCGTAAGTTTGTATGGAAAGCTGTTGTGTCTCAGGCAGATAATATTACAATGCAATGTTGTTTGTATAAAATCGATCTCAGAACTCTATCTACCGTTCACCATTTAACAAAACAATTCTCAAAGTTCGAGAGCTTGTACCGAAAATACTAAAAAGCAAGACATTGTTGAATACGTTTCCATCAACGAACCCCAAAGAATAAAATAAATAAAAATAGGGCTCCTTACCATTCGGTTCCTTTGAAGACGCAAACATATTTCAAGATGTATTCGCCGTAAGCGCTTTCCGCATAACAAGAAAATTGTGCTCTCCCTCAAAACTCCTTTGTCCTTTCCATACACCATATTCGCATAGATGTATGTGTTTGCAAAAATCTTCAGTTGAAAATCCATCTTCCACCTCTACGCTCTACCTTTTCGCTGGCCGTTTGTTGTGACCAGTTGATGCATAAATGCGGAAAAATACAATAAAAGTGAGTGAATAATAAATAAATAACAGAAAACCTCACGAAATGCATCTCCATAAAGCTAAGAGTCCTTCAAACGTATGCAGGTATACCTACGTCGACCACATTGTATTCCTATTCTGTTCTGTGATGGAAATGAGATCCCTATTTGCACAGAATTGCATCCTAGGTATAAGGAACGGTCTCTTCTCTCACATATAAATCATTCAATACGTTTGCGGGGGTTGGCTGAAAACCGTATTTCATAACCACTGTGCAATGCATCTACAAAAAGAATTTCCTTTTTCATAAAATATTCCTCATACGTAGATATACACTCGAGGGAAGGATGAAATGAAAATTTCTCCTTGAAGACAGCAATAATTACAATTACTTACGAATGGCATTTCAGACACTTTTCTCAGCAATTACTGTAAATTGTAACAATCCGTTGTGCGATGAATCTTAATTGTCCTTAATTGAAGGACTATCATAGCTGAAAATGGGAAATACAAATGGCTCATTAAAAGCGAGCTGCTGTCCCACACCTAACTGGCAGCAGCAGCATTGCCGGGATGTTCAACGTATACAAGTACATACAACAAAAAGGCCAACAAATATCAGTCGTATTATCCTTTTAGCTATGGAAAAGAAATCTCCACTTTATTCGGATGTTTGTATTAAATCTTCTCGTTGTCGTTCGTCGGGGTTAGCGTCAGCGAATAGCGAGCAACCCAGAAAATCTGTGAGAAATAGTTGAAGATTAAAAACTCTTTGAATGACACAGACGCACGGTGCTGGAAGAGGGAAGCCGCCTCACACGCCAACAGCGAGAATGAATGCTGTTGCAACTTGCAAGTGCACATCAAGGCTTCGCTCTGTCGCTGACTGGTGTATAGGGCACACCATTTTGTGTGTTGTTGTGTTTCTTTATGCGATTTAAGTAAAATCCTGACATTTGTTTCGGAGTTGTTGTCTTCGTATTATTTTTTGTTTTTCTCTGTTTTTATCAAGCTCCAACTTGACGAATGACGCATTTTGTAGAACTTACCTACGTGGAAGGTTCTGAGACAAATGCAACTTTTTTGTTTGTCAATTTGAGAGGGATTTGCTCGTAAGTATTGTGTCTGCATTCTTAAAACGGAACAACCTACGTCAGATGGGGAAATATTTCTTCTTTTTGCTGAAAACACCTACAGCGTCGAACATTTGACATTTAATGGTTTAGAATTCGTTTGCCCTTCTTTAAAAAAACTACATTAAAATTGTTCAATTAAATTCATTAATCATTATGACGCTTTTGAATTTCTGCACTATACATACATAGGTCCGCCCAGACTCTGGCGATATCTCGGAGGGTTCTGTTCAGCAGGTTTCTTGTTCTATTTTGATCGTGTGTACCTATAGGCCATATCTTCCTTGATATGACGCAGTTAGTCAAGCCCATCTATGGGAGATTGGCTCCTAGTGAACGTGGACCCTTGCCGCGATTGAGCTGTGTAGAGCTGACTCCCCTCTGGCCAGGTCATCTGCACGCTCCTTACCTATTATGTCGCTATACCCTGATACCCGCAGAGAGGTGTGACACTGAAACGTTAAGTTGGGGTGTGATGTAATCAGTTGGAAACGTGACCATGCCGTTTAGTAACGAGTCCAGAATGTTGCTTCCACACCAGCACACAGATTCCCTGAGCCTTATAGCGCTGCAAAGTGCGGTGTCTTTGGTGTGTAGATCGAAAGGTAAAAGATGCAGGAGCACAGTAAGGGCATCCGTTGGGGCCCACCGCATTTGTACATGGTGCCTATCCTGGCTGTTCTTTGAAGTCTTCTTACCTTTTTAAGATTGTAGCCTTTACTCAACACAGGCCACCATACGAGGGAACCCTATAGGTGGGAATTGGACACACTACAGCCGTGTACAATTGTACATCCACAAGTTCATCTTTGGTTGCAGTCCCCACTTCTTTCCAAAGGCTTTACTGGAGACGTAGAAGGCAACACAAGCCTGGAAGATAGCGTGAGTTGTTGACCATTTAGACGGGGGAGGGTGAAATCGGGTATTCTGGTTTTGGTACTGAACAGCAACAGTTCAGTTTTGCTAGGGTTTACGCCGCGGCCGCAACATACAGCCCAGGTGTTGACCTTATCTAGAGCGGCCCCCACAATTTCACTAATCACGGAGGGAAACTTCCCTGACAGTATTATCGCCACATGATCCGTACACACGAAAACTTTGACGCGTTCCCTGTTTTACAAGAATTTTGTTTATAACCATTAGCCAAAGTAGGGGGAAATGATAACACCCTCTGGCATTCTATTGTGATTATTGCCTAGTATTGCCTGAATAGTTCTTGTTCTGAGCATAGTGACTATCCATTGACTAATAAATTTTACTATGCCCAGCTCTATCAGAGATTCAAGAATCGCTTCAGTTATACATCGTTAAACGCTCCCTCTATATCTAGAAAGGAGGCTAGGGTACATTCGACATTCCTTATAGTGTTAGGATATTTCGATTGTCCGCACTACCTCGTGGAGAGCCGTTTCCGTAGACCTAACATTCAAGTAGGCGAAAAGTACTAGAAAACTTCGCATGTGGATGTCAAGGACACGCTCTATAGAGTTTTAAGTGCAAAGGGGCTTAGACTAATTGTTCTGAAGTCCTAGTGCGTCTCCAAGAGTAGGGCACGTGGCTTAGTATTAAACAGCTTCTAAAGATTGATGCCAGCTAAGGTATTATTAAGTCTTGCCTTCTCTGTAGCATGACACATCTTACTTAAATCCTTTGACGGGGAAGAAGTGGTCTACAAACCGATAGACACTGCTTGCAATGTAGATGAAGCCGTTAACTATTCGGTAGAGTTTTTAAATTCCCTTAAACCATCGGGTATTCCACACCTAAAGACTAACTCTTCGGAAGGGCACACCCGTAAAGCTCCTTCGGAACTTAAAACATCCAAACTATGTAACACTAGACTGCAAAATTTATTATATTGACCAGAGTTGCTCCAGGGCAAAACATTTTCGTGCCGCGCATTCCTCTAATACCTATATTGACCTTAACTTTAAGAGATTATAATTTCCCCTCAAAATGTGCTTTGCCATGACGATCAATAAGTCTCAGGGGTCAGGTCCAATCATTGAAATACGCTGGTAGAGTTTTAATGGAAGATTGCTTCACGCACGGTCAGTCTTACGTAGCTTACTCTCGTTGAAGTTTAAAATCTTACTTACTTACTTAAATGGCGCTACAGTCCGGGGAGGACCTGGGCCTCAACCAACAAGCGTCTCCAGCCAGTACGATATTTGGCCAGCTGTCTCCAGTTTCGCACGCTAAGTTGGTTAAGTTCCCCTTCCACTTGCGCGCGCCACCTGAGTCGCGGTCTTCCTCTACGCCGTCCCTCGGGTGTGGACTCGAAGATCTTTCGGGCCGGAGCATTGACGTCCATTTGCCTACATGACCCAGCCACCTCAGTCGTTGGACCTTCACTCTTCTGGCTAGGTCGATGTCGCTGTACAGCCTGTACAGTTCCTCGTTGTATCTCCTCCTCCATTCACCGTCTATGTAGACTGAAAATTACTCGAAGAATTTTTCTCTCGAAGTAACCAAGAGTAGCCTCATCCGCTTTTGATAGAGTCCATGCCTCTGCACCATAAAGTAGGACTGGGATGATCAAGGTCTTATAAATGGTCACTTTAGTTGTTCGAGAGAGGGCTTTGCTACTCAATTGCTTTCTTAGCCCAAAGAAACAGCGGTTGGCAAGAGTTATTCTTCGTTTGATCTCAGCGCTGCTGTAATTGTCTGAAGTCATAGCGGAGCCTAGGTAGACAAAGTCCTTTACCACCTCAAAGTTATATCTGTCTATGGTGACATTCTGTCCAAGACGTCGGTGTTGGGTGTACTTTCTTGATGACAGCATATACTTTGTCTTGCCATCATTTACCGCCAAACCTATCCTTGCCGCTTCCGTCTCAATGCTCACGAACGCGCCAGTGACATCACGTTGCGTTCTGCCGATTATGTCGATGTCATCGGCGTAAGCGAGTAGGTGGAAGGACTTTTGGAAGATAGTGCCTCTGGTGTTAGCGTTTGAGTTTTGCACTATTCTTTCAAGAACGATGTTAAAGAAGTCACATGACAGCGCATCGCCTTATCTAAATCCTTTTTTGACATCGAAGGTCTCGGTGAGTTCTTTACCGACCTTAATGGAGAAAGTTCAAAATCTATATATATAAAAATTGAGCCTTAAAATTTACCGATTTTAACAAAACATTCACACATCTTTAGTACCGGTCTATATTATAGTTTTTGTGAAGTTTACTTGAAATCGGAAAACGTGTGTGTGTGTTATGCGTGCGTAGAAAACACATGAAATTCAGTAAATTTTTTTTTTGCGCATATTTTAAAAAATCTACACACAGAATAAGTTATGAAATATTCCTACAAGCTACAACCTACCTACCGTTGAAATAAAACCGCACAAATGTGAGAGAACTTCCTTCCACATTCCATTCACGTCTTTCTTCCTCCTGCCTGCTATAGAGCATTCGACGCAATATTTTATGCTTCCTCATGAAGAATTCTATCCCTACACTGTAAGTAAGGGAATAAAATCAATATTGTTATATCTTTTTCATTTTATTGCTTATCCGGCGATTGGCTGGAATTCTCGAAGTGTGGCAAAACAATACTCGACAACAGGATTAAACTTCTAGCAACTTCACGTTTCGCCTGAGCTCCCACTTCTACGTCCACTTGCATTGCCATTATGCTCGTATTGTCCCGATGTAGTATAGAATAAATATATGTATATAGGTAGGAGAATTTTCAGCTGCAGATTATTGGATTTGGGCGGCAGAAATTTTTCAGTCATTGATTGCGAGACAATTTTCTGAGACAGCGACGGAAGAGTTTTAATCTGTGAAAATCCGTGCATATGGTTTCGAATTATCGACAGGATTTGCGTGGTAACACTTTTCCATTACTTGGCTCATCAAAGGATCAAAGAAAGGAGGGTAAAACGAAACTCGCTCCGTGGAGTTGTGCTGGAATTTGAAATATTTCTTAGGTACAAAGCGGAAAAGTTTCCTGAAAATTGTACCCGCACTCCGAACTCCGCTTTCTCATTACACCACTGTCAGAATATTTGTCAACAACATGACAGAGCCTGATGAACCTTTCATGCATCATTCGGCCGAGGGAAACACGGCTGGCAATTATTTTCAACCCTTATACACATAAATTGGAAAGTGTATCCAACCCATTTGCACATTTGATTTACAAAACCTCACAAAGAAACAAAGGACCGCCCGAACATTACTCCGAAATAAATTGCATCGCATTGTAGAAATGCAAGGATACCTACAACGCATACGGTGTACCACACGCCACAGAGACAACACTCACTCAAACGAAATATGAGCGCTCCAGTGAGTTTGTTTTGCACCATAAAGGACATTTTGCAACATCATAGTCGTATGTTATTGCTCCAGAGGATGGAGGTGCCATGGACTGGGGCAATAAAGTTATGGAATGAAAATAACTACTGCAAACATTCCTATATTGCATCAGGGGTAGTGGAATTCCCGCAGTATCCCTCTTGTTACGGTTGATTTTAATGTTGAAAGGAGTCCTGGGTTTTTTTGTTTCGTTGCCTGATTTTACTCAGATGCATGCACAATGTTAGAAAATTTGATTCGAATAGAAGAGTCAGGAAAGTGAAAATGCGATTTTATATAATTTTAACCAGATAGCGCGCACGAAAGACATCGCGTCGCGTAGGACTTTTTTAATAGCAATGAAAGTCTTTTCAAACTTTTAATGATTAAAATTTCTATGAAAATATTAAACTTACACTGAGGCCGGGATTATGTGGGGCAAGTTGCCTGATTTCCGCACACATAAATGCATTCGCTCTGCTATACGTGTCGTAAGTTTTATAACAAAACAACTGTATTAATATTTATACTCATTTACGGTGAGTGTCATTCCTGTGGAATGTGCAACAGATGTCGCAACTCGCAAGTTTTTTCCGCAAAATCTCATTATGGCCTCATTTAACTTGGATGAATGTTAATTTGTTCATATTAGTGTCTTCGGCATAGGGTTTCTTTTGTAACCTCGTGTACGCGTGGCAGGAGGAAGATGCTGTTTTTCGTACAAGATTAAAATCAATCCCGATGTGTTATTATATACCAAAAACGTGGGTCTAGCAATTCTGTTCGTACTGATCCAGTTCCGTATTTTCCCTTTGGGTACGGAACCTTAAAAATGTGAAATTTTTTTATTTTCATAGAAATTGCGGTTATAAAAAAAAAAATATAGAATCTCGTAAGCCATAAAAGTGAATTTCCTAAATTTATTTTCACATTTTAAATATAGTTTTCGAAACCCAGACATAAAAAAAGTCTTAATTTGGAGTGTCGCGAAACCGGTGCATGCAATTACCTTCAGTTGTTGTTCAGCTTTCGTTCGCAATTTTAGTACTGAAAAAAACCTTTAACTGAGACGGAAATTCATATCTGTTTACTTTTACCCCATAGGCGAGCTCCTAGCTCTAAGAGAACAGAAATTTGTTGTCCCCATTTACCCCAGTATTCTTAATTCCTATAAACTATGGGGGAAATGTAACCAAGGAAGGGGTAAATGTAAACACTGCCCTATGTCTTTTTTGGGTTCTTATAACTTGATTAAGTCATCATATGTGCAACATCTTGTATCTTATAATATAATATCCGTTTTCAAAAGTTAAAAAAAAATTAAATTTAATATTTTGTATATTTCTGAAAAAAATGTGTCTTTGAAAAATGCAAAAATCGTCCCCATTTACCCCAACCGACCCTAAATAAATAATTTTTTTTTATGAAGAACCAGGTGTGCTATTTCGGTGTCCACCACTGTATGTAAATTTTTTTAGATGTGTTACTTTTCTAAATTGTTTTAGAAGAAATTATCTCGGTAAGTTCATCTACCTTTATCCGAAGATTCGGCACTTTGTCGTGGTGGGGCGGCTTAAGTAGAGGAACAGGATGCTCGAACAGGGTACTGGCCCAACTCCTCTGGTAAAGCCTAATGTGAATTGAAAAACCAAGATCCAATCCGATCAATCGATCAACCCTTAACTTCAAGGTGACTGGTCTACAATTTCGAGGGAACTGTCATAACTCATGAGGCAGGTAAAACTACTGGTTCACAGGGTTCAGGGCTAATTGAATCGCTAATGGAGACTCCTCAGGAGCAGCTCAATCCTCTTCCTCTATTGTAATGTAATTGTGTAGGACAGGGGATCTCTGCCTTTTCGGTCTGTTTAATTCTCCTCTACTCATGGGTACTTAAATAAAATAAATCAAAAAATAACGTGCCTTCGGAAAACGAGGTGGAAGTATTGAAATGGCTCGAGGAGGTGTTGGAAGGCGCTAGAATGAACCCGAATAAGCTCGACGGGTCGGTGGACTCTGATGGGAAACCAAAAATGTTAGATGACCAATCGTCAGTGCAGGACAATGCGGTGCAGAAAGGGGCCAAGAGGTCAACCGAAACTGGGCTCCCCTATTTGAAGAGTAAGGAAGTCTTGACTCCGAGCGGAAGTTGCATACACAACTAAAGCAAAGCATGAAGAAGGTCAGAAAAAGATAAAGATTGGCCTGGCCAAATCTGTCTCGGCGGAAGGCATAAGCAAGTCGGTCAATGAGTTGACTGAAATTGTTGCCAATTTCACGTCGACCGAAACCTCCCCAAAAGACGAAGGATCTAGGAAACGGATCAAATGTTCCGGGACCATGAATCCACCAAAAACTAAGAAGAAGGGGACAGAAGGCAGAAAGAAAAACGGACAGTCTCTTCAACATAGGGCCAGTCTGCAGGTACCACACTGTCGTGGTTATGGAGATGGACAACATGTACAACGGATAAGTCAACCAGAAAAGCAAAAATCGTGCAAGGCCGAGTAACCTGAACCAAGCAAGGTAAAGCGAAAGCTGAACCAAGCTATGGGGAGGAGAGCAAAGCAAGCAGATGATGCAAGGCCATACGCTAGGAGTGAAAGAGCCAAGGTTGACAAAGGCGTAAAAACCTTTGTTTAAACAGCGGCTGATGATCTCCAGATGGGTGTTGCCGACATGGGTCGGGAGGAAGGGATAGATGCTTCGCAGATGAGTATTTTAAATAACTAGAGGTCGCTCAGGGGTAGAAATTCTACCATTATATTGACCTGGCTTATACAGAAGATATTGGAAAACAAATTACACACAGCTTTGCATCTTTACACTATCTTCCCAAAAAAAAAAAAAAAAAAAAAAAACAAATCAAGCGAATAAATTGTGTTTAAGGCAGTGAATGTGGTTCTTAACTATTTTCCTTCGCCTATTTATATATAAGATGCTCTGCAGGGGGCTCTAGACTTACTTCCGACAAATGCAGGTGATATCGGTATTAACGAGATAATCTTGGAAGAAGGGATTATAGCCAATAAAATGCGGTAACCAAGAAACCAGTTGTTGGCTATGTGAGACTGTAGTTAGGATGACCGACCTATGGGAGGGAATCAACCCTAAATTAGACAGGCTTCACATACGAAAAGATGTGGATAGGTTGATAATCTTCGTTCCCGGTCAACCCGTGAGAAAATATTCCATCCTTTCATGCAGCCAACCTTCGTGGATGCGAGGCGAAAGGAAGTGATCGATGTTACCCTGTGCTGTAGCCAGATAATTGAAAGAGTATCAAATTGGAGGGTAATGGATCAGGCTACATTGTCGGATCACAGAGCCATTTCATTTGATGTTCGCTATGAATCTAAAAGAAAAAAAGATCGTTAATATGTACATCAGAAGTCCTTCAATCACGCCATGAGGAGGGGAGCACCCGAAACATGGGATAAGTATAAGGCGAAAAAGAAAGAGATGAATGTTACTTTGGTACGCCGAAAAGGGACATGGAGGGACTTTTGCTCGAGTATGAAGAGTACATCAGTCAGTAGACTACAAAAGATTATTTCGAGAGATACAGTTTCCAAGATCATTCGTAATAGAGCTGGAGAGATGGTAGAAAAACTGGGTCTTCACTTTCAGGAAGCTATAAGTCAGATCAGACCTGGGCTCCAAGGAAACAAGGACCGAGCAGGATAGATAGGACAGTAGGACGGTTAAGGGTACGATAGCAATATTTTCACTCAAAATCATCAAAACTGCGGGGCCGGATGGTATATTTCCAGGTCTAATGCAATGGGTAGTAGACGTAGTTGCACCAAAGCTTAGGAATATATACGTTGCATTCCTAAAGCAACAGGCCATATCCCGATTACATGGAGGGAAGCAAATGTGGTATTCCTTCCAAAATCGGGAAAGTAGGATTACACCGAGGCAACCAGTTAGCCTAACATCCTTTCTTTTAAAAAACAATGGAAACGGTGGTGGTGGACTATTTGGAGAGGACTGCGCTTTAGATATATCCTTTAAATTAGACAGCATGCCTACAGGGCAGGCATGTCTACAGAAACAGCCCTAGGTACATCAAGCAGTACGCGTTGCGGAGGAAGAGCTAAAAACCGGGGGCATTACGATGACCAACATTATGGACATTGAAGGTGCCTTCGATAAGATATGCGTTGAAAGTCTGAAACAGGCCTTGGAAAAATGTAGAGTTAACCCACTGGTGGTAAGATGGGTGGACAATATGTTAAATACAAGAGCGAGGGAAAGGGTTAGCAGAGGTTGCCCACAACCCACAAGGAGGTGTTCTCTCATCTACACTGTGGAATATCACTGTGGACTCTCTTCTCGACTGACTTGAGGTGACTATGGCACTCATACAAGGGGATATGACTATGACTTAGCAATAATGGCGAGGGGCAAATCCATAGATGTCATCGCCACGTATCAACATATCCTATAATCTAATCTCGATAATTTTTAACGCAACTGCGAAAACCGGAATCTATTTCCTGCAGTACTTTTTGAATCTATTCAAAGCAAACAGCTTACAACCTGAACAAAAGTTACAGTTTTATTATAGTAAGGATATGTACCTAATACTTTTTATGTACGGTTGCTTCTGAACTTTTTACATACCTAGTACCTGCCAATTGACTCATCCAAACACCGACCCAGTCATGGATTTTTTTTTTTTTTTTTTTAGTTTTAAGTACCCACTATTAACGCAGGTGCTTAAAATCAACTCGCCTAATTATAAAGTGTGATCACATACATTATTATCAAATAACAAAGTAGACAAATTAATTAAAAAACAAATCTAAACTCTACCCTCGAATGCCACTCCATACCTACACAAAACGATTTTGGCTGACTGACAGAGACGTTGACTGAAAGCACTTTGAAAATATTTCATCGCACAATTACAATAAATTGAACTCCTCGTATACGAGGGTATATCCCATCATATCCCACCTCATAGTATCCGTTCGAACGCATATACACCATTGTGCATCAATCAATGGAGAATGTGTATCCTGATTTTGATAACTCAATGCTTTTACGGAAATCAACTACGATTTCAAAACATGATATCTATCCAGCCAATTGAATTCGGAAACGTGCCAACACTCATAACGCGGCTTACCATTGAATGCTGCAAATACACACAATTGTACGAGATCCTGCTACGTACGATATAATGATGATGATTATAATGATGACGCCGATAGCTGATGGTGATGGTTATGACAGAGATCTGTAAGTGGAGTATAATTGGGCAGAAAATTGTGTATTGGAAATCACTTGAAAAAATGTTCTATCCTGCAAAGGCAGCAATATAGTTGAACAAAAAAACTCGAGTTGGATGTTGTTGATTGTACGTTGTACGAGTGTGGATCTAATTTAAACGAAAAAAAAAACATGCTAAAAATGATAAAACTTCGCTGAAGTTGTTCATGATTATGTTTTCAATTGATATTTGAAAGTGCATCCAGCCAGCAGGGAACTGCAGAGAAATTAATTGAAATGCTGAGTGATGAGCTGTTGTACAATTATTTGTTTTATTCGCATACAGGATGTTCCAGTATAGGGTAAAGTCGGGGATTGCTTAAAATTACTTTTGCTTGGAAGAGATTTTAAGAAATTTGTACGTTATTTTTACCGCATGATGGAATCAATTCTAATAAAAAAAAATGTAGAAATACTTTCCCAAGACAAATGCGACTTATTGCAAACAAATTTAGAAAACAAAAACTTCGGATTGAAGATAAAAACAGGTAGGTACCTATGCTAAAAGTGGCCAAGTGGAATAAAAGTTATTCATTTGTGTAACAACTGGTCACATCTGTTTACTCTTACTTTACTTTAATAGTATAGAAGTTGAATTGATATTTTTGGGTACACACTTTTGCAAGGATTTATTTTTTAAATACCCTGTAACTTCGTAAAAGTTGCAATTAGACTTACCCACCTGTCCCCTACCATACGATTTTTCTCCATAACAAAAAAATAAATAAATAAATCAGCTCGTAAAATATTGCTATCCCTGACCGAACCACCCTGTTCGTAAGTAAGTATTTATGTTTGAGGTATTGGACTCAAATTTGTTTGGGAAAAAATTCTATTCATATTATTCAACTGATAGTGAATGGTTGTTTATTGAAATCAATAATGAATAATGCATTTTTGAGAAATGTTCGATTGAGAGCTGTGGTCAATGGCAACCAACAGCCCATAGAGGATTATATCCGATATTCGATGAAAGTTGGTCGGATTACAGCAGGTGTTTATTGTAAATTTAGTTAGCGTCGATCAGGTCCAGTTTCCTAATTGTCACTCCACATCAATCAATTTTAATTTAATATACCCCCGTTTTAGCCAGTCTCGGATATTGGACTTGACTTTTTTTCAAATGGAAACTGTAATTGTTCTGGTAGGTAGAGTGGCGAAAATTAGGTATACATAGAAGAGTCGACTATGCTACTACATGAACCTATATTGCATTTTGAAATACGTTTTATATTTTGCTGATATCAGGTATATCCTGGCCATAGATTCTTGACGAAGAACCCTCCAACAGGACGCTTTCTCGTTAACGATAGTCTCGGACAGTGTAGTAAATTTAAAAATGTTTTCTTCTCCCGATTCAAGCCTCACATGTTATGTTAGTACATCGAAAAGGACTTCAGTATGTGCTGATACCTACCGGGCTCTTTGGAGAAGTTGAACAGGAAGTAATTAGCAAAACGCTTGTTGGAAGTGACTGGCTTAGTGTGTGGCAGAAGTCTGACATGACATTATAAATCAGTAGGAGGACATATACCTATGATGAACGAATATAAAACAGTGGGATTAGGTTAGATTAGGTAAGGTTGAGTGGGGTTATGCGATCGTCTCAAAAAACCAGGCACCAAAGCGGGCCCATCGACATCCCCAGGGAACCATTATACGGTTAAAAACCTAAACCAAATCGCCCAAACAATTAATCTTCCTACGGAATTTGATTACACTCCCAATATTGTTTGAGGAACCAACCTTCTCTAAGTTATAAAGAAGTACCTGCCTAGGTTCGGGACGAATGGAAAGGATCTATAATTTTCTGCCATAGTTAATAGATATAAAAATCACGTGTCACAGGTTGCTTCGCGATGGATTCCTAAACTACTGAACCGATTTTAATCAAATTTTGCACACTGTTTGCAGTTTAATCCAACTTGAGAGATAGGATAGTATTTATAGTCGCATTATTTTTTATTGCAAATTATTTGTTTATTATTTAACAAATTATTTAACAAAGAGTTATCACGAGTAGATATAAGTAATTCCTTCGGGGTGAAATCCGATGACGTTATAACTCTAAAACCGCTTAGTCGATTTGCATCATTCTTTTGTTTTGTTTTTTTCCTATTGATGTATTTCAGGCAGATTTTTAAACTTTTGGTTCCCGTTAGAAAAATAGATTGCTTTTAAGCCCGATAGGTGGAGCTGTTGGCGACCGAAACCACTCAACCGATTTCAATAGAATTTTGTGGATGTACCTATGTATGTGGTTGGAAGTAAAATACGATGCTACCAAAGAGTGTTTCTACGAGCTTCTCGACAAAACGTATGAGCAATGTCCTAAGCATGAAGTTAAAATCGTCTTGGGTGATTTTAACGCCAAAATAGGAAAGGAGGACATCTTTGGTAGCACAATCGGAAAACACAGCCTACACGACACCACGTCTGGAAACGGACTTAGGCTGATTGATTTTGCTGCGGGACGTAATGTTACCATAGATAGCTCACGGTTTCCTCACCTCAATATCCACAAAGGAACATGGCGGTCACCTGATCATCAAACCGGCAACCAAATTGATCACACTGCGATCGACGCAAGGCACTCCTCCATTATTCTAGATGTCCGAACTTTCCGAGCGGGCAAAATAGACTCGGACCACTACCTTGTTGTAGCCAAGGTACGGATGCGGATATCTCAGACGCCACAACAACGAGAAAATACTGTGAGGAGATTTAATGTTGGACGACTACAAACGCAACAAACCGCCACAACCTTTGCCGATCGCGTATCCCTCAACCTCTCGAGAAGTCCTATGCTGCATGCATCAAGTGCCGAAGACCAGTGGCGCCGATGCCAAGAAGCCATCAAAAACGCCGCAACTGATGTGCTCGGTTTCTACGCAGATCCTGGAGAAAACCCAAGAAGTCCAGATCGATACTCACCATCTTTTTATCGATTTTAAGGCCGCATATGACAGCATTTATAGAGACGAGCTATACAGAGCCATGTCTAGTTTTGGCATCTCTGCCAAACTTGTCAGATTGTGCAGAATGATGATAGAGAATGCTCGCTGCTCCGTAAAGGTCGGAAACAATCTCACCGAGACCTTTCATGTCAAAAAAGGATTTAGACAAGGTGACGCGCTGTCATGTGACTTCTTTAACATCATTCTTGAGAAAATTGTGCGAAACTCACAAGCCAACACCAGAGTTGTTGGCAGAACACAGCGAGCTGTCACTGGTGCGTTTGCAAGGATTAGTACAGAAGCGGCAAAAATGGGTTAAGTGGTGAATGAGGGTAAAACAAAATATATGCTGTCAACAAGAAGGGACACATAACATCGACGAATCGGACAGAACGTCACGATAGACAGCTATAACTTTGAGGTAGTTAGGGACTTTGTCTACCTCGGATCCGCTATTAACTCTGAAAATGACATCACCTCAGAAATCAAGCGAAGAATCACACTTGCCAACCGCTGTTTCTTTGGCCTAAGACGGCAATTGATTAGTAAGGCCTTGTCAAGAAGCTCTAAGGAGATTCTGTATAAGGCTCTCATCATCCCTGTCCTGCTCTATGTCGCAGAAGCATGGACCCTAGCAAAAACGGATGAGGATCTTCTTGGTCGCTTCGAACGCAAAATTCTTCAAGTGATTTTTGGTCCCGTTTGCGTTGACGGGATTTGGAGGAGAAGATTTAACAGCGAACTCTACGAGCTGTACAGCGACGGTGCAGGGAAATAAGTCCCCAGGAACTAAGTCCACTAAGGGACTTAGTTCCCACCTAATGGGAAATAAAACCACTTTCGTGAAGTGGACTTAGTTTCCATGTAAGGTGGGAAATAAATTCCGAAAACTCTGAGCGGTTTTATTTCCCTTTTAATGTGAAGTAAATTCTCACTGTCGACTAAGAACAAAGTTAAATTAAAGAGTCAAGTTGATACTTTGCAATTTTTATTAACTAAAGAGAAATTCAATTTTAACTTAGGCGGTTTGCAGGACTCTGAAAGTAATCAAAGAAAAATCGACGCTCGACATGACCGGTTTAAGATCTGAAGGCTAAGAATGCCAATTTATTTTCTCAAACAACTCTTTTGTCTTAGCCTTCGAAAATTTGAGAAAATAAAAGTAAAAAATTCGCGTGAATTTTAGTCTCGTGGACTTATGTCCCTGCGCCAAAAATCACCGAAATTTTTCTTTGATTATTTTCAGAGTCTTGCTAACTGAATTTCGAAGAGAGTATTTTGTCATCCTTACTATAATAAAACTGTAGCTTTTTTTCCGGCTGTAATCTGTGAGACAGGCATAGATTCAAAAAGTACTGCACGAATTTGATTTCGGTTTACACAGTTGCATAGGAAATTGTTCAGATTTGAACATAGGATATGTTTTACCATTATTCGCTGTCCGGAAGTGGAAATCTAAGCTGATATCTAAGAAAAGTTGTAATTCTCGGATGCCTTCTAGCTCCTAGCTTCGGAATCACTCATCCAAATGAAATGGGATTTTTTTTAATACAAAGTTCAATAATGTACAAAGATTTTAAGATATAAATCATCTTTGTACGTTATCCTGAAGTCGAACAATAAGCAATAAACTATAAATTTAATACAATTGAAAAAATCAAAATGTTCGATTGAAGCTAGATCGTTGGATTTTTCCAGCGTTGAGTGGAGGAAATTTTGTGTGTGTGTGCGGCAAAACCTGTTTCTCTCTCTATACATTTTCTGCCGTGTGCTTCTCTTTTTTTATGCAACTTTTGGGTTTTGTGTTGTTTTTTTTTTGCTCACGTTCTTAAATTATTAGTGAATAATGACAATGAGAAGTAGAGCGAATGTGGTGCATGGGATTGAGGGAGATAGCTATGTAATTGAGATTGAGGGAGTCACACTCAGTTGTTAATTGTGATTGTGATTTTTAAAATGCGCTATAGTGATTCTGATCTTATTAGTGATACTGATTCACGTCCATGCTAAAACCTGTTTGTGCATTTGCAGTTTTTTTGCTTCATGTTTTTTTTTCTCTTTTTTTAATTTGAACTTGAGGATGTTTGTGTTTGAGTAGTAAGTGAGCGAGTTGTTATGGGATTGAGATGGGGAATAAAATGTAACAAGTAACAACTTACAAGTGGAATGTAAATGAGATTGAGAGGGAATAATAGAAGTTAGCCTACCAAGGTATTTGTTTGGATTGTTTTACTGGCAGTTTTTCTTCTCTTTTTTCGGGTAAGCTACTTTTTGTATAGCGCTAATTATTTTGTTTTAAATTTGAGAAGTGGAACTCTGGCGAAGCAAGGCGAGCACGGGTCAGCTAGTACAGAATAAAACTTAAAAAATTCAGCTTGCAAGACTCTGAAAATAGTCAACGAAAAATCGCCGTGATTATTTAAACAAAAGTGTATCCAATTCTAAATGTTAGAAGTTAGTTCCCTCTTCTTATTTTTGAATGTGTACTAAGTTCCCATAAGAAAGTTAACTTAGTTCCCACCTTGCAAGGGAACTAAGTCCACTTCACGAAAGTGGTTTTACTTCCCACTAAGTGGGACCTAAATCCCTCAGTGGACTTAGTTCCTGGGGACTTATTTCCCTGCACCTACAGCGACATCGAGCTGGTCAGGAAAGTACGCATTAGTCGTCTAAGATGGTTAGGACATGTAGACCGAATGGACACCAACGCTCCGGCCCGGAGAGTCTTCCATTCCAACCCGGAGGTTGGAAGTAGAGGAAGACCTTGCCTTAGGTGGCGCGCGCATGTGGAAGAGAGAGGCGTATTGGTTGAGGCCCAGGTCCACCCCGGACTATAGCGCCACCTTAAGTAAGTAAGTAAGTAAATACAATACCTACTGTAGGCGCAGTGGCTTAGTGGAGAGTGTGTTGGACTACTAAGCGAGGGGTCGAGGTTCGAATCCCGCAAAAACCCAAATTCCAACTTAGGATTTTTTCCACTGCGCCACCTCTCACGATCGTCTGACAAACATCCGAGAGTATAATTTTCCTGAAAGAGCTTCTCAATTAGCCGTTTGGAGTTGGCATAAAATTTTAGACCCCTTCCATTCGTTCCAAAAATGAAAAACTCACACAAAACGAATGGTGGTGAGAAGCTAGGCCTAGGGTACCTCCGGACCTGTTGCGCCAATTATTATTTTTTATTTTTTGAATACAATAGAAGAAAAAATCACTTTGTAAAAAAATAATTTTAAAATTAAAAATGTAACGTGTAGCTCTTTACACACAAAATGGAATTAACGCAACGGGAAAATAAGAACAATACGCAAGTGACCGTTACTATTTTGTATAAAAAGCCCACACGAATAAGCCTAAGTCGCAGTCTGTTGAATAAAGTTGAAAATTGAACACACATCTAATAATTGTATTCTCTTGCGCTAATTCTTCATATTTCTTAACAGAAGACAGGCTGAACAATACATTGGTCACCTGGCTCTGGTCTTGTTCATCGCCGGTAAGTCTACGTGCAATCACATCTTCAGCTCTACACGCCCGCGCACACACCCCAGCCTGCAAGCATCCCGCTCGCTTCGGCACTAATATTTCTTTACTTACACTCCCAAAACAGATAGGTAGGTAACCAAATCGCATTGAACTCCTTCTGCTCGCACATTAATTTTCAGCAATTTGTTGCTTCCTCATAAGCCGAACACGAAAATTAACGTCATTAAAACAATTCACTATAAGAAAAAAAAGTGAAAGCAGAAAAACACAAAAACGAATACTTCCACTCCCATCGTTATCCTTGTCAGTTGTCGTGCAGAGTTACTTTATTGTATTTCCAGCAATTTTCATTATTTTATTTTACTTTTGTTTTACATGCACAGCATACAAATCTTGTGGTGGTTACAGCTCTTCGCAGGTATAGCTAACTCGTGCACATCTCTTAAGAGTTAATATACCGTTTCCAACACAACCGTTTTGAAACTTTTTAAATTTTAATATGCGTTACGTTCCAACACAACCCAGCTACCTTAAAGGACCTTCCTCGCTCAGTGAATAACTCGACTGTACGCTTATTTGTAATCCAATGGTGCAGCATTAACATTTTACATATAACTCTGTTGCGGATGAGATGTTGCGCTGGTTTCATTGAGCAATAAAAATGCTATAAAGTTATCAAAACCACTTCACCCGGCACAATTAATTTGCACAGAGCGATACGCAACTTGTTTGTTGCCCAACAAGGCAGATGTAAGATGTATTATATCGTTGGTATAACTTTGAGTGGAAGGACTGAATGAATGCACCATATTCTTGGATAATTTATTGTGAACTGTTTTTTTTTTACAGTGATATCTTGAACGTTGTGTATCATTGCGCCTTACTAATAATTTAATTTAGGTCTCGACTTATGTACTTAAAATTTATGGAAGCTCACAATTGCGAAATTTGTATGGAAAATATTGCCACTGTGAACTAAAAAAATTTAAAGTCGAAACTAGAAATGTTTATTGGTAAGGCCCATTATGTAAGGGTAGCGGCATCATATAGCAAACCTTAAAAAAGATTCTTCTTGTGTTTACCAAATTTATTCGCAAATCTTTACGTATAACTGGCTTGGTCATAAGAAACTCTCTGCGGGCTTGGTAATTATATGTAGAAGTTATCTCCAACCGAATTTCTGATAAAAATTGTAGAGAGCCCTTTACGTCCGGGAGTTGGATAACTAGATTATATTTTATATGACTTGTATAGAGAACGGGAAAACACACTCTTTTCAAGTAGCACAAATATTTATTACCCAAGAGATGGGATCCTGCCCTCAAAAATTGAAGATGAACCTACACGTGTTTCTAATAAAAATGTATATTCTCTTTGGAATTCAAGTTCAAAAATGAACTTGTATATTGAAGCGAAGGTTATTCTCTTTTATTTAGTAATCCCTATGGAAAAGAACTAACACACAGAAAAGGCAGACATGGTTATCAGCATTATAGGGTATTCCAGTTGAGTGTCAGTTTAGCACCTTCAATGGTGAAATATTTCTGTCAGCAAAACTGAACTGTGAACATTACTGTTGTATGTACTTGGAACGTCGAAATAATCCTTTTAAATTCTTTTAACAAGTTTTCAGTTCAGGGATTTTGTAAGGGAGTGAGTTCGTAAGATAGTTTTTGTTTAACTTGGGAGTAGAAGCAATAATTTGTATTTCTTCTTGGGTGATAGTTGAAGTCTCGTATGTTAGCCCGAGGCAGAACCGGAGATCTCTAGCTCAGTCTTCAGCACACTAGCCATTTGAGTTATAGCTACGCCTTTGTCACTCAATGCATAATGAAAAGATGTGTTTTTTGGAAAGCCGTTTATGGGTAAATGGCTTCTTTAAAAGACTCTCAACATTTCCTACAAGCTGCATAGTTAGTTGAATGTTGAATCAAACCGAATTTGGAGTTCTCGGCAAATCAAATAGGCCCAAGGTTGGTATATCTGGGCCTACTTTTTTTTAAAAAACTTCTGACTCGCCAAGGCGAATAATAGACACGTCGACCTAAAAGATCTATTGTGTCGGGATTGTCAGAAAAAAGCGAACCGTGATGACCTGTTAGCTAGCCTACAATGCTTTTGATACCGTTCCCACACCTTTTTCGAATAACAGAATTTAATTTTTGGCCTGTATGAGGCCTGGGATTTCTTCCCACTATTTGATACACATAGCGCACTCCCAGCTTTTGATAGTAGAATTGATTGCTGACTTAGTAACGTCGCAGAAAGGTTCTGGTCCCATGAAAGAGGTTTCTGACCTAATCTATATATCCAACCCCCTGTAAAAGCAATCATATAACATTTTACTATCAGAAAATTTCCTAATCGGGGATCGGCTTAACTCACTTGATGCAACGTAAGATCATATTAGCTTTTTAACATCTCGAAATACTCCAAAATAATAAAAATAGAAGATGGCTGACTCCAGATGAGAGCTCTTTTTTTTCAGTGACTTATGCAACATTTTTCAGATAATAACTCACCCTTACCTCAACACAAAAAAAATAAATAAATAAATAGTTGGCGCAACAGGTCCGAAGGGACCCTAGGCCTAGCTTCTCACAACCATTCGTTTTGTGTGCGTTTTCATTTTTGGAACGAATGGAAGGGATCTACAATTTTATGCCGTCTCCAAACGGCTAATTGAGAAGCTCTTTCAAGACAGTCATACTCTCGGATGTTTGTCAGACGTTCGCGAGAGGTGGCGCAGTGAAAAAAACCCAAAGTTGGAATTTGGGTTTTTGCTGGATTCGAACCTCGAACCCTCGCTTAGTAGTCCAACACACTAACCACTAAGCCACTGCGCCTACTACCTCAACACAAGCTTACAGTTATTATGACACTAAACAATACGAAACGCGAAAGTTTTCAAGGATGGATGTTTGTTATTCTTCCACGTAAAAACTACTGAATGGATTTTAATGAAACTTTACAATAATATGGCTTATACATCAGAATAACACATAGGCTACAATTTATAAAGGCTACCGAAGAGATCTGCCTTTTCTTTGGTGTTGTTGCTAGCGTGCCGTCTTCTTTTACTAGAGTTGGAAAAGAAGAGCAACTAAAGTTATTACTGATTGCCTTTGTCATGGACCAGAATGCGCGTGAGCCGCTAGGACATCCAATCACTTTGTTAGTGACTCTTTCGCTGTAAGTTGTCTTCGCCGATTCAATAATTAGGTTGCATCTATTTCGAAGAATTGTAAATTCAGATGTTTTTAGTTCTGAAGGGTTTGACCGCCATTCACGGAAAGCCTTGTTTTTCGCTGCGGTAGCTCGCTTGCATTTCTTGTTAAACCACGGTTTATTTGAAGCTAAGTTTTTAATGCAATGTGGAATATAAAGTTCCATACCGAGTAAAATATTTTCGGTTACGGCTTCTGCGCACATATTGACATCAGTATCTCTAAAGCACATATCAGCCCATGGCAACGAAGCGAAGAAATTACGCAGCTCGTCCCAGTTAGATGTACTATAATTCCAAATCGAACGATAACGATCCTTTTTCGCTCCTATTGGTATCGGTATAGAGAGGATAGCAGATATTAGAGCACGATCCGAATTCCCTAAGGGAGCAGACACTTTTGTTTCATAATTATCTGGCTCTGTTGTGAGAAACAGATCGAGAGTGTATCCGTAATTTTATGGATTGTCAGGAATTCGCTTGGGCTCATTAACGAGCTGAGTGAAATTGCAGCAAATGGCGAAGTCTTAAGCTTGTTTCCCTGCCTCGTCCGTTCGGTTAGAATATCGTAGCCAATCCATGTTATGGGCATTGAAGTCACCAAGTATAATAACTTCAGCGGTTGGATGATGAATTTGTATCCAGTCTACCTTATCAGATAAATGACGAAATAATTTAGATGGTTCGTTATCGTTTGGTGAGCGGTACAGGCAGCAAACGAATTTGGTACAACTTTGTAGAATGACCTTTAGCCATATTATGTCGAGATCCGTAGGTTCCATCTCTTCTTCTCTTACGCACGCCAGATCTTCTCCGGCAAACACACATAGTCCCCCCTTATATCGAAAACGAGGATGTAGTTCGTATTCTGGACATTGAAGATATGTGTAATCAGTTGTTGAGTTTATTTGAGTCTCTGTTAAAACTAGGACGTCTGGCTTTTTTTCTTGCAGATGCTGGTGCACACAGCTGACGTTGACATTGGAGATCCGGAGATCCGAATGGGAGACTAGTTTACCTCCGGAATTCTTTATCTCAGGAAGTTGCATTATGGCAAAAAAAAAATATATATATATATATTTCAAACGACCTTAGCCACAGCAACGCGTGACTGGGTCTTCTAATTTACTCATAAAGGACCACTGAAAAAAAACGACAGCATTAGGGGCATAGGATCCTTGAGAACTTGAAACCAAAAAAAAGTAACTCCTCGTCAATTAGCTTCACTGGGCCGTTGTATACTTTATACAACCAAACAGTATAATGCCATTAAGGAATTTCAATCTCATTTTCTTATAATCAACTCCAACAGAATAGCCTTAGGGCAGATGAAATCTGTCACCATAATGAGGAAACATTATCAACTTTTAATTAATTTCACCCACAGCCGAAAACAACATACCTACGTATCAATAAGGAGCTCATCCAACAATGAAATGTTTTTCTTCCCCTCGCCAATACAAAGGTGGTGGTTGGAGTTTCCTTCTATTGTCATTAACAGTTTTGAGGATTCTCCAAACTCTCCGCATAGATGGCAGTCTACTTAAAAAAAAAATAGCCACCGCCCCGTTAATAGTCATTTAGCTATACAAATGCTTAATTTTCGTGGCCGATAATTGAGGGGATAAATGCAGAAACGTTTTCCCGTTTTATTCCTTCATAAACTTTACTACCCCATTATAGTAAAATAAAATTAATACAACACGTTCACGGCTTAAACGGCGACTCGTTTTATATCTTTTCATTTCATTTGATTGCGAGTTTTCATTTTAATTTCCTGCCAATAGACATGCGATTTTTAATTTCCCTCGATTTTATTAATTACATCCTGCTACTGGGGAATATTTAATTAATTCTGTCCCTTTTTTCCGCTCATGTTTGAATATTGAATGACTAAGGTCAGTGTTTTTATATAACTGTGCTACTTGGACTACTGGCACATATCATATAGACTGATGTTGGTTGGGTGCGGGAGAAATTCTAATTATCATAGAAAGTGGCTGGATATGCTAATACCTTCACCTTGTCACTTTCCAAGTTCTTTGCTGTTTTTAATTTGAAACGAAAATGGCCTTCGCGTTAAGTTCATGAACGGATATGAAACGATGGAAATTAGTTTCGCTGTTTATTAAATCGAATGAAAAAATACGCCATAAGATATGTTAAGGAGTGGGTCAGTTAAGTTATGATGAAAAAGTGTATTTGCTGAGGCATGAACACGATGATTAAATGAGTGGCCATCAGAAAGGAGAGCCAGCTGCCACCCTGACACAAACACCCGCTAACCATGTTTGAAAAATGAATTTTTTCTTTGATTAAGTATTGCCATAAAAAAAAAGTTGGAACAAACATAATTTTAAAGCTGTGAGTTAACCATTAACAAAAATGTAGGGTTGGCTGTTATAAATTGCCCAGGAATAAAGACAAGCCACGATTATTTTTTGTAAAATAAAATGAAAATTCAATACTTCTCTGCAAACCTTTTTCTATTTTTAATTTAGATCATTGTAACATTTTATTCCAGATGTTACTCACCATCTTCTTATCGATTTTAAGGCCGCATATGACAGCGTTTATAGAGACGAGCTATACAGAGCCATGTCTAGTTTTGGCATCCCTGCCAAACTTGTCAGATTGTGCAGAATGACGATGGAGAACGCTCGCTGCTCCGTAAAGGTCGGAAACAATCTCACCGAGACCTTTGATGTCAAAAAAGGATTTAGACAAGGTGATGCGCTGTCATGTGACTTCTTCAACATCATTCTTGAGAAGATTGGGCGAAACTCACAAGCCAACACCAGAGGCACAATTTTCTATAAGTCTGTGCAAATGCTTGCATACGCTGACGACATTGACATTAATGGCAGAACACAGCGAGCTATCACTGGTGCGTTTGCAAGTATTAGTACAGAAGCGGCAAAAATGGGTTTAGTGGTGAATGAGGGCAAAACATAATATATGCTGTCAACAAGAAGGGATACACAACATCGACGAACCGCACAGAACGTCACGATAGACAGCTATAACTTTGAGGTAGTTAGGGACTTTGTCTACCTCGGATCCGCTATTAACTCTGATAATGACATCACCTCAGAAATCAAGCGAAGAATCACTATTACCAACCGCTGTTTCTTTGGCCTAAGACGGCAATAAATTTATTAGTAAGGCCTTGTCAAGAAGCACTAAGGATATTCTGTATAAGACTCTCATCATCCCTGTCCTGCTCTATTGCGCAGAAGCATGGACCCTAGCAAAAATGGATGAGGATCTTCTTGGTCGCTTTGAACGCAAAATTCTTCGAGTGATTTTTGGTCCCGTTTGCGTTGACGGGATTTGGAGGAGAAGACTTAAGAGCGAACTCTACGAGCTGTACAGTGACATCGACCTGGTCAGAAAAGTACGCATTAGTCGTCTAAGATGGTTAGGACATGTAGAGCGAATGGACACCAACGCTCCGGCCCGGAGAGTCTTCGATTCCAACCCGGAGGGACAACGCAGTAGAGAAAGACCTCGCCTTAGGTGGCGCGCGCAAGTGAAAGGGGACCTCAACCAACTTGGAGTGCGCAACTGGAGGCAGTTAGCCAAAGATCGCGCTAACTGGAGAGGCGTATTGGTTGAGGCCCAGGTCCACCCCGGACTGTAGCGCCACCTAAGTAAGTAAGTAAGTAACATTTTATTCAGCACCAATATAATTTAATTTGTTTTTGTTTATTACTACAATGCCGTACAGGAACATTTATTTGACGTACGTGTATGAGCTATAGCCAAAATCACACATTGCAACACGTCCTCTGTGTTCCACAGGAGCAGAAAAACAAATCAAAACTTGTGAAAAAACTATTCGTCCTCCCATCTGCATGTACTAATTTTACGAGGGCTCATCAACATTACCTAAAAAAAAAAAAACAAGAAAACAATTCCAATTCCCCAGCCTACAATTGATGTTCTCACAAAGGCCATAAACTACCGAACCGCCTTGCCCGGATAAGGTCATTGTGCTTGAGTTTTCTTGATATCCACTGAACCAAATCAAAACCTCTGCCAACAAAGTTTGTACCAATGAAATCATCACCAACTGCCCAGCTTCCTTATTGGACATGTGAACATCAGAATTGAATTCGGATGTTCCTCTTCCACCACTGAAAACACAATAAACTACCAGTTCCTTCCCACCACCACCAACGCACCCGGAAATCCCGAAGCAAACCCTATCGCCCTCCTCAGTTCGAATGGAAAAAAAAACTTTTCCAATTATTTTTTGAGCTCAACTTATTCAAATCTTCCCTCTGACGCTGACCCTAGAGTGTCAGCAAGGAGTGCCATCATTTTCTGGGGCAACATCCCAAAACCAAAATTGAGAAAGCCAAAAACTAAAAGCAACTTCAAGTAGACGAGGATGTAAGATCCCTTCGATAGATGGACATCCTTTCGAAAATGTTGTCGTCCAACTTTCCACTGTATAGGTAAATTGACAACAAGTTCAACTCCGGTCAAGCCCGTGCAATTGCAAACGGGACCTTGCTTCTTCTTTACTAGGTAGGTTCAAACAAGTGCAGACATTTCCCTGCAGTACAAAAGATGTACAGAAATTTTAACATAGGGTGGTGTAGGAGAACAGCAAAAAAAAAAACCAAACCAAGAGAAAGACTGTCCCTATGTTTTCAATTCGAATTAAAATATTCTTTCAATTAGACGGATGGAAACGATTTTTCAATTAAAAAGTCAAATGTGTGGGGGAGTCGTCCCTTTGTTTGCTCAATGAATGACCCTCTTGTCCGGGTCCTTGTGTTTTGTTTGCACTTTTCGGTTCGATGTCATTTGTTTGAAGAGCGATAGAGTCTATCCCTCTCGACGTATGTCTGGCAGAACGGAGGGCTAGTCGAGTGTATGCACTTGTAATTGAGTGCTGTTCTTAATGAATTTTAGAAGCAACGAGAGAACGACATAAAGGATAAGTGCAGTTAATTGATGATATGCGGGGCAAGCAGAGCTAGCTGTATGCTCAAACTGTCTAAGCTTTTGAAAACTGTACAAAGACATGTGCTACTCGAAAGGAGAGCCATTAAGTTTAGGTGTTCTGCATGCGCAATTCTCAATTATTTCGATCGATCCTTTGATGGACAAATTCATTGTTCAGTTATGGACGTAAGAAGTTTTAAAGTCGATTTGAATACATTCGTTGTGTGGATAGCTAGACCTTCGGTTAGGAGGTAGAAAACTGCACTCGAAGATGGACTGATTACATTTTCTTTGTTGACAGGGACACTGACAAATAGATTGAAGTAGAAAGGATGCAAGGAAATGAACGTAGTTCTCCAAAGGACTTACCCTTTCATGTCTACATGAAGAAATGCTTCGGGCGAGATAGAGCCAGACCGAAGCGTACTCTCGTGGTACATTAAATTGGGGTAGTAAGCCCCTGAGATCAGGTTATTATCACTAGCCATCGCCCTAGCAACGTGCCTCCGAATCACTTTATAAGAGGAAATTGTCAATTCTATTCAGTCGAGCCCCATTGTATAGGGTCGCATGGGGTGTTATGTTATATGTTATGTTAAAGTGGCTCTCGATGAGAGAAACTCTTAGGCCGTTAATCGGCCCATTGTGCGTATCACTGGTGTTTAGGGGTTCCTTATCTGGTTACTCATGTGAACCATTTGCTTCCGTTGATAAAGCTAAGAATGTTAGCAGCGCTGGTGTCGCATAGAACACTAAGATCATTGAGGAAGTAGTTTCCTAAGTACGCCATCCTTAGATTGGATAGAGCAGGGCAGCTGCAGAAAAGGTGAGTGACGGACTAATCCTCTTCCTCATCCCTGCAGCTTCTGCAAAAGTCATTGTATAATCCAAGTCTTTGCGCGTGTCTGCCCAGAATACAATGACCGGTAATGACATTAGCAACCAGCGAGATGCTAGTTCTGTTTAGTCGCAGAAGCTCCTTGGATCTTATAGTATCCAGGGTCAGCCAGGTAAGCCTGGCAACATCGCAATATCCCAGTTGTTTTCATCTATGGTTTGCATTCTTGTTGCGTCCGCGTTAATGATTTGGTTAGCGTACGATAGCGGTGCATGTACGTTGTACAGACTAACGCTATCAACTCCGGAGGAGCCTAATCTTGCAAGTTCGTCAGCTGCACAGTTCCCTGGTATATCACAGTGTCCCGAAACCCAGCAAAGGGTAAGGTTGTGCTGTCCAGCTATCTCGTTAAGAGATACGCGGCAATCTTCCACCGCCTTAGATCTTATTTCGCTGGAAACTAAGGATCTGATTGCAGCCTGACTGTCAATATAAATAACAATATCCCTGTGTGATATACTATTAATCGACAGCCACGCCTCGGCTTGACGAATAGCTGTGATTTCGGCTTGGAAGACACTACAGTGTTTCGGAAGGGAGAAGGAGAGGCGCAAGCTCAGTTCTTCTGAGAATACACCAGCCCCGACTCACTCTAATGTTTTGGAACCGTCCGTAAATATTGACAGTGCTCCTAGGACATTCCGTGAGTCCCATTGGGATCTTTTCGTCGCATGGGATAGTATTTTATGTACTCAGATTCAGGAGTTCTAAGCAACCAAAGACAGGCCCTGAGGCATTGCCTCTCAAATATCCGAATCTTTTCCATATATAGGACGGCGCTATATATATATACCACATGGGACAGACGACAGCCATAAGCGATGATAAGCCTTATAAGGGCCACGTAGTAAATGACCTTCAGCCTGGAGTCAAGTTAACTGCTGCGAAACAGTCTCCTTGTCAGAGCGTAGGCCCTCTTAGCACCAGCGACACAAGCATCTATGTGTTTGTCAAAATACAGATGCCAATCGGTCCGGATGCCAAGATACCTGATCACGTTTCTCACCGCCAATGGTCGCCCCTGCTTTCCAATAATTGTTAATTTTCTCCGGTTTTTTCTGGTATCCCTAAAGGTCCCAGCCAATCGAGTTCGGAACAGGATTGTCTCTGATATTTAAAAATTGATTTTCAACTACCAAACATCGCAATACCTCTTTAGCTTATCGAAGTCACGCTGCAAAAGGATGTTGATGACATCGATTTTTGGTCCTGTACCGCACGCCACTAAATCGCCTGTGTACGCTATAGCATGTGTGAGGGAACCCACCAGGTCACTTGTGTGAATAATAAACAAGACCGGATAACTCACTGCACCCTGTCGTAAGCCGTTTTTAATTTCGGAAACCCTGCTCGAAGTCACGTTTCCAGCTTTGACAACGAATTTCTTTCCCATAAGCATGTCATAAATCATTGGGCATTCAAAAGGTTTTTGAATGCCTAATCTGGTCAGCTTATAAAAGAGCGCCTCCAATACGATATCAAAGGCCTTTTCAAAGTCAACCAGGCAGGCACCCGTGCATTGCTTCTTTCTTTTATTCCATTGTAGTCGGAGACCCAGGGGTCAGATTCTGTAAGGCGAAACGATCAAACGTTTTGGTGGTTTGCCCTATGATCCACAAGCAAATTTCTTCGTGCGCACGAAAACGTTTGAACGTTTCGACTTTCAGAATATGGCCCCAGTTTCGATGCGGCATGAATAGTGTCATGCTCCGCTCTAAAGCCAAACTCATTTTCCGGAATAATCTTATTTTCTTTAACCTATCTTAAAAGAGATCTATTAACCTTGCTAACATTCGGAAGCAAACTAATTGACCGCAGATTAGCAGGATTTGTCCTATATTGATCCTTTTTCGGAATAAAGTGCACTGTGCCGGAAATATGAATTTTTCAGCGCATTGTTAAATAGCGTGCCGAAGTTATTAATCGCTCTCTCACCACTGTGCTAGCATGAAGCTGAGTCGGGACAATTTTCAACGCAGTACTAAACGGTTTTGACCCGCCATCAGACCAAACTCATCGTCCCAATTGAATTTAATACTTACTTCAAACTACTTAAATAAAAAACGTCCTTCACAGCTGTCTTGCTTATTGAAAGGCAATCTAATTGACAGGAACTACTCAACACAATACCAATCATAACAGAGCGTATTATGTCCTCTTATGCATGTAATCCACACCTTTCCAACTCATGATACAAAATGTGGTTGTACATATTTATTTTCCATATAAAACTTAATCCTGAAACCAGCTACCTTACTATTTTTTAGGACGACCCACAAGCCACAAATAACAATATAATGGGTTTTTATTTATTTAATTATTTGCAGTGCAATCCTAGTTAGCAGTGTATGCGAAAAGAGACCCACAGGCGGACCGTGACGGAGACGGGAATACAATGTCAAAATGTATCTTCAAGCAGTCACTCTCAGTCTCAGTAAAGCGGACAGTGGAACTGAGAAGAATGACAGCCAGTAAGGTAAATGAACATTCGAGATGCAGACAACCGTTAAAACAAGTTAACTCCAGCTTTACTATAGACGATGTTATATCGGAGCAACCATGTAACCATGCTGTGTATAAAATAAAACATTAAAAAACCACAAAGGAATATAAACGTCAAGTACTTTTAATGAAATTTACCGCATATCGATTCCACCGATCACTTAAATTTAAATCCTTCAACAACTACGCCTCAGTTCTAGCACAACCCGCAAGAGGTAAATCGTTCATTAAACAAAAACAAAATAAATGCATTGATGCAAACAAAACATGCGGATGTGCTTTTGCACTAAGTTGAATGTGTTGCGTTCATAATTTAATTTATTGATGCATACTCGAACACTTATAAGGATAATGAGACGGCACGGGATTGGCTACGAGGATGCCATATTATTCACGTAATAATGATACGTACATATATTTTTTATTTTGCAAATTAAAAATAAATTATGAGCATCAGCCTTTATCAGCGAATGACGAGAGTGAAATTTATGATTTCAGATAATTATAAATAAATGCGCCTTTGTTTACACACACATGTGCTGGAGCATAAGGCGTATTTTTAAAATCCATAATCCGCCATCAGGGATGGATGGTATTTTAACTCACATGAATACTTTGCAGCAGGGTAGGTTGGACACTAAAAGTTTGATTCAAGTATGGGAGGCAAGGTTTGGACCAGAGACAATACTGAGACTGAGAAAAAAGGGAATTTATGCAGTAGATGTGGGCAGTCGATGTTACTAGATAGTAACTGATGAATAAAGATTATATCAGCGATATCGCGACGAGTCATAAGAGCCTGTAAATTGAGCAGCTTTAGGCGATTTTCGTAGAGAGGTAAATTTTGAGGGTCATCCCAGTCAAGCCGACGTAAGGCTAAACGAATGAATCTACGCTGGAAAGCTTCGATTCTCAAAATATATGTACCTGATGGTAAGGTGACCAGACTTGGCTGGAATATTTGAGAAGTGGTCTTAAAAACGTCGTATAAAGGGATTTAGTGACATATGGGTTAGAGAACTCCTTCGACCAATGTTTAACCAAGCCGAGTGCAGAGTTAGCCCTGCTAATTATCTTGTCGATGTGACGACGAAAGTTAAGTTGAGCGTCGCAAATAATGCCCAGATCACGAATAGATGAAACCGTGGAGACAGACTCGTTATTTATGAAATATGATCTTTGATTCAGGGGATGACATTTACGAGAGAAGGTAATGGCTTGACATTTATTCACGTTAAGTTCTAAACGATTCTGTTGACACCAGGTAAGAAGATCAAGGGTCCGAGATAACTCCCCTGCGGTACACCAGAGGATGCTATGATTGGCTTGGAAACAAAAATCTAAAATGGACACTATACTTTCGATCTTCTAAATAAGACTTGATCCCTGAAGTGAACCTTGGTGGGAAACCAATCGCTTTAAGTTTGAAGAGTATGACTTTATGAGAAATCTTGTCGAACGCTCTACTGAAATCGGTGGCAACGACATCAATTTCCTTACCATTTTCTAAGGCACATAGAAACAAAATTAGTAAGGTTTGTGGTGGTAGATCTTCCCTTAAAAACCCATGTTGCTTAGAGGAGAGAATTCATTTACAATGGAAGAACATTGAATCGTAAACGATGCTCTCAAAGAGTTTTGGAATAGAAGACAGTTTAGCAATGGGTCTATAATTGGAGATATCGCTCTTGCATCCCTTTTTGTGGATGGGAATAATAAATAATGTGTTAACACATTTCTTTAAGCGAATGTTTAAAATACTTACATTTTACAATTACAATTAGAACTCGAAACAATGCAAGTGAGCTCTGTACAGGTCCAATATCGAAATGCATTTTTAAAAATATCTTCTATCTACTGCCCACCACGATGCAAGATAGAGAAAAATGATTATTTGAACCTAATCAATTCCCTCGGAAAACATTTTATAATTGGAGGTGATTTTAACGCCAAACATAGTTTCTGGGGATCAAGATGCATATCACGAAAGGGAAAAATACTTTACGAAGTGTGTATGCAGTACCTACAATTGCGATTCTCATTCGACAGGTAAACCAACATACTGGCCGACTGATGTCGCTAAAATACCTGATTTGATTGATTTCTTTATTACAAAAGGACTACCCGCCAATCGTATTAAAGTTGAAGAATGTTTTGACCTTTCTTCTGATCATTCTCCGGTAATTTTAACAACGACTTAACAAGCTAACAAACGGCAAAACAGACTGGGAAGGCTTCAAAAAAGATGTCCAGAACAATACTGAACTGCGTGAATCACTCAAGACGCCTTACGAATCGATTATTAGGACATATTAATAGCTCGGTCCGTGAAATTCTTGATGAAACAAATTTATTGCGGCGACTACAACGAACTAAACCTTCGGACTTAGCGAGCCCGATAATTATCAACCGCGTTAAAATTGCGGAACAAGCAGGAACTTTCGCCGGAGTGTTGCCTGCCAAACGTTAATAACTTTAATAACTAATAACATGATACAAAAATTGCTTGATAAGTCATAACTTAGTTGCAGTACAAAAGAAGTTTGTTGGAGCTGGTTTTAGTGAGTAAAAATCTCACACTACTATGAGCACGCGCCGAGTGTCCTCATAGTGTTTTCTAGAAGATTTCCACCTACGTCGGAGAAAAAAAAAACATTGAAATCGGAAGTAAAAAGTTCATTATTCATAATATTGGAGGTTAGATTTGTTTCAGTCAAGGCGAAAACGTCGTAAGGAAGGGGTACTTTGGGAATTGAGAAAAACTTTGGACGTTTTATTTCGAAGACCCCTAACATTTTGGTAGTAAAGAGACATGAAATTAGGGTTAGCTCTGTCAGAGCAGGAGGAGGAGAATGAGATAGACCATCAGAGATTTGATTAGAGGTGAAATGGTTGGTGACGAAAAAATGTATCATTGACTACTCCAGTTGTTCGGAGGTTTGAGAAGCATTTGATGTTTAGAAGTGCCGCATATGAAGACAAATCATTAGATACCTCAAGGGGTGAGATGTTGAAAAATTCGTGGTATTCTATGAATAGCCGTTTTAACGTTAAAAATTCAGTTGGGAGGCCAGCTTCAGAAATTAGGCGCACGACATGCATATTGGTTACCCCATCAATGCAGACATATTCAGGTTTGTCGTGTAAAAACGCTAGGTACAGGCCAACATTGTCATACATTTTTCTATCTCTAAAGCGGGAGAGGACAAACCGATCATCAACACCAGAATGGTCAATGGGATGTAGTATTTGATCTATGAAAGACACTCTTTTTCGGTATATAGAGCAAGGGATATAAGGAATGTTACCAATGTTAACTTTCTTAGAGCTAGAGTTAGTAATAATATAAGGATAAGAGCTACATTTAGTTTGAGAGCTTAAACTAGAGCAAGACATATTTTTAGAGCTGAGAGGATTCCATTTGTATATCCTCATACCATCAATGGTAACAGTATCGTCCGATGAAAATATCCAGGCGTATTTATTGCCTAAGTAAATCTTGAAACTTTTGAACTTCTGTTTCGAAGAAGCAACCAGCTGGCAATCAATGTTGGCAATTGAGTATTTACGACTGAATAAATTCTGCACCCAGGATGTATTGGCACGTTTCGGAGCGCCCATTAAGAAGAACGCAGCAACTTCTGTTTTGGTTGGAGTGTTATTGTTCATGCTAGCTGACTTATTTAATCCATCATTTTTTGTAATTATAATATCGGCAGAAGAAGGTGTGGTGGAAGGAGACGAAGGTTTCTTGTGAGCAGAGGGGGGATCAGCAGATTATGGTGGCGATGCAAAAACAACCTCAGAACCAGAAATCAGCAGTTCATCATGTAAGGATTTATTAGCAGAGGGATGCATTTCCAATGGGACCGCGTCAAGTTTAGATGAGACAAGCTTAAGTTCATCGACGACCTCATTTAAATTATGTCTTGTCGATGTCGACTCGTCACTAAGTAAGTTAAGATCACTTACGATCTCATCAGAGCGCTCGCCATGGTCGCACAGCTGTTGTTTAATTGAGTCCTGAGATGAAGAAAGACCGGAGATGCTCTCCTTGACTACCATTAAATCATCCTCAGTAGAAGACTCTGCAGCCTGGATTTGGAGTTTGTCATTGAAATCGAAGATGGACTGCTTGATAGTAGATAATTCAGCATTTAGAGAGGCGAAGGAGGAAAGGAGATTCTCAAAGCTGGCGAGGTTCAGTGAGGTGCCTTCCTTTAACCTATTACTATGGCTCTGAGAGTATTTCCATTGAGGATTTGTGGCTGATGGTAAGTTTCTCCAAAGAATGGTTGAACAATTCATTGTTGACTGGCTGAATTTCGCCGGCTTAAAAGCATTTTGAGCAATTTTTCTTCACTTATTTAAGAAAAATGTACACATGAAATCGAAGTTAATGATATTTAAAAGCGGAAAATACACAACAATGTTTGTCCTAACATGTTTCTAGTATATAAAACAACTCATTTAGAAAGTATTATTAACCAAAAAAATTATATTAGTCGTCTTTTAAAAATTTATAATAACCAACAAATAGCATTCAGTTATCTTAAAATGTGGTGTTCCCGAACTCTATCACATTCCCCCATGGTTGGTAGCGTTTGGCAGCATTGATTTTATATTTTCTGTATGTTTTTGCATGTCACATGTGTTCTAAATTGACATAACACCGATAGGAAAACAAAATGGCGTATTTGGAATAAAACTGAGGTCTCTGTCTCTGGTTTTAATTGTGGGATTTATCCCTTTTTGGGAATTTCGATGTCCGAAAACTTTTCGTGGGATAAAGGGAAAAAGCAGAAAAATCGTGGGAATTTCAGGAATCTAACAAAACCATTTAAAGTACAAATGAAAGCTAAAATTTTCATCAAAACACCTTCAATTTACCATGATTATTAACACACTGAATTGTTCATAAAAAAAAAAACTTATGTAAATCGTATTTTATACAAAAAAAAAAAGGATTTTTATGCTAAATGTTAATTTAACTTGATTTTCGTTCCGTGTAATACAAATTTTACTTTTAAAAAATAGATTTTAAGGACTTTGAAAACTTAATATTTGCTTAATATCTAATATAGAAAAAAGAGACTACTTTTTAAAGCCTTCGTAACTACAAAAACTATTGTATAACAGAAAAGAAATGATCAATTGATACAATTTTCACTTTACGGCTATGTGGATTGTAGCGAAACGGCCAAGCCATTTGGCAACATTTTACATGAAAATGTTTTTGGTGGTATTCTGTTTTCTACTCTAGATTTTCACTTTTTTCCATTTCTATTTTTAAGTGGAAATGAGACCACTAAGCCATGTAGAACCCGGCGGGCCTTATTTCGCAGTAGTCAGTGGTGAATATAGGCTTGCTGATCTTCTGTTTGGGTGGATATAATTCCGTAGTTTTCAATGTAGGATCTTAATTCATACAAAACCAAGAAAACGGACTTTAAGGAGCACCTCCAATTCCATTTGTTTCAGCATTAGTCGAGCCCTTTGAGCTCTGATGGAAGTTGTCTTACGCATGTCTTTCTTTTATAGCTGAAAGGTAACCACCCAAATATCCAGTTCGGCTCTGCGAAATCACTACATAGTATAAAACAAAGTCGCTTTCTCTGTCCCTTTGTATGCTTGAATCCTTAAAACTACGCAACGGATTTTGATGCCGTTTTTTTAATAGATAGAGTGATTGACGAGGAAGGTTTATATGTACAATAACATCCATTAAATTAAATAGTGGAGAAATACTGTTGTTGTTTTTTTAGGTTTCTAATGTGATGTCGTAAATAATTACATATAAAATGCCACGCATAAACCGATTTCAACACACGACTCGGTTTCGGATCTCGGTTCGGTTCCGGTTGGTTCGATAGAGGGTAGGTCGTAGATGTGAGAAAAATAAACACATTAATGAGCATTTGAGTTGAGCATGCAAACGCAAAGTCCAATTGGAAAGCTGTGCTCTTCTCTTTACTCCTGTTTTCTCTCATGTGTTATGAATTAACAGCGTTGCCACTTACATCCTTAGCAAATGTAGTACATACGAGAAAAAAAAAGTAGCATTTTCAAACAAAATGTAGTATGTACATATATTTTTTTTTTTAAATTGAAATTAACTTTCTCTCATCAGAAGCACTACTGTGTGAAAGACAGCAGAAGTCCAACATATAATGCAGATAGTTCTTCAAATAATTAAGTTTCCTAAACTATTTTCTGTTTGTTTAATTTCACCCATATTGCCACAATGTCGCTATTTTGAGGTCCACATTTCAAAATAAGATCGAAAACCCCAATCAATAAGCGCCACTGGTGATTTAAAGTGTCCAAATTTGCTTTCTTACAGGGAAACTCCTTAAATTAATTTAAGATGGTTGGCTCTTAAGAAATGTAATACTTTTGGGTAACAATGTAGTATGTAGTACGGCGTTAAAAAATCCAGCAAATATGTAGTATAGTACTACATTATGTAGTACATGTGGGAACGCTGATTATGATATGATTATGAGCGAGGGTGGTTTTTGTCAATTGAGTGAGTCCATAGGTAAATCGGTTTGAATGAACCGTATACGTATGTATACCCTATCCCTATAGCACTTTGAATTAAGCAGCGATCGGACGTGTTTGTTATCGGAGCTCTCTAGCGATTGTTGATACATATCTTTTGTTTTTAGTCGCACAAATAGCAAATTATTTTTTACAAGACGTCTGTGTGTGGAAGCACTGGATAGGACAATGCGCGATTTGCGCAACAAAAATTCATCTATGGGTGGATGTACAATTCTGTTCTCAGGAGATTTCCGTCAATTCCTACCAGTTGTGACTCGAGGAACACGTGCTGACAAAATAAATACTTCCCTAAAAAGATACAACCTTTGGCCACATGTCAACAAATTAGAGCTTAAAACTAATATGAGGGTTTCGTCATCTTCACGTGAGAACAGGCTATTTCCAGAGATGCTGCTAAAAGTTGGCAATGGAGAGTTAACACAAACTGAGAGAAGGATTAACCTAGAAACCCGTGTTTTGATAGAGAACATCCAAGAGTTAGTCAACAATGTCTATCCTGACATTGAAATCATAAGTTATAAGACAATATCTTGGTATAGGGAAAGGGGAATTGTTTTACTCCAAATTTAACGCGTGCGGGCCACGGGCAGTAATGAATAAATCAAAACTACTGGATCGATTTTAATCATTTTTTCATATAGGCTATATATTTTATACCCGTGCGAAGCCGGGGCGGGTCGCTAGTTAGGAAATAAACTCCAAATTTGGGGCCTTTTGTAAGAGCACAAACACGAAGATAATATTATATATGTACATAAGCAAAAGAAAGAGAGGCGAAAAATAAAGCCAACATGTCAAAACACGTTTTGCTGACTGCGATGGGATTGCCGGCGGTAGGTACAATCGTAAAACAGACGAAGTTCGACCACTGAACAGATCAGACGTGCTTATGTGGAGCGGAGTGATTCATGAAGAGTGTTATTTATATTAAACTAATAAAGAGTGTCCAATGTATATTCAAAATTAATAATAGTGTGTTTTTGTGAAGCCCCCTGACAAGATAAATACTTTTTGGTTTTCCCCCCCTCCCCTAAACTTATTTCATTTTTTGTTTGGGCCTTATTTCATCGCAGTGGGGCCTTATTTCATATTTGAAATTGGGGTATTATTTCATTGTGAAATAACACCCCAAATTTAGGGCCTTATTTAATTTTTTGTTGAGGCCTCATTTCATCGCAGTGGGGCCTTATTTCATATTTGAAATAATACCCCGAATCTGGGGCTTTAATTCATTTTCTCTTTTGGGGCCTTATTTCCTGCAGCCATCCAGTTCGTTTGACCCGATTGGGTATGCAAATTAAACTAAGCCCTGACCTAGTAGTTAGTACCCCTCAAAATAGTTGCGTAGGTCATCTGCAGCTTTCTTATTGCGCAGTTTAATATCCAAGCCCTCACATTAGCGAACTGTCCGTTTTGGTTTCTGAACCACATCACAATTTATATCTTTCGTCCCGGTTCAATTTTAAGTTCAATTTGCATCGAAAATTCCCTATTTAGTTGCTCTATCCCAAATGTAATCGTCGGCAACAACATCAATTTCATCACTCTCTCGGGGCATCTATCTTACTTTCAAAGGCTTATCACTTCTCCAGAGACAAACCTCTGAAAGGTATAAAGAATCCTTTTCGTTGTGAAATTGTCCTGGAGGCTCGTTTATTGTGAAATTCAAATTGTAAATTGCATATTCCACGAATGTACGAGTATCTATCTACACTCGTATCCCTTTTCAGGACATACCAAGGTAGGATTCCCTATACCTCAAAGGCATGTGTAATCTAAAATCAAAATGTTTATATTCAGTTGACATTGGGAGTGTTGGTGAACCCAACCTTGGGATACATATATTACACACACTCTTCGACACATAATACCACTGCAATGGATTGAAGGTAAGTCCTTGATGCTGTGAAGGAATCTGATTTTCTCCCACAAAGCGTGTTCTGAAAAATAATGCATTAGCATAACAAAAATGGATTTAACAGATACATTTGCTTTCCTATCGGCCTGGCGCAAGCGGGGGGAGATAGTGCCCGCGGGAAAAACCAACCCAAATGTGTCATGGGGATAGCTATACACTTATACACTTGAAATCAGATTGAACATGTATTTTTTTGTTTTTTTTTTTGCCTTTGTTGATGTGAAAAGTTGTCCCTCCGGCTGTATGCCAAGTAATTGAATTCTTTGTTCTGCCAGTGTATCAAATTGAAAGCTTCAACTCCATTTAGACGATTGCGACAATCGTAAGGAAGCCTTACAAAGGACAAACAATAGCCATGTATTCGTGCCGCCAAGCAGATAGGTGCAAGATGATTTAGAGCGCGTATAACGATGCACTTTGAGAAATAGAAAATCTAACCCATGACAACGGCACATTAATATTAAATAACGTCCCCATCAAGAGCACACACTACTCCAATCCAGACGTGCATAACTTTTCATTTTAAAAACACATTACCTAAAAACTCACTCACTTTATGGAACTTTTAGCGAAAGTGCAATCTTTATTCTAGTGAAAAATTATACACTACACATACACATATACAGGAGTAGAGAAGAAGGAAACCACTCAGTTCCTGCCTCCAGCTACCATTGGGACGAAATTTATTTTTAAAGTTTTCCCATTAAACACAAAGAACGCGCGTCCCGAAAACGTATTCCCCGCTTTCTATTCCTAGACAGTCGACTTGACGTATACCTAATATTTTAGTTCCGAACTGAACATGAATGGAACTGGGTAGGTATACAACCGATTCGGTCCAGGCGACGCGGGGGGCATCCTTACTGTTTCGAGTGGCGCAGCATATTCTTCCCTTCCGTAAATAAAGAACAGAAAAACATATGAAAAATGATCGCAACAACAGTGCCACTGCACACTCATCCAGTTCAAAGTTATGAGAAGATGGTGTTGGACACAGAGCACCGTAAACAAGGAGCAACTACTGCTTCTATGATATTCTGTCTCCTGAGGGTGAAATGGCAAATTCTGCTTCCTTTTGGGTGGCAGCACAGCAACATCAATGCGTTCTTTTCAGAATTTCCTGCAAACAAATGCAGAACGCTTCCCTGTGGGGTGTATGGACGTATACAAGTCGGGGTTGCGAGTTGTTGTGATCCGCACAACCATACCCTACTCATGACCTACCCTAATCATCACCTTCTCACTGACAATCCATTCCATACACCAAATGCATTACCGAAGCGCGCGGCTATTAATAGGTCATTTGCTTTGTTTTCATTTGTTTTTCCATTTACTCAAACGCCACCCAAGCGCAATGAGTCAAGTGCATACCTACCCATAACGATACACACGTAACCCAAATCCGATCCGATTGCACAGCGGCACGCCGACATATGGCAAAACTGCATTGGTTGCATATTGAAGGAATACTACGTTGTGGTATCAGGGAATAATAATAATTTATGAATGGATGACACTTGACACCAGCGTAAGGCAAATGACACCCAAGATGTCATTTGGGTATTTTTAATGGGAACGGAAAACAATTAAGCAATACCTAAAATAGCGCGTATGCACATATGGTAATTGGTAAGGAAATCATGATGCGTGGAGGGGGAAGATAGGAGATGGGTCATGAGGAATAATAGTATAAAAGGCGAGGACTGTGACCAGGAAAAGACAGAGTTAAGAGTTAAGTAAACAAGCAAACAGAGTTGCAGCCACGCAATAGACAGCGGGCTCTGATTTGTAAATTAATATTACAACTTTAAAATAATAAATAAAAACAGAGTTGCAGCCACGCAATAGACAGCGGGCTCTGGTTTGTAAATTAATATTTAAAACTTTAAATAATAAATAAAACACAGAGTTGCAGCCACGCAATAGACAGCGGGCTCTGTGCTAAATAATTAAATCTAATTGTTTTATTTTGACTCTCCGTCCGGCACTCTTCCCTCAAGTCTGAGGAAGCACGGTGCCAGTCGTAACAATTGGTGGCAGCGGTGGGATACCCAAAGAGGTCCCTACTACCAAACCAAAAAACAGAAGTAAAATACTTCTGAGGCGTTCTCTGGGGCTATACACCAGAGAAGTGTAAACAAGTGAAAGTGAAGAAAAAAAAAAAAAACTATATAAATAATAATAATAAAGTGATTTTTGTTAAGTGATAGCGTTTCTGGGGCTCACACCAGAAATAGTGCAAAAAACATAACATAAAGTGAAAACACAAAAGGAAAAGACCAGGAGACCTCAGCTCTAGGGCGTGAAGCCTGCCTGGCAAGCCAACAACAGGAGCAACATTTAACAACAACACCACCATCATCAGTAACAGTAGCAGCAACATAGGTCATAAGGTATTTTTAACAATATACAATTTTTTTTTTATATATACACTAAATACACCGACCTCCCAATTTCTTACACTAAATACACCGACCTCCCCATTTCCTACTATTTCGTGAACAAATTTTAAATTTTTTCAAAATTTTTACGCGGCAAAATAAAAGAACAGCGGAATTATTCAAATTCCTGCCCTTCTCCGAGCCTCAAAGAATAGAAAAAATGGAGTTTAAAATAAACGTTAGCGATATTTACCAGATCGTCCCGTTATTCAACGGGAATCCAAAGGACCTAAACCGATTTATAACGTGTGGGAACACACTCTTCTCTTCAGCGAAAACCGCTGAAGAACAAACCTTCTACCTGGAAATCATAAAAACCAGGTTAGAGGGCCCCGCTTTCGAACTTATACAGTTCAAATCTTTTAAAAAATGGACAGAACTCGTCCAAGAACTAGAGTCGCGATTCAAGGAGCAAAAATCACGCTCCTCCGTGCAAAATGAGTTATTGTCTGCAAAACAGAACACCAGAGAAACGGTTAAGGAATTTGGTGATCGAATTAGCGACCTCTTGAGTCGCCTTAATTCTGCTACCTACGCATCTATTACCGAGGACGCGGTAAGAACCTTCCTCGTTCAAGAAAACGAAAAAATCGCAGTAAGAACTTTTGAAGACGGCCTCAAAAACGAAAGTCTTCGTCTAATGATCCAAGCGGTTGGAGAATCAGACCTTAGAAAAGCAATTTCTTTTGCAGAAGAACATTCTTCCCGCATCGAAAGATGTGCGATAACACATCGGAATACTCCACTTAAACCATCATACAATCCTTTTCCCCCTAAACCCGTGTGCCAACTCTGCAACGAAATTGGCCATACGCGGGAAACCTGTTTTAAAAATTTTTCAAATTTTCCTAATATTCCCCCTAAGATTAAAAGGGAAATTCAAAACTTGCAATGCAATTACTGCAACCGACGAAACCATTCGTTCGACTCCTGTAGGCTCAGGATTGCACATCTAAATTCAGGCCAAACACTCAACCCTAATCCGGGGACTGCCCCCAGAAACCACTATTCCGCAAACAATAATAACCCTTACACTCAACGTAGTAGAGAGCCACAAAACAGGTATCACCCCGACGATAGACTCCAAATAAACTATCAGCAGATACCACACCACCTCCATCAAAACCAAGTACAATTCACTCCTAACCCTCAAGAAAACACCCCTTGTAACACGGGAAACGATTACCCTCGGGAAGGAACGACCGGCAACCTCTCTCGAGTAACCACCGAAGCCGAAGTCCACCGAAACTAAACCCCGATCACAAATTACACGTTTCCCTCATCCCTAATAACGAACTCTTCATGATTAGAGTTCCGCTCCAAAATGGCGAAGTCAAAAATTTTCTAATAGACACCGGAGCGGAAATATCTATCATAAAATCTTCCCCCAACCAAAATAAAACTATACACAATAATATGATTATCTCCAACATCTTCGGAGAAAATATCATTGAATCTACTTCCACTATCGAGATTATAATATTTCAATCGGAAAGCCATCGCTATGAATTAGCACACCCTTTCCATATCTTAGATGGTAAACTTAGTACAAACTTCGACGGAATAATCGGCAACGATTTCCTGAAAAAGTACTCGTGTTCTATTAATTACGTGAAAAATACTCTGGAAATACATCCATTCACGATATCCGGTTCCACCGTTGTATTCAACACTTCTGAAGGAGAGCGTACTACTGCTCCTCCACAAGAACAGAGTAATAATACTAAATCGGAAAAAGGAATGTCGGGTGAAATAAGGATAAAACCCAGGAGTGAGCAAATAGTAGAAATACCATTTAACTGCAATAATGATGTAGTATTCCGGAAAAAAGAGGTCTGCCCTGGAGTCTTTATGGCCTCTTCCGTAGCCAAGTCTCATCACAATCGCGTTAAAATTCTACTGCTCAACGTAAATGAGAGTGAGTCAAAATTACGGATACCAGATCTAGGATTGGAATGGGACAATTTGGACGACTTTGAGTGTATAAACACTCACCCTGAAAAAGATCCTATGCATAACCGTTTGAAAAAATTAGAAACTCTACTCAAACTAGATCACTGCAATCTAGAAGAGAAAAAAGAAATAACCAAAATTTGTAGGACCTTCAACGAATTGTTCTTTTTACCGGGCGATGCACTAACATACACTAATGCAATCACACACGTTCTCGAAACCGAGCCTAACAAACCCCCTGTTTATATACGACCGTATCGACTTCCTGAATCTAGCAAGGCAGAAATTGAAAAACAAGTCAATGAAATGCTAGACAATAATATCATAAGACCCAGTCACAGTCCATGGAATTCACCCTTGTTACTTGTCCCGAAGAAACCTGACTCTCAAGGTAATAAACAATGGAGAGTAGTCGTAGACTACCGACGACTAAACGACGCAACCGTGGGAGATGCGTACCCATTGCCCAACATAACTGACATATTGGACCAATTGGGTAAATCTAAGTATTTTTCCACACTCGATCTAGCTAATGGATTTCATCAAATCCTTGTTGAGAACTCTGACCGAGGGAAAACCGCATTTAGCACTCCCACCGGTCACTACGAGTACAACAGAATGCCGTTCGGACTAAAGAATGCCCCGGCCACTTTCCAACGAATGATGAATAATGTCCTAATGGGAATGATCGGAATAGGTTGTTTCGTTTATGTAGATGACATTGTCATTTACGGGTCAAATCTCACTGAGCATAACGGCAAGCTAATAGGTGTTCTAACGAGGTTGCGGGAATATAATCTCAAACTGCAACCCGAAAAGTGCCATTTTTTGCGAAAAGAGCTAATGTATCTGGGACATGTGATAAGCGAAGCAGGAATAACACCAGATCCCGAAAAAATTAAAGTAGTGAAAACTTACCCTACCCCTAAAAACGCTAAAGGCATTAAATCGTTCCTGGGATTTGCAGGCTACTACAGAAGATTCATAGATAATTTTTCAATTATAGCAAAACCTCTTACAAAGCTCTTAAAGAAGAATGCTCCTTTTAAATGGGATGCATTTTGTGACGAAGCTTTCACAACATTAAAAAATAACCTGATAAGCCCTCCAATCCTTGCATACCCTGATTTCGGTAAAGAATTTATCATTACAACAGATGCTAGTGACATAGGTCTAGGAGCCGTATTGTCACAAGGTTCCATTGGCCAAGATAAGCCTATTTGCTTCGCTAGCCGAACCCTAAATGACGCTGAAACTAGGTATACTACAACGGAAAAGGAACTTTTAGCTATTATATTCGCAGTTAAACAATTTCGACCTTACGTTTATGGGCGAAAGTTCACCATTTGTACCGATCATAAACCGCTTCAATGGCTTATGAATCTAAAAGATCCTACTTCAAGATTAGCCCGATGGAGAATTTTGCTAGAAGAATACGAATACCACATAATTTACAAAGCAGGAAAATACAATTCGAACGCTGACGCACTAAGTCGAATACCGACAGTAGCCATGGTAACAACTAGAGGACAACGCCAAAATAACGCGATCCAAGATACAACAAATCCCGAACAAATTGGCGATATGCAGATTCAAATACTTTCCAGTTTTACCTTACAAGAAGAGCAGGGGTCAATATACAGAAACAAATCAATTAAACTAAAGATTATCATATTACCCATAATTGAGTCTGAAGAAGAATATACGTTAAAACAAAAAATACCCCGATTTATTAAGCCCTCAATAGGGAAAACTGCTGAATACCCACAAAATGACGGCACAACTATTTCAGTCACCACACTTCCTATCCCCCATCGAGGTTTAAAGGACCAAAAAACTACTGAGGCATGTTTTAAAAATATTAAAGAATTTTGCAATAAAAACGATATCCAAGCTTTAGGTATAGCTCTGCCAGCTATGGAGAACCCTTCGAAAAGAAGTATGAAACTTTTAATAGAAAACATTTTTCAAACTCTAAATATCACCATTCACATTTTTTCTAATGACAAAATTCTTCTCAGCAACCAGGACGACATAACCAAGATTCTGTGCGAATACCATGATTCCCCTTTCGGAGGACACCAAGGGATAACTCGTACAATCCAAAGAATCAAGTCAAAATACTTTTGGCCTACTATGGCTAAAGACATCACTTCTTACATTAGTAAATGTAAATCTTGTCAACTCAATAAAAGCAGGAAAAATCCTCTAGTACCCATGAAAATAACAACAACCAGTTCAAGACCTTTCGAAAGGGTCGCATTGGATATAGTCGGACCACTTCCCGTAAGCCATTCCGGTCAAAAATATATCCTGACTTTTCAAGACGACTTGACAAAACTTTCCGAAGCATATCCCCTTCCTAACGCTGAAGCGCCCACTGTAGCAAGAACTTTTGTCGAGAACATTGTCTGCCGTCACGGCATACCACTTTCCCTGTTAACAGACCAAGGCACAAACTTCTTGAGCAATTTATTCAAGGAAATGTGCAACCTCATGAAAATCAGGAAATTAAATACAACGCCATACCACCCGCAAACCAATGGCGCGTTGGAAAGGAGCCATAGGACGTTAACTGAATACTTACGGCACTATGTTAACCAAGACCCCCTAACTTGGGATTCTTGGGTTCCATACGCAATGTTTGTCTACAACACTACACCTCATAGTAGTACAGGCTTTACGCCATATGAACTTCTCTATGGATTCCCCGCAAACATTCCCAGCGTTTTCGAGCAATCTCCTAAAACTTCGTATAACTACGAAAATTATGCCAACGAACTACGAGCCCGGTTGCAACACGGATATCAAGTAGCAAACAAGATATTACAACGGAAAAAGGAATGTTCCAAGAGACAGTACGACAAAAGTACTGAAATCAAAAAATTTAACGTTGGAGATAGGGTTCTTTTAAAAAACCAAACCCGAAAAAATAAATTCTCCTCGCTATGGGAAGGTCCCTATGAAGTCTCAAGAATAATGTCAGAAGAAAATACCGAGATCAAGATCGGTAGGAAATTTAAGGTTATCCACAATAACAATCTAAAACCTTTTGCCGATTAAATAGTAAAATCCTACACGGAATAAGAATCCTATTCCCAACACTCACAGTTCCATCCAAGTACCTCCGTATCAAAGGCTACAAAATAACATTTCCATTGCCATTTCCCTCTAAATTTCAAGACCGTTCAGGTTTACAATAGCTCAGTTAAACTTTTAAGATACGATGACGACAACATGTTAAAAAAAACTAACCACAGATATTAAAAGCCTAGAAAATAAAGAAAGCGCAGGTCTACAAACCTTATCAAAAAACGATATACACCATTATACTATGACTTATATTACCCTAACAATCCTATTACTCACGATTTGTATCATAATCAGATACCTCAGGGGCAGGAATATTGAAACTCCAAAGAAAGATAACGATTTAGAAATTCCTCAAACAAACATATCCCTTGATCCTATCCCTAGCATAATCATAAAACCCACTCCAACAGACCTTTCCCCAAACCCTACTCCCAGAATGGTACTTACTACCAGAGATTAAAATATCAATTTTATGGAATAAGTTTATTAATAAGACTTAAGTAATTTTTACTAAATACATATATAGCTAAAAATAAATTTGTAATAGGAATAAAGAATTTAAAATAAAGCATATTATCAAAAATATTAAAACATTATAAAAAAAAAAACAAAAAAAAAAACAAAAAAAAAAATGTTATACAAAAAAAAATGTTATATTAGTAAATAACAAATTCTATCTCTTGGGATAAGAAATCAAGTATACTCTCCTTTGGGAAGTACTGCAAAAATATTAAAACATTATAAAGAAAAAAAATGTTATAAAAAAAAAAAAAATGTTATATTATTAAAAAAAAAACAAATTCTATCTCTTGGGATAAGAAATCAAGTATACTCTCCTTTGGGAAGTACTGCTAAAATATTAAAACATTATAAAGAAAAAAAAATGTTATACAAAAAAAAAAAATGTTATATTATTAAATAACAAATTCTATCTCTTGGGATAAGAAAGCAGTTATACTCTCCCTTGGGAAGTACTGCATTTAAAAACATAAAAATAAAAATATATATAAATACAATAAGAATAAGAAAAGATAAGAAAACAAAAAAAAATTTTTTTAAAACCACAAACCTCTTCAAGGGTAAGAATTGTAAATTCTAAAAATACTTCATACAAAAAAAAAAAAACTTTTTCTTAGTTATTGTAAGTTCTTTCCTCGTCACATCCAAGCCTACTTGCAGAAAATTCTAACCCTTCAGGTAAGAATTTTCTTTTTTCTAAGGAGGGTGGGATGTTGTGATCCGCACAACCATACCCTACTCATGACCTACCCTAATCATCACCTTCTCACTGACAATCCATTCCATACACCAAATGCATTACCGAAGCGCGCGGCTATTAATAGGTCATTTGCTTTGTTTTCATTTGTTTTTCCATTTACTCAAACGCCACCCAAGCGCAATGAGTCAAGTGCATACCTACCCATAACGATACACACGTAACCCAAATCCGATCCGATTGCACAGCGGCACGCCGACATATGGCAAAACTGCATTGGTTGCATATTGAAGGAATACTACGTTGTGGTATCAGGGAATAATAATAATTTATGAATGGATGACACTTGACACCAGCGTAAGGCAAATGACACCCAAGATGTCATTTGGGTATTTTTAATGGGAACGGAAAACAATTAAGCAATACCTAAAATAGCGCGTATGCACATATGGTAATTGGTAAGGAAATCATGATGCGTGGAGGGGGAAGATAGGAGATGGGTCATGAGGAATAATAGTATAAAAGGCGAGGACTGTGACCAGGAAAAGACAGAGTTAAGAGTTAAGTAAACAAGCAAACAGAGTTGCAGCCACGCAATAGACAGCGGGCTCTGATTTGTAAATTAATATTACAACTTTAAAATAATAAATAAAAACAGAGTTGCAGCCACGCAATAGACAGCGGGCTCTGGTTTGTAAATTAATATTTAAAACTTTAAATAATAAATAAAACACAGAGTTGCAGCCACGCAATAGACAGCGGGCTCTGTGCTAAATAATTAAATCTAATTGTTTTATTTTGACTCTCCGTCCGGCACTCTTCCCTCAAGTCTGAGGAAGCACGGTGCCAGTCGTAACAGAGTGAATGCTTGAAAATAAAGGGCTCTAAGAGTACCTACTGCGTTAAGTTCAACAAATGCATTGTTGTCGTTGTAAATTTCCCCAAACTCATTTCAAACTTAAGATTTTCGACCTAGTACTGTATATCAGTTAGTTGTGAAATGGGTTTCACTTGTTTTTGTCCTGTGCATAGTCCACTCATAATTTTGAAGTTTGAGTTTGAATTTTTTACAAACGAGACTTATAGTTCCATTAATTAATGGGACTAAGTGATTGTCCTCGGCTAAGCTGAAGTTCAAGCTGAAGTTCAGTAAACAAATTCCGATCGTACCCAAAAAAAAAAAAAAAATTAAAATTTCGTACGAGTGTAAAATTGACGGGGATAGAAATTCCGCTGTCCACTTAACCAAAGTAAAGTGAGGATAGCAATATCCATGCTGAAGTCGAACAAGTTTTCTGTACCGGATGGCTTGGATGCTGAACTTTTCAAGACAATTCTGAAGGCCCTTGAGCAGACTCCTGCATTCACGGGTGCACTGAGGGCATCTCCTACCGCCGCTCTACAAATAATGCTTAATCTTCTTCCTCTAGACATCGTCAGCAAGGAATACGCGGCTAAGGCGGCAATCAGACTAAGGGAGGGAAAGTATACTGCAGAGGACAACCAACTGGAGATGCAAGCATCCATTTACGTACAGTCGCAAGAGTACTTTACGATCTCAACATAAATAAATCCGCTGGTCCAGATCGTATCTCCCCCATCGTTCTGAAGAGGTGGTCTTCCACGCTGGCAAAACCACTGCGTAAGCTTTTTCATCTGTCCTATTCTTCTGGACTCTTTCCGAGTAGGTGGAAAACAGCATTTGTCCAGCCCGTCCCTAAAAAAGGCGGTCATGGAAACGCTGATAAACCGTCAGCTTATGAAATATCTTGAATCACTGAAACTCCTCAATGACCGGCAGTACGGTTTTCGTGGCAACAGGTCCACTGGTGATTTGATGACTTATCTCACCGAGAAGTGGAACCAATCTCTCCATCACTTCGGTGAATCGAAGATTGTTGCGCTCGATATTTCAAAGGCATTTGACAGAGTTTGGCATCAAGCTCTTTTGTCGAAAATGCGTGCTTATGGGATCGATGCGTCTCTTATTCAATGGATTAGAAACTACCTTTCTGGCCGTTCAATTCAAGTTGTTTTGGATGGTTTCAGTTCTGAAACTCACCATATAAATGCTGGTGTTCCCCAAGGCTCAGTTTTGTCTCCGACTCTCTTTCTCATTTTTATAAATGATCTCTTGTCTGCAACTTCTAATCCAATCCATTCCTTCGCTGATGACAGCACCCTTAGCTTTTCATATTCTTTCCAGGAATCACGTCCCTGCTCTTCGGCCGTAGAACTGGAACGGCAACGTATGTTAAGCTCATTAAATTCCGACCTTGACAGCATTTCAAAATGGGGTTCAGAAAATAGAGTGGAATTTAATGCTTCAAAAACACAATGCTGTCTGCTGTCTCTAAAGGGAAACCCAAATCTACAGCCATTATCCATGAATGGCACTTGCATTACCGAAACCGAAAGACTTTCTATTCTCGGTATGTGCGTTCATGACAACCTTCGTTGGAATGACCTTGTACACGAAGTCGCCAAGAATGCAGCGAAATGTCTAGGTTTCCTCAAACGGTGCAAGAAATATTTTACCCCTTCTGATCTGGCTACAATATACAAGGCGTTCATTCGCCCAAAGCTTGAGTACAATTCCCACATCTGGTCTGGTGCACCGAAAACTATATTGCACTTACTAGATAGGATCCAAAATCGTGCGATGAAACTAATCGGAGACACGAATATCGCGAATTCTATCAATTCGCTTGAACGTCGTAGAAACGTTTCGTGTCTCTCATTGTTTTATCGTTTTTTCTACAAACAGTGCTCAAATGAAATTGCCAACTGCATTCCTCCCCTTCAGAAATTCAACCGCAATACTCGTCATGCTAGGAATGCCCATCAGTTTACCATCCAGCCTATCTTCGGACGTACAATGAAATACAGAGACTCTTTCATAAGCCGTACAACGCGAATGTGGAATGCCTTGCCCAGCTCTGTCTTTCTCCTATCTCCTCTATCCCAATTTCCTTAATGCCCGCGCTGTGTAAAAACACTATAAGAGTAGTCATAACCTCTTTAGCGCGTGTAAATTATAAAAAAAAAAAAAAAAAAAATCGATTTACAGACAAGTCTACTATTTCTGAGTAGATAGTCTATGAAAATCGATTTCGAAAAAGGCTTTACAAACGAAATACCGGACAGATCCCGATGGGGCTCACGGAATGTCACACACGAAGAAGCACGGTCAATATTTACGGACGGTTCCAAAACATTAGAGGGAGTCGGAGCAGGGGTTTTCTCTGAAGAACTGAGCTTGGGCCTGTCCTTCGCCCTCCGGAAACACTATTTGTTTCTTCCTAGCCGTAATCACAGCTTTTCGTCAAGCCATAGCGTTGCTGTCGATTAATACTATATCACACTGGGATATTGTAATATACAGTTCAATATAGAATATAGTCCGTGGAAGCCTTATTCAGGTTTAGTGATACGACGAAATCATGCATAGACCACTTCTTCCTTAAAACCAATGATTTTACTAGCTTCCAGCCGTATATCTTGCAACTAGGTATTACTGACCACCACTCTATTGGTATTGCTTTAAAAAGCATCTTAAATAACGCTTCTGACAGAACGACAAACCAAGTCGCAAAGAAGAAACTCTTAGAATTGATTTTCCCAAACTGAATCAGTGCCTATCTTTAGAACGGTGGGATTCTGTGTATTATTCTGACTGTCCTTCTAGTGCCTTCTCAGTTTTCCTAGAAAAACCTAAAAGCTATATAAATGACTGCAAACATTTTAAGAAAAGAAAAAGGGTCAACTCCGTTAAGCCCTGGATCACTGAAGGAATTCGTAAAGAAATAGAGCAAAAAAATAAATGTTATTCAAAAAATAAGAGCAGGATGAACCAGCCTTCAGTTAAAAAGGCATATAACGAGTTACAAACTAATGTACGCAACAGCATAAATAGGCAAAAAGTGAAATATTATAGTAATGCATTTGCGAAACACCGGCATAATCCTAAGGAACAATGGCGTATTGTAAATAATATATTAGGAAAAGAAAAAAATGAGTCAGATTTAAAGCTTCTTAAATTAGGCGATAAAATTGCATCTAGCAACTTGGATTTAGCCAATGAAATGAACAAATGTAAACCAGATGTGTGTATTCAATTAAATGACAGCAATAGGCGACTTTTACTTGATAAAACAATTTCAAATTATTTTACTTCAGGCCAGTTAGTAGTTCAGAACTTCTAGCTTTCATTAACAGCTTGAAATCTAAAAACTCATGTCGGATAGATGGTATCAGCAATGTGGTGATTAAGAAAATAGGAAAATCAATACTAAATCCATTAAAACACATTATCAATCAAAGTTTCCAGTGCGGAGTATTTCCTGAGTTTCTTTAATTAATCCCATTTTTAAGAAAGGAGACATGAGTGATCCTAACAACTATAGGCCAATATCCCTGTTATAAACTTTCTCTAAGTTATTTGAGAAAATCATAGTTAGCAAAATGATCAACTTTCTTGAAAAAACAATTTTTTTAATAAGTCCCAATTTGGCTTTAGAAAAGGCAAATGCGCTGAAGATGGAATAGTTGTTTCTTCGAGTAGAATATACAAAGGATTAGATAATAATAAGAAAAAAGTCGGTATTGTAGCCGGGAAACGGACTAAAAAAACAAAAGACCAGTGATATTCACTTTACGAAGGTTTATTAGAAACTCAAACTCAGCAGCAATCGAAGGCTGTATTTATTGTCGAATACAAAATACGGTGAACTATATACTAGCGGGAGGATCATACGATCATGAGGCCACTATTACTAGGCAAGTAGATATCGGATTCTATTTACATATAGTAAAGTTACAGTGTGTCACAAAAATATGACTATTCTTTTTTAAAAATTACCTACAACTCGGCCATACTGATCGCGTAATCGCCCCGATTACATAATAAATATCACTAAAAGTATATCGATTATAAATTCACATAATAACATATAGGTAACATATCATTAAATACAAGTGGATACATAAGATACGGATTCCATATTTAAATGTTTACATTAGTGCATTAGATATACCTATATAAAAAGTTACATTATTAAAATATAATTAAAAATTTTGCGGATTAATTAAAATATAAATCAAAGTACATATCTTGAAAAGTAATAAAATTCATTGACAACATCGGCGTGGATGTGTGATAGTCGATTAAACTTTATAAATTTTCTTTCTTCCTTTTTTGATCCTCTTCTTCTTCATCATGCTTCAAGTCAAGATTTGGTACCGCATACAGTCTCATATTATTTGGAGAACTTATACCTTTATAAGGTAACCTTGTCAACTGCATACCGTTTATATCACCAATTGCGTATCTGTCATTAGGCAGGACTTTCTTAACCTCATATGGTCCTCGATACTTTGCTAATAATTTTTTATTTATACCTGGCGTGGTGATGACATTCTTAATCATGACAAAGTCGCCTAGCTTATATTCGGTCGGAATCTTATGCCGATTGTCGTAATATATTTTGTTTCGTGTTAGTTCCCTTTCAATGTTTTCCTGTGCTTTATCCCTAACATCCACTATATTTGTTCCTTCAGCTCCTGCAGTACTGTTAATGAGAAACTCTTTGATCTTGTCACAGAACCTTCCTTTTTGATCTCTACCGAATAGTAGAGTACTCGGGGTGAAACCAGTGCTTCGGTTCACACTGTTGTTAATAGCAAACTCAACTTTATCTACATTTTTGTCCCAATCAATAGTTGTAAACGCTTCACACTCTTTCGCCAGCATAGGTGTTATTATGCGATTAAGCCGTTCAACCTGACCAATAGATTGTGGAGAGTGGGTTGCCACCATGACATGCTGAATATTATTATCTTGCAAAAACTCGGCAAATTCTTTCGAGGTAAAGCAAGTCCCACGGTCCGATATAATCCGGTTTGGTCTAGAAAAATTTGCAAAATATGTTTTTAAACAACATATAGCTTCTTTGCTTTGAGTGCTTTTAGCCGTATACAAATTAGTAAACTTGGTAAAACCATCAACCAATACTAAAATATGTTTTTTGTTGGAACGAGAGGTAGTGAATGGACCTAGGTGGTCAATATGAAGGGTATCAAATGGCAAATTTCCTTTCGGAATGGGATGTAGAATGCCTTCTGTTTTTCCTGATTTGGGAGAGAAATAAATGCACTTTAGGCACCCCTTAATAAATGTTCTGATCTTTTCCTTCATTTTGGGAAACCAGTAAATACCAGAAAGGTGCTCAAAACATTTATCGACCCCTAAATGACAAAGCGCTTCATGATGGGTTCTGATAACCTGCTCCTCCATGTGTGATGGTACGTAAAAAGTAATCTTTTCTTTCATTTTCCTATATATCAAGCCATCAACCATTTCATAGTTCGGACTTTCAGACTTACTCAGCTCTGCAGCAATTGAAATAATCTTAGGGTCGTGTCTTTGTGCGGCTGCTAGAATGAACTCAAAGGATTCGTCGTCTACATGCAGGATATTAAAAGATCTACTTAGAGAATCAACATGCAACATTCGATCACCTTTGCGATGTTCTACTGAATAATCGAAGGATTGAAGCTCTAATGCCCATCGCAAAATACGAGGGTTCAATGATTTTTTGTTCAAGGTTAGAACGAGAGCTTGACAATCTGTCACAACTTTGAATGGAATCCCAAGTATATTTTGAACCTTTTTAGTGCATATATTATGGACAACGTCTCCAGTTCATAGCTATGGTATTTGCTTTCAGCATCAGACGCACGTTTTGAAAAAAAGAACACGGGGTGGAATTTACCATCACTTTGCTTTTGCAGCAGCACTGCTCCAAAACCAAGCGTGCTTGCATCACAATGCAGCTCTGTAGCATTATGCGGACTATATATTGATAGAACGGGGGCTGATATTAATTTGTTTTTCAACAAATTAAATACTTCGATTTCCTTGAAGCCAAAAACGAATGGAGCATCTTTCCTTAATAGGTCGTATAGAGGTTTTGCAATGTTAGCAAATTGGTGGATAAATTTCCTAAAGTAAGAACAAAGTCCCAGAAAACTATGAACATCTTTAGTAGAGGTAGGTAAAGGAAAACATTTAATCGCTTTTAGGTTTGCATCATTCGGGCTGACACCAGCTTCGGTGATTCTATAACCTAAATAAGTAATTTCATTTTGTAAGAAAAGACATTTATCCAACCTGAGCTGTAGGCCTTTTCTAACCACGATTTCAACGACTTCTTTAAGAATATCTATATGTTCTTCGATTGTTTCAGTTGCGATAAGGATATCATCCAAATATGTAAGAACTTTCGATTTTTAAATCATTTTTCCAAACAAATGTTTCATATAGCGTTCGAAAACAGAAGGGGCATTCTTAAGCCCGAACGGCATTCTAGTAAATTCGTACTGCCCAATAGGGGTAGTAAAAGAGGTGTACTTCATCGAATCCTCTTCAAGGGGAACCCGTTTCTTAAATCGAGTATAGTAAAATATCTTTTATTTTAAGCCGATCAATATTATCCTCGATTAGGGGTAGGGGATAGTTATCACGCAATGCGATTTTATTCAACTCTCTAAAATCTATGCAGAGTCTAAACTTTTTATTTTTCTTTTCCACAAGTACAATAGGTGATGCATATTGTGAACAAGACTCTCGTATTATTCCCTTTGTAAGCAGGTCGTTAAGAATTTTATCTAATTCGATTTTATGAGAGTAGGGCAACCTTCTTGGAGGACAATGAAATGGAAGCTCTCTGGATAATACTATTCTCATTTTAAATTCACTTTCTACTGAACAAACTTTATCGACATCGGCACAAAAACCTGGCCTCACTATCTCCTTTACACTTTCGCGAATATTATATGGTAAACATGGATTGATTTTAATATCGAATTATAATTGATTGCTACTATGTCAATATTAAAAATGTCTTCAACAAAACCAATTTCCTCATTTAACGTACTTACATGCACATGCGAAAGATGACACGGACTTGAAGCACGATGATTCGGAATGTTGGATATCTCGGGCAAAGTTATATCGTCTTGACCATCAGCATTCTTATTAGTTCTCTGCAACACCATACCGATCTTGTCAATGAAATTTCTACCAAGTACAACAGGATAGCTCATGGAATGATTTTTAACTACAAGTAAATGCAAATTAGTTGGTAAATTATCATAAAATATAGAAGAATAAAACTTCCCAACACATGGAGTGGACTGCTGTTGACGCCACAATATGAATGACTATTCACTTCCAACGGTGTAATCATAAACGGTGGCAGAAACTTCTCTTGAATAAAGCTGATCGGACTCCCAGAGTCCAAAAGAGATTTGAGTGTAATCGAACTTTCTGCATGGCCATCAACAAACTGATAAAAAATATCTCTCTCGAAGTCGTTAGCTGCTGAGAGTCGCTGTTGTTGTTTGAAACTGTTTTGCTCCTGGTCCGAAACGCTGATATTTGTCGCTTCTTCTTTTTTATTCACGCTGTTGCTGCTTTTATCTTGAAGTGTCAAAACAGGTTCATTACTGGAACAGTATTTGGCAATGTGTCCCCGACGTCCGCACTTGAAACATGTAAACTCTTTCCTCTGATGTGAAGTATTAGCAGGTATAGCATTTGCATCACGTTCGGTAGGGCGTTCTTTTGGCCTAGGTGCATTAGTTTGATGTTTGTTGCGATTGTACGCCTGAGATGTACTACGCCTTGCAAGAAAATTATCAGGGGTGTTGTTTTTAAACTTTTCGTACTTTCTCAACGCGTGTTTCAGCTCGTCAATGTTATTGGCGTTGTACAGTATACTCTTGTTGATTTCGGTGTCGGCAATACCTTTGATGATAAATTGAATTAAGTCTTCCTCTTCAATGGGATTATGGGACGCGATTTCTTGCATAGACAAAACATATTGCTGAACTGTTTCATCACGCCGTTTCTTTCTCCCATTAAGTTCACTGAAGATACCCGCTTTGGTCACGAGACGCTTAAACTCATCCACAAGTGCATGTTTTAGTTCCCTCCAGTTTGCCAATTTTAAAGATCTCACAAATAACCTTGCGGTGCCACTAAGGAGTCTTTTCCCAAATATGAACTTTGTGCGATCATCTTAACAAAGAATTTCAGCATACTCGTCGAAATGTTCTACCCAACGATCAATGGGAAAGTTATCGTCCCCGCTAAATGGACACAACAAGTCTTCCTTGTCCTTGAAATTGTTTGAAACTTGTGGCTTTGCACTGGGAGATGCGTCTTCAATCTGCAACTCCTTAAGTTTCCGCTTCAAAAGAATAATCTCCTCCTTCTTCTTACATGCGTCTCGAAGTAGGTTCAGTTCCTCATCAATATCACTGTTTAAAGTCGCTAAGTCTTCCTCCTGTTCTCTCTTCACCTTTGGACGTAAAATGCGGAATTAAATTTTGAAGATCGTCCTCTGTATATCCTTGTACTGCATCTTCCACTCGAAGTTTTAATACCGCCTTAGTGCCACTAGTTTGCACGTTCATCGTACGCAAAACATTTTTTAATGAAGCAACAGTTGCCACTTCCAATAAACGATAGAACTCTTGTGACATATTTACTGAATAGACATTTAACAAAATTTAACACTGAACAAAGTCGACACTTTCACAATGTAAAAACTTAGACGATTAGTGGTAAAACAAATCCCACTTCTGAAAACTGTAGCCGGGAAACGGACTAAAAAACAAAAGACTAGTGATATTCACTTTACGAAGGTTTATTAGAAACTCAAACTCAGCAGCAATCGAAGGCTGTATTTATTGTCGAATACAAAATACGGTGAACTATATACTAGCGGGAGGATCATACGATCATGAGGCCACTATTACTAGGCAAGTAGATATCGGATTCTATTTACATATAGTAAAGTTACAGTGTGTCACAAAAATATGACTATTCTTTTTTAAAAATTACCTACAACTCGGCCATACTGATCGCGTAATCGCCCCGATTACATAATGAATATCACTAAAAGTATATCGATTATAAATTCACATAATAACATATAGGTAACATATCATTAAATACAAGTGGATACATAAGATACGGATTCCATATTTAAATGTTTACATTAGTGCATTAGATATAGCTATATAAAAAGTTACATTATTAAAATATAATTAAAAATTTTGCGGATTAATTAAAATATAAATCAAAGTACATATCTTGAAAAGTAATAAAATTCATTGACAACATCGGCGTGGATGTGTGATAGTCGATTAAACTTTATAAATTTTCTTTCTTCCTTTTTTGATCCTCTTCTTCTTCATCATGCTTCAAGTCAAGATTTGGTACCGCATACAGTCTCATATTATTTGGAGAACTTATACCTTTATAAGGTAACCTTGTCAACTGCATACCGTTTATATCACCAATTGCGTATCTGTCATTAGGCAGGACTTTCTTAACCTCATATGGTCCTCGATACTTTGCTAATAATTTTTTATTTATACCTGGCGTGGTGATGACATTCTTAATCATGACAAAGTCGCCTAGCTTATATTCGGTCGGAATCTTATGCCGATTGTCGTAATATATTTTGTTTCGTGTTAGTTCCCTTTCAATGTTTTCCTGTGCTTTATCCCTAACATCCACTATATTTGTTCCTTCAGCTCCTGCAGTACTGTTAATGAGAAACTCTTTGATCTTGTCACAGAACCTTCCTTTTTGATCTCTACCGAATAGTAGAGTACTCGGGGTGAAACCAGTGCTTCGGTTCACACTGTTGTTAATAGCAAACTCAACTTTATCTACATTTTTGTCCCAATCAATAGTTGTAAACGCTTCACACTCTTTCGCCAGCATAGGTGTTATTATGCGATTAAGCCGTTCAACCTGACCATTAGATTGTGGAGAGTGGGTTGCCACCATGACATGCTGAATATTATTATCTTGCAAAAACTCGGCAAATTCTTTCGAGGTAAAGCAAGTCCCACGGTCCGATATAATCCGGTTTGGTCTAGAAAAATTTGCAAAATATGTTTTTAAACAACATATAGCTTCTTTGCTTTGAGTGCTTTTAGCCGTATACAAATTAGTAAACTTGGTAAAACCATCAACCAATACTAAAATATGTTTTTTGTTGGAACGAGAGGTAGTGAATGGACCTAGGTGGTCAATATGAAGGGTATCAAATGGCAAATTTCCTTTCGGAATGGGATGTAGAATGCCTTCTGTTTTTCCTGATTTGGGAGAGAAATAAATGCACTTTAGGCACCCCTTAATAAATGTTCTGATCTTTTCCTTCATTTTGGGAAACCAGTAAATACCAGAAAGGTGCTCAAAACATTTATCGACCCCTAAATGACAAAGCGCTTCATGATGGGTTCTGATAACCTGCTCCTCCATGTGTGATGGTACGTAAAAAGTAATCTTTTCTTTCATTTTCCTATATATCAAGCCATCAACCATTTCATAGTTCGGACTTTCAGACTTACTCAGCTCTGCAGCAATTGAAATAATCTTAGGGTCGTGTCTTTGTGCGGCTGCTAGAATGAACTCAAAGGATTCGTCGTCTACATGCAGGATATTAAAAGATCTACTTAGAGAATCAACATGCAACATTCGATCACCTTTGCGATGTTCTACTGAATAATCGAAGGATTGAAGCTCTAATGCCCATCGCAAAATACGAGGGTTCAATGGTTTTTTGTTCAAGGTTAGAACGAGAGCTTGACAATCTGTCACAACTTTGAATGGAATCCCAAGTATATTTTGAACCTTTTTAGTGCATATATTATGGACAACGTCTCCAGTTCATAGCTATGGTATTTGCTTTCAGCATCAGACGCACGTTTTGAAAAAAAGAACACGGGGTGGAATTTACCATCACTTTGCTTTTGCAGCAGCACTGCTCCAAAACCAAGCGTGCTTGCATCACAATGCAGCTCTGTAGCATTATGCGGACTATATATTGATAGAACGGGGGCTGATATTAATTTGTTTTTCAACAAATTAAATACTTCGATTTCCTTGAAGCCAAAAACGAATGGAGCATCTTTCCTTAATAGGTCGTATAGAGGTTTTGCAATGTTAGCAAATTGGTGGATAAATTTCCTAAAGTAAGAACAAAGTCCCAGAAAACTATGAACATCTTTAGTAGAGGTAGGTAAAGGAAAACATTTAATCGCTTTTAGGTTTGCATCATTCGGGCTGACACCAGCTTCGGTGATTCTATAACCTAAATAAGTAATTTCATTTTGTAAGAAAAGACATTTATCCAACCTGAGCTGTAGGCCTTTTCTAACCACGATTTCAACGACTTCTTTAAGAATATCTATATGTTCTTCGATTGTTTCAGTTGCGATAAGGATATCATCCAAATATGTAAGAACTTTCGATTTTTAAATCATTTTTCCAAACAAATGTTTCATATAGCGTTCGAAAACAGAAGGGGCATTCTTAAGCCCGAACGGCATTCTAGTAAATTCGTACTGCCCAATAGGGGTAGTAAAAGAGGTGTACTTCATCGAATCCTCTTCAAGGGGAACCCGTTTCTTAAATCGAGTATAGTAAAATATCTTTTATTTTAAGCCGATCAATATTATCCTCGATTAGGGGTAGGGGATAGTTATCACGCAATGCGATTTTATTCAACTCTCTAAAATCTATGCAGAGTCTAAACTCTTTATTTTTCTTTTCCACAAGTACAATAGGTGATGCATATTGTGAACAAGACTCTCGTATTATTCCCTTTGTAAGCAGGTCGTTAAGAATTTTATCTAATTCGATTTTATGAGAGTAGGGCAACCTTCTTGGAGGACAATGAAATGGAAGCTCTCTGGATAATACTATTCTCATTTTAAATTCACTTTCTACTGAACAAACTTTATCGACATCGGCACAAAAACCTGGCCTCACTATCTCCTTTACACTTTCGCGAATATTATATGGTAAACATGGATTGATTTTAATATCGAATTATAATTGATTGCTACTATGTCAATATTAAAAATGTCTTCAACAAAACCAATTTCCTCATTTAACGTACTTACATGCACATGCGAAAGATGACACGGACTTGAAGCACGATGATTCGGAATGTTGGATATCTCGGGCAAAGTTATATCGTCTTGACCATCAGCATTCTTATTAGTTCTCTGCAACACCATACCGATCTTGTCAATGAAATTTCTACCAAGTACAACAGGATAGCTCATGGAATGATTTTTAACTACAAGTAAATGCAAATTAGTTGGTAAATTATCATAAAATATAGAAGAATAAAACTTCCCAACACATGGAGTGGACTGCTGTTGACGCCACAATATGAATGACTATTCACTTCCAACGGTGTAATCATAAACGGTGGCAGAAACTTCTCTTGAATAAAGCTGATCGGACTCCCAGAGTCCAAAAGAGATTTGAGTGTAATCGAACTTTCTGCATGGCCATCAACAAACTGATAAAAAATATCTCTCTCGAAGTCGTTAGCTGCTGAGAGTCGCTGTTGTTGTTTGAAACTGTTTTGCTCCTGGTCCGAAACGCTGATATTTGTCGCTTCTTCTTTTTTATTCACGCTGTTGCTGCTTTTATCTTGAAGTGTCAAAACAGGTTCATTACTGGAACAGTATTTGGCAATGTGTCCCCGACGTCCGCACTTGAAACATGTAAACTCTTTCCTCTGATGTGAAGTATTAGCAGGTATAGCATTTGCATCACGTTCGGTAGGGCGTTCTTTTGGCCTAGGTGCATTAGTTTGATGTTTGTTGCGATTGTACGCCTGAGATGTACTACGCCTTGCAAGAAAATTATCAGGGGTGTTGTTTTTAAACTTTTCGTACTTTCTCAACGCGTGTTTCAGCTCGTCAATGTTATTGGCGTTGTACAGTATACTCTTGTTGATTTCGGTGTCGGCAATACCTTTGATGATAAATTGAATTAAGTCTTCCTCTTCAATGGGATTATGGGACGCGATTTCTTGCATAGACAAAACATATTGCTGAACTGTTTCATCACGCCGTTTCTTTCTCCCATTAAGTTCACTGAAGATACCCGCTTTGGTCACGAGACGCTTAAACTCATCCACAAGTGCATGTTTTAGTTCCCTCCAGTTTGCCAATTTTAAAGATCTCACAAATAACCTTGCGGTGCCACTAAGGAGTCTTTTCCCAAATATGAACTTTGTGCGATCATCTTAACAAAGAATTTCAGCATACTCGTCGAAATGTTCTACCCAACGATCAATGGGAAAGTTATCGTCCCCGCTAAATGGACACAACAAGTCTTCCTTGTCCTTGAAATTGTTTGAAACTTGTGGCTTTGCACTGGGAGATGCGTCTTCAATCTGCAACTCCTTAAGTTTCCGCTTCAAAAGAATAATCTCCTCCTTCTTCTTACATGCGTCTCGAAGTAGGTTCAGTTCCTCATCAATATCACTGTTTAAAGTCGCTAAGTCTTCCTCCTGCTCAGACACGTTTTCATTCGATGATCCCACTGTTCTCTCTTCACCTTTGGACGTAAAATGCGGAACTAAATTTTGAAGATCGTCCTCTGTATATCCTTGTACTGCATCTTCCACTCGAAGTTTTAATACCGCCTTAGTGCCACTAGTTTGCACGTTCATCGTACGCAAAACATTTTTTAATGAAGCAACAGTTGCCACTTCCAATAAACGATAGAACTCTTGTGACATATTTACTGAATAGACATTTAACAAAATTTAACACTGAACAAAGTCGACACTTTCACAATGTAAAAACTTAGACGATTAGTGGTAAAACAAATCCCACTTCTGAAAACTGTAGCCGGGAAACGGACTAAAAAAACAAAAGACTAGTGATATTCACTTTACGAAGGTTTATTAGAAACTCAAACTCAGCAGCAATCGAAGGCTGTATTTATTGTCGAATACAAAATACGGTGAACTATATACTAGCGGGAGGATCATACGATCATGAGGCCACTATTACTAGGCAAGTAGATATCGGATTCTATTTACATATAGTAAAGTTACAGTGTGTCACAAAAATATGACTATTCTTTTTTAAAAATTACCTACAGTATATTCCTGGATCTCACAAAAGCCTTTGACTTGGTTAGCCACGAAATACTACAGCAGAAGCTCTGTAATGCTGGTCTTAGAGGCAATATAAATGAACAAAGTTTAAGACCTACTTACTAAATAGAAAACAGCGAGTAAGGGTAAATGGTTTTGTAAGCAGAGAGGAGGCGTGTTCGAACACTGGTGTTCCACAGGGATCAGTTCTAGGACCAATACTTTTCCTGGTTTATATAAATTCAATATTTAGCCTACCTGTGAAATGACATTTAATTGGCTATGACATCAATATTATTCAGAGAAATGATCGCACAAGAAGGACCTCTAAGCAAATTCGATGCCGTTTGACAGCACAAAAAAGGAAAATTGTACCAAATCGAATAGACAGAATTCAGATGTTTACTTCATTTTTATATGCCTGTTATTTATCATTGATAATTTATTTGACAATTACCATTGTAAGAAATAAATTCGAGTTCTTCTGCAGACCTTTCTTGCACGAGAGCTAAAAGCTGAAGGACGTACCATCAACCAGTATTGATGAACAGATACTTTAGGAAGTAAATTAGGAAATAAAATAAAAAACAATAAATATGTAGTCGGAGACGGAGAATGGATAGTCTGAAAATTCGCACAAGGAAGACCGAAACTCCGTTTCAAAGACCAAGCCATCGCGGATGCGAAAGCGCTTATAATCTGGCAAATTGGAAGCAGCGTGCCGTGCAGTGTCTCAGGACACAAGTTTTAAACCAAACTTTAAAGAATTCAAAATTCAATGACCTCAAGTATTAGATAGATATAACTTTAAGTCGTATTTCATTTTACCTCAAAAATTTTGAAATATTAGCAAAGTCATCAAGGACAATGAATGTTTCTTTAGCAGTTGGTTGCAAACCGAAAAAAGCTTGCATACGAGACCATCCCTGCCTACGGGCACTATAAATTCCAAGAAATTCCTTAAAACGTAGACGGTTATTTCAACTCGTAAACATAAATGGATGGGTATATGGGCTAAAGGTACAGTAAAATGCCACCGCAGGAGCAGAATTGCAATAAAGCCAAACCAAGCGGGAGGCAAACTCACTGAGCACAGTCACACACAAAACTGGTTGTTTGTCATATACGACCAATTGGCACTATTGTTGAGTGCACACGAATTTATATTGGTTTTGTTTGCGAATGGGAATGTAATGTCCATTTACCATAGTTATCGAATTCGGATCTGGAAACGTATATAACAAATAAGGTTTTATTGATTTATTTATTTTTTGCTGAAATGTCCTTTGCCGCTACTAAAATATTTTTATTTCATATTAAATTTAGTTATGCATGCAGTTGATTATTCATAGCATTCCGTTTGTGTTTGTATACGTTCCGAAAACGTTTAATTAAATAAGAGAACAGAGAAAATCAATTTTCAACAGCAAATTGAAGGCACACAATTTTTTACTCAGGGGGTGTTGTACTATTAGCTAGGTGTGTACAAAAATCCTAACCCTCTGGTACAAGTTAACCTATATGCAAACTGATGATAACATCGCCAATTATCTCACATTTAGATGGCGGGTGCAGAAGGATCTTCAAAAATGCATGCATTCGAAATATGAGTAGATGTGCGCGAGTTTGCGCTTGGACTTTCCTTCATACGGCACATCTCGAACCATAAGATCGAAGATTATCGCAAATTAGAAGAATTTCAACTGTTTGGTCTACTTCGTGACATAGCCGGCACTCTGCGAGGTGGACTTTGTGCATTTTGTTTAGGTGGTATCGCAAACCATGGTTTGATATCGTGCCTTCGTAGGTTTAGAATTTTTGTCGCCCTTTTTTCGAATGGCAGGATTTCTCCCCACTGTTTGATACACATGTTGTTTCCCCAGCTTTTGATAGCAGAATTAATTGATGATTTGATGCTTTTTCGTTTCCTCCAATACCTTCGTGACCGAAAACACACCATTTTTTGGTTTTGTGTCTGGAGCCTAGAGTTGGGAAGGCATTGAAGCACTGCATGACTGCTTTTAAGACAATGATTGATGAGCTAAGGGCATTCATAGCTGCTTTCATACCTGCAAAATTGAGAAATACACTCAGGCTTTTCCCCATACGTTGCGGTTTGGCCTATGTATGCCAGCTCCTACACTCGAGTCCATTGTGGAAACGTCCGTTTACTACTTTAGGTCGTTTAGACAGCAGGTGGTAGCGTTGCTGCTAAAAAATTGCAAAAAGGAGAATAAAATGGGGCCCTAGCCTAAAAAAGGCACCACCCATAAAATACTAAGACAGGAACAAAAAACAGCAAGAAAGGGATTTTTTTTTAACATCTGTTTTATCATTGCATACATTTTTTGGAATCTGGTGGAGTAATTCCACACATTTAACTTGCGGGGACGGAAATGCGTCACTGTGTTTTATCATTGCATACATTTTTTGGAATCTGGTGGACTAATTCCACACATTTAACTTGCGGGGACATAAATGCGTCACTGTGTTTTATAATTGCATACATTTTATCATTGCATACGTTTTTATCATTGCATACATTTATGAGCTGGGGCATATTAACTTCAGCTTTTTGTTGATGTGAAATATAATTTCTCCATTTCGCCCTTGCACTGTACTCAGAAGAAATTTCAAGAATTCTGCAGGGAGATTATCATCTTTTACCAATGATCATAAGCGGAGACTTCAATATCAATTTTGCAACTCCAGAAGCTCAACCATTTATTGATTTTATGCAAGATAAATTTAGTCTTCAAATGAACTCCAACCGGAAAATTTCAACAACACGATATGGAACAACCATCGATGCTGTCTTCCAGCGTAATCTAGATAGATTACAGTCTCGAATGTACATATCTTACTTCAGCTACCACAATCCGATTGTATCTATTCCACCGAAACTAGCACAGAACGAATAAATTATTGTTATTTCATAATATATCAAGAATACGGTTATTACAATTCCCTCTTTTCGCAATGACATACCGCACGCACGGTGTTTACACATACACATATTTCGGGACTGTTGGATACAGTCGCACCAATTTTGTTTTCTTACAAAACACTTCTTATTTAAACTGAAAAAGTGGCCATTTTGATAATTTTTCTTTTAGAAGTGGGGACCCGGGTCCTGATGCTCAAAAAGGGACCATTTGGCTCCTCTTTTAGTGATCTCCATGGACAATTTTCTTTTGAAGCACTGTACTTTTGGGATTCGGTGAGTTACTTATTTATTTATTTGTTTACAATTATTCATAGTGGGCTGCGAGTTTGACATACTTTCTCTACGAACTACAGGAGCTCCTCTACTCTTGCTCCCCGCTGGACAACAAACCTATAAGCTATAAGAACCCACTCGAAAACAGTATTACCAGTTTTAAAAATCTCCTTTGGGTGCAAGAAAATGTTCCAACCTCTGACATTTGTTCTCGACATCCGGTTATTGCCGGAAAATTACCTATACAAGGACCCTAACAAGTCATTAATCTCCTAAAAATATCATCAACATCACATTGGGATTTTAGATTAAATAGAGATATTACTGTGACCATTCGTCGAAAATCCCTTGCTATCGTCAATAGCATTATGCCCCGAGGAGAGATGCTTGTGTGCAAATGTGGGGGTTGTGTTGCCACCAGTGCCGGCTCCAGCCAAACTAGCGCCCTGTACAAGATTTACAGAAAGCGCCCTTTTTCCACGTTTGCACGCATGAATAGGTCTTTTCCACATAACCCAGAAGGTAGACTTTCTATGCGTTTTTTTATTATAACTTTTTTTTTAATTTTCTATTATTTGTTTTTGGAAAATGATGATCCTGAATTTGCATTGGACCCTTTAAAACTATTCTCTATAAAATTCATCAGATGAATTTTCCCAGTTGTTGGGATTATTAAATAAATCATCCGTTAGAAGAAAACTAAAGATTCCTCTTCTCCTGGCCCTAATGTGTTTCCTACCCGTATCTCATCGATGTCTTAAATAACTTACATTAGTTAGATCTACCCCATCTGCATGTTCCTAGCTGCTACAGGGTGGAATATTTTCAGATTTGGTAGGTAAGAAATGAACTTGCATAGGCCTAGTGGGATTTTTTATTTTGCGATATTTTGAGTTAAATTCTCCTTGAAATTGCAACATTGCAAGTGATGTTAGTTAATGTGCAATAAAAAACTCAGCACAGGTGTGATGGATGCAGTTATATTGTTCTTATTTGAACAAGCTTTTTGTTTGAAATGCAAATGGTAGTATTTGTTCGCAAAAGATAAAATAATTTTTTCTTTCTTAGCAATGCGCCCCCAGAACTTGGTGCCCTATGCATTTGCACATCTTGCACATGTGGTTGGGCCGGCCCTGGTTGCCACACGCAAAACACAAACATACGCTCTCTGAGTAAACAGTTGTCTATAGTAATTTCCATTCATTATCCATCAGTAATCCTTTTGGGATCTTAATAGGACAAATGAGCTAATGTTGTAATTAATTGAAATCGACCGAATCAAGCAACAAATGACCAAACAAATCGAACAAGATTCCCTCTCATGTATATGGGAAATGAATCAGGTGAGGATTATACTGAAGCGCCAGGGGGTCGAAAGTTATTTTCTGAAGTGGTGTGGTATTAGAAACGTTATTCGAACGTTGGCCTAATCGGTATCTGAAAGGACCAAGTTCTTGAAGTGAGGTTATAAATTTGAAGGACAGCAGAAACATTCACTGACTGTCATCTCAAAGCCCTTAAAACACTAGTGACAACCAAAACGAACTTTGAACTCGCTAATCCGAAATCCAATTCGAAAAGAATCCATAACAATCACCGAGAGCCCTAGAAGATTAGGGCCGCGGAATAAGTAGCAATATTGATCAACCTGAGTCAGTAGGTAACAGAATTTATTCGCGTTCTGTCCAGCAATCACCGTGGATACTGAAGAGAAACCCCGATTGCTTCACTGAACACATATGACTTTTTGTGGAACCCCACTTGAAATAGATGCTCCTGGCAACGTTCAACATAATTGATTTCTTGAGGATGCAATTAAACCACTTTGTGCTTGTTTATCGGGTTCATTGTACGTAAATATTTGTGACGTAAGTCCTGGAACAAGCCGCTTCAATAAATTGCCACACAATCGCTACACAGGGATGACAAAAGAAAGCAAGTCCAGCAGTATCAAAGCCCACATCATTGGTGCGGTAAATACATAATTTCCCCTCAGGCTAATCAGATTCAGTTTGTGGCTTCTAATGTCGAGTATATCACACCGGAGACTGGTGTTGTTTATAGAGACGGGCTGCATATTTATGGTTGACAGGTCATTAAGGTGATAAGTTGTTTATATTGCGCGTAATTAGATTGTGGCCAGTTACTGGAATAGTGCTTGTAAACATATTGCATAGACCGGGGGAAATTGGAAATTGACTACCAAAATAAACAATTAATGTTGTCCATGGATATAGGATATCGTAAATATCTCATCAGACCGCTGGAGCTCTATAAGGGCATAAATTAAAGTAATAGTAGCCTGAAGATATCATACGAGTGAGTGGATGTCATTTCAAATTATTTTATAAAATAGTGACGAGAGTTTTTGATTATATTATCTGGGAGCGGGTGAGACTTGCTGTTGCTGGCGAAATAAGGCCCCAAAAGATAAATGAAATAAGTCCCCGAAAAATTATACAGGAAACAACAACAACAATTTATAATAAAATTAAATAAAATTATTTCCTTTTCTAGCCGAAAGCCCTAGCATCTAGCGCTATTAAACAATTAATTTTGTAATTTATTACATATTAATTACATAATTTATAATAATAATAATAATAATATATCCTTTTTTTGGGCCTTATTTCCTATTGTAAAGCAAGAAGAAATGAAGTAAGTCCCCAAACAAATTTTTTTATTAGTAATTGTTACCCTTCCGACATGGAATAACTTAGGTACTAATGGGGGGTAATGGGTTTTTATTTACTTTTTGTCGCGAAAACAAAACTTGGAGCCTTGGAGGGGATGAAAGAGGTTATGAAAGTTTGCATGGGGAAATACACTTCGAAAAAAAAAGAAATTGGATAGAAATCGAGTAGTGACACTTCAAATATAAAAAAAAAACAAATACCAAACTTAAGTTTGTCAATTATTTTAATTATTTTCCAAGCAAATTGTTGTTGTCCACAATATTGAAGTTTTTTTTTTTTTTTTTTTAATATACCTACCTAAAAAGATTTTTCTAATAAATTATGTTTACTATGTTACATTAAGTAACTTTTTGAAATGAAGTAGATAGGTACTTTGATTATACAAGGATGATATTATGGCCGACGATATTTTGCATCGCATTCGCACTGCGTGACATCGGAAAATGAACTGGAGATGTCAGATGAAATGCGCAACAAAGCTTTGATTTTGATCGAGGATATGTGTCTGCTCAGGAGTGGCGTTTTGTTGTGCAAATTGGGGATGCCACAGCCAAATCATTCAATGCAAGACGAATTTAATCCAGAATTGTAGCGAGAAATGAGCTTCGATCGAATCGCATTGAGTCAAGCTGTTCGAACAAATGTGCCAGTGTACGATGAATTGATGCAAGCAGTCGATAACGAAAATGGCGGAATATTCTTCCTGGATGCGCCCGGTGGAACTGGAAATGCATTCCTGATATCACTGATTTTGGTTACAATTCGTTGGAGATCTGAGATCGCTTTGGCCCTAGCCTCTTCTGGGATAGTGGCTAATTTGTTAGAAGGCGGTCAATCAGCTCATTCTGCATTGAAATTGCCATTGAATCTGCAAGTGGATGACCTACAGTGAAGTGAAGTGAAATGAAGAACCTACATGCAACATTTCAAAGAACACTGCGATGGCGAAAGTACTGCAGCAATGTAAGATTATTATATGGGACGAATGCACGATGGCTTACAAACGCGCGTTGGAGGCCCTGAATCGTTTACGCAATGATAAGCGACCTTTCGGTGGAGCAATGATCTTGCTATCTGGCGCTTTTCGTCAAACTCTGCCTGTCATTTTGAGATCAACTCCAGCAGATGAATTGAATGCTTGCCTGAAGGCGTGTGCTTTATTGCGATACGTCAAGAAATTGCATTTGTCAACAAACATGCGAGTTTCTTTACAAAATGACCAGTCCGCTGCAGAGTTCTCCAGGCAGTTGTTGGCGATGGGCAATGGTGTGATTCAAGCAAACTTAATCACCGGCCTGATTGAGTTTCCACAAAATTTTTGCAACTTTTGCGAAAAACAAGAACGTCGATCATTTGTATTTCGCCATTCAAAACCAAATCACTGGTGAGTTGCATTCATACAAATCAGTCGATTCCGTGATGGATGAAAACGAAGCCACCAACTATCCCACGGAATTTTTAAGTTCTTTGGATGTTTCGGGCTTGTCTCCACGCAATTTGAAACTAAAAATTGTCTCAGTAATAATTTTGTTGCGCAACCTAAATGAACCAAAACTTTGAACCGGTACGCGTTTGATTGTGAAGAATTTAATATCAAATATTATTCAAGCAACGATGTTTAATGGAAAATTCAAAGGCGAAGATGTTCTTATTCCGCGGATTCCACTTATTCAGAACGATTTGCCGTTCGTATTTAAGCGTCTTCAATTTCCCGTACGTCTCGCTTTTGATATGACAATTAAGAAGTCGCAAGGACAATCGCTGGTGTGTGGCATAATTCTTGAATTTCATGTGTACGCACCCGATAAGAAAAATAGAACAAAAAATGTTGGGTACCATAAAGCACTTCAGTGAAAAAGCAGTACTAGGTTGGCCGACAAGTATTTGATTTTATTTACCTATTTATTTAAATTTAATATAACTCTTGAACAAAAAATTTTAATTGACCGAATTACATGATGAATTTCATTACCTACATTAATGAATTTGGGCGTAACGAAGTTCGCCAGGTCAGCTATTATACTTATAAATAAAAGTGCATACAACTAAAACCTATCTGCAAGTACTATGGGAAGCTGTTCAAACGCTGTAGGTTCACCTTTTTGGAGGGAAGTATTTAAAACAAAAGAACATGATAAACATGGTTAGGTACCCAATGGCAAAGGTATCTCACGCATCAAATCTGCGGATGATTTAGCAAGAATCTACGTCGATAGAAACAAAAAGTCTGCTTTCCTAAGGTGGAATATCACGTCGCTTAAGGAAAAGACTGGCGTTGCCAGACATCCCAGCTTGCACGGGACGTCCCAGATATAAGACAGAATTTCGTTTCTCTCGCCGGCACAGCTTTTGTCCCAGGTTGCGACTAAAATTCACAAGAGCAAAACAACTGCAAACATCTCTTATTATTTACAACACACTCACTGCACTATAAATTGACCAAGTCCGCATGACACTAAATTTGTTTTGCATTTTTCTCTCAACAGCGAAGAGAATGATTTTGTGTCGAAAATCATAATGAGCGACGAGCCGCATTCCCACTTAAACGGTAAAGTCGTTGTTAATCGTTTCTGGGACACTGAAAATCCGCGCTAAAAAAAAATGTAAAAGAACATTTTGGCAAATTTGATTCAAATAGGTGGTACGTTTTGAAGTGTACTAAAATACGAGTTGGGCGTTCAATTTATACAATTTTTAAAATTTGTTATTTCAGTTGTTCTTTCGGTATATTTGTCCGAAGTTATGTTTCAAGTTGGCAACCGTGAAATGACATCATCATATAGTGATGTCACGTTCCGCAGTATGGTGCAACATGGCTGATGACAATACGAAGATTGTAATACCTACACTACATTAACTATCCTGCTACCTGCTTTGAAACCAACCATTACCAAAAGTAAGAAACTATTTATTTTTCCCCCGATCGGGATCAGATCACGGTGATAAACGTAATAAGTCGTACACTGATTGAAGAATAGTTACATGCAGTATAAGAACAACCAATACATTCCCATCTATAAGCATTTTGTGGTAAAAACAAGTTTATTACACCTCAAATGAAATATCGCTTACCGTCCTCCGATTGTTAAAATTTAATAGATGAACAGGTTTCTATATAACACCCAACCAACTTAAATCCACTTTTGACAAAGCTTCCACCGGGCCTGTACAACAACTGCAGAACCAAGCACCACCAATCGACGCGTTCTTCCTTTGATATCCATTCTATAATTGCCCGACTAGCAGAGCTGAATAAATCAACTTTCAAAGAAGTTTCCATACCCAATAAAGACATAAATAATCAGCCACCTTACGTTAAATCGATAAGCGTCTGGGTAATTCCATTAAAATGTTTCCGACCAACGATACGCAAACTTCCAAATTCCACTTCGTCTCTCCGTCAGTCAAACTGTTGCCAACAACTTTTGCTAAGTCCTTACGTTCGCGGAAAATTATTCCATAATTGATAGCATTTGTCTTTCTTCAGATCATAATAATTGGCAACCGTGAACTTTAGTACATAATTATCATATCGTGTGACATAAAAAAAAATCTCCGAACCCCAACCTCGGAATAAACGGCGCATATTAGTGAGTGGTGGCAAATCACTGCCGCTTTAACAATTAATCTCTGCAGTTGCCATTTGCGTGCAAATGCTATTAGCAAGTTACAACAGACTAGGCATTTGCATTGAAAATCTGCATTTAAGTGCTTAATAGCCTATTCACACCGCACCGGAAACCGTGTTTTCGTCGGAAGCTCGTCGAGGCATTTTCACAGAAACCAACTAATTTTAGTTTGACGTTTTAATCAGCTGTGAGACCTAAGTCGTGAAACTTCTGTGTAAACTATTAAGGTATCAAATTTCGATCGCGTTTAACAAATAAAATTAATTCAGAGCATTTAAAAATAATATTAGCCCATCAACTAAGCGTGGAAAATGATTTTAAGCTGTGAGTTGTGACATTTGTTCTACTGAATTTGCTGAATATTGCAAAAGGTCTATTTGTTTTAACAACCCAACGATTGGACGTCGTTTTCGTGGTCTTTTCGTGGAAAACGACTCGTATTGAAGGCTGAAATAAATGGTGGGCCATCTAGTGGTTTCTTTTTAAATCATAGTTTTTTTTTTACACTGGCAGCTGTTTCACGCTCGAAATCTTGACAGAAATCAGACTTCCGCGGAACGAAATGAGCCGCTCATTTTCATTTTCAACAATTCAATTCAAGCGTAGATCGACTCAATTGGGAAATATTGAAAATTTATTTCCGTGTAGCCCAAACAGTGGGTTTTTTGAAAAGAAGTTTTGGCCGAAATGAAGCACCCACCGCGCATGCTGTACGCAACGTTAACAAACAAAATTCGCCTAGGAAAACCAGCACGTTATTGTCGAGAAGCCAATACATCCACAGAGAGTGACAGTTTGGTTCGGATTGTGGAGTGGTGGCATCATTGGACCATTATTCTTCAAAAAATGAGGCTGGGAACAACCTTACAGTCAACGCTGGCCGTTACAGGGTCATGTTGAATATGGACAGCATTTAATTTTGTTAATTTTATTGCATTTTTATAAAGAAACTTGTATTTGGCCCACCTTGTAGGTACACGGTTAAAAATCCTGGCGTTAAATTTAATATTTTTGTGGTTGTATAAAAGTCCACGCCGAAAAAATATTCAAATTTAATATTTTGCATATACCTATGTATTAAAATTAAACAACTAATAAAAGATTTATTAATTTTAAATAATGTCTGCTATTACAAAATATGTCTGAAATATTAAATTTTAATATAGATGGAACTGAGTTTGCAGACGTATTTAAATTAAACCCTTATTTATATAGAAAAATACAAGAATATACATTTGTATACGAATTAAATAAACTGCAGATTAAAACATAATACAATCTTATTACATTTTAATACTTCTTTAGATTTGAGTTAAATATCTATGGGATATATTTTAACACCAAAAATATTTAATTAATATAATTTTAATACAAATTTGTATTGTTTTTAAAAGCATGAATTTTTCTTTTAAATAAACTCTTTCCAAATCATGATCTATTGAGCAGGACGCTCAAACTAACTGCAAATTCTTAACCAAGCGACAAAATAATATATGTATTTGGGTTAAAAAGTAATACCAATATATTTAAACATACTTATTCACTTTAGTTCAGATCCTGTATTAAAACCAAATACAAATGTATTGAAGTTGATGGTTTTAAGAAGTTCGTATTAAAATCTAATCAGAGTAGATGTTTTATTTTAGGTCAACTTTAACTTAATTCTAATAAGTTCTTCATTGAAATATGATTTTATTATAAACTGGGTTAGATTGTAGTACAAAAATACTGGATTTTAATCATTCGAGATTAAAGTTCAGAAAATTCGTATTAAAATTAGCATTTAAATGAAAAATTATTAAATTTAAATATAAAAATATTACAGAAAAAGTTTAATAAATTGGAAATAGTAAAAACAAATTTTTCCTGTGTTGCATAGACCTGTAATATTGCGGAGGTATTAAAAAACACCCGCATAAATTTGTCATTTAAAGAATTATTTCCATGTTCGAAACTTGAACCATTGTCCATATCGTATGGTATAACTCATAAGCAACCTTTTAAGACAAAGATTGAGCTCAAGTTTAAATTTTCAAAAAAAGCAAAAGAAAATTTGCTGACGGTTTCGTTTCACGTATGGCTATAACTGGGGCCTTAGACCAAGTAATGGAGACGGGTAGTTCTGGACCTGTATAGTTCCTTGAAATATGTATATACTATGTTCGAAAGATTTCCTTTCCTATATAAATTGTATCTAAGCATTATCAACAATGGTTAATATGGCCATTACCATTTGACGTTCCAAATTCCAATCTGTACCGTAAGAACGATAGATCTATTTTCCGACTGGTTGCATTATTTTTAACACACACACACAGAAAACAGGTAAGCTGTCAAACTATCAGGGCGTATGATTTTAAATTATTTTCAGAAATAATTGAAGAACGCATGGCTTTTCTTTCATGAAAGAAGTGAGAAGAAGCAGCACATTTCCTTCACAATGCAGGTATCTTTTCCTGAATCTCTATATATATAAAAATAAATTGCTGTGCTTTAGTCGGGTTAAGGCTCCAGAACGGCTCGACGGATTTTAATATTTTTTGTTTGTTTTGCTCGTCTTGCATCAGGGAGGGTTTAGGAAAAAACAAATGTCGGAAAATCCTCAACATGTGGCGTTGTAGGAGTATATTTCGTTTTTCAGTTCAATTCAATAATCTTCTTTTATGTACCTACCTAACTACAATTCTTTCGGGGTGAAACTCGATGACGATAGAACTCGATAACCACTGGCGACTGGGTCAATTTTTATGATTCTTCTTTTATTTTGTTCGTATTGGTGTATTTCAGGTCTAGGCAGTCTTAAAAGATAGGATTTTGGGGCGTTGTTGTTGATCTCAAAAACCACTCACCCGATTTCAATAAAATTTTATGGAAGCGTATTGCGTATGACTGGTTCCAGCTTAAAAGTTAGGACACCTTTGGACCAGATAGGTGCCAATGGTGTCGAATTTCGAAACCGCTCAACCGATTTCAATTAAATTTTGTGGATGTATATTCTTCGTTCCCGCTTGACGGATAGGAAACTTTTGGACGTGATAGGTGGCGCTGTTGCCGATCTCCGAAACAGCTCTACCGAGTTGAGTGAAATTTGGATCTATAGGTGTTACTTTGCAAAACATAAGCGGGATAGGAAAACAAGTTTTGGCACTATTAAAATTATTAATGAGCTTATTCCAAATAAAGCACTTTGCTGAAGACTGACTGACTGACGTCCGTATGTGCACTCATAACTCGGGAACGAATCGTTCGATTTTTATAATTTTTGGTTTAAATTCGCATAGGTGCAAGCAAGGACACATGCTACTTTTTGTCGTGAAAACAAAACTTTATGGGAATTAGTTGAATTTTTTAATTCTTTGGATGTTCCGGGCTTACCTCTATACAATTTGAAACTGAAAGTCGGCTCAGTTATAATTTTGTTGCGCAACCTCAATGCACCGAAACTTTGTAATGGAGCGCGTTTGATTTGGTGGTTAAGGATCTCAAATCAAATGTCATGCAAGCGACGGTTTTGAGGGGAAAATTCAGAGGCAAACATTCTCATTTTGCGAATTCCATTCATATGTAAGCGTCTTCAATTTGTACGTCGTGTACTATAAAGCATTTTAGTCAAAAAGCGTAAGGTTGGCCACGTTAATCACTGCTTTTTGATTGAAACACATCGACATTGCTATACTTAAGTTATTTCTATTATATACTAGCTGACCCGGCGAACTTCGTTCCGCCCAAATCTATGTTATATAAAAATTGAGCCTTAAAATTGTGTTCGTTTGTCGCCGAATCACGCCTTAACGCATTTACTGCTTTTAACCAAACTTTTTCACATCTTTGGTATTGGTCTATTTATATGATTTTTGTGAAGTTTGGTTGCAATTGGTAAACGTATGTTTGTGTAGTTTGTTTACAAAAAACGGTGCAAACAAATATATTTGTACTGTAGTTTTTTTTTGTTTGGTCTTATGAGAAATACATTTCTGTTTTGTCAAATCACCTTTCTCGAATTTCCAGTCGGTTTTTTTTTTCAGTTTTCTCAACATTATGAAAAATTTTAGTTGTACGGTTCCTACGGTGGAATCGGAAAACTTATGCGTGCGTGAAAAAAAAAACACATGAATTTGAGTAATTTCTTGTTTTTTTCCTAAACCACTCAACCGTTTTCAATTAAATTTTGTGGCTGTGTTTGTTTGGTTACAGTTTGAAAGATAGGACACTATTTTGGTATGGTGGGTACGGCTATATGTAAAAGAGACTGTCGTCCGTATGTGCACTCATAACTCGGGAATGGATCGTGCTTCGTGGATTCGTATTGACCCAAGGAAGGACATATGATACTTTTTGTTGTGAAAATAAAAGTTTACGGGGATGGAACTTTGCATGGAGAACCGCATTAAAAAAAAAAAAAAAAGAAGATTGAATAGAAATACGGGTAGTGTCACTTCCAATATAACAAAAATTATTAAAGATCTTTATTTTTGAATTATTTTGATATGCCGGGCTTACCGCTGCACAATTTGAAATTGAAAGTCGGCTCAGTTATAATTTTGTTGCGCAACCTCAATCCACCGAAATTTTGTAACTGATCGCGTTTGATTTGATTTTGAAGAATCTCAAATCAAATGTCATGGAATAAGCGACGATTTTGAGTGGAAAATTCAAAGGAAAACATTCTAATTCCGCGAATTCGGCTTATTCAGAAAGATTTGCTATTCGTATTTAAGCGTATCAATTTCCCGTTTCGCTATGACAATTAATAAGTCTCAAGGACTATCGCTGGAATTTTGTGGAATCAATATTGAATTCCCATGTTTCTCCTAAAGTCAAATGTATACTTTATACATCGTTCATTACATTAACGAATATGGGCGAAACAAAGTTCGCCGGGTCAGCTAGTTTTCCAATAAAAATCGTTGCTTGAATAATATTTGATGTTGAATTCTTCACAATCAAACGCGTGCCGTTACAAAATTTTGGTTCGTTTAGGTTGCGGAACACAGTGGGATAGTTGGTGGTTTCGTTTTCTTCCATCACGGAGTCGACTGATTTGTATGAATGCAACTCACCACCGATTTGGTTTTGAATGGCGTAATTCAAATGATCACCTTCTTGTTTATCGCAACCAAAATCACTCTTAGACTCAGTCAATCATGGTCAACAAATTCTGAGCGATATTCGGGAAAAAACTCATGATTAGTTCTTCCGGTGTCGTTGTAAAGTTGCAAAAATTTTGTGGAAACTCAATCAGGCCGGTGATTAAGTTTGCTGGAATCACACCATTGCCCATCGCCAACAATTGTCTGGAGAACTCTGCAGCGAACTGGTCATTTCGTAAAGAAACTCGCATGTTTGTTGTCATATGCAATATCTTGACATATCGCAATAAAGCAGACGCCTTCAGGCAAGCATTCAATTCATCTGCCGGAGTTGATCTCAAAATGACAGGCAGCGTTTGACGAAAATCGCCAGATAGCAAAATCATTGCTCCACCGAAAAGTCGCTTATCATTGCGTAAACGATTCAGGGCCTCCAATGCGCGTTTGTAAGCCATTTTGCATTCGTCCCATATGATAATCTTACATTGCTGCAGTACTTTCGCCATCGCAGTGTTCTTTGAAATGTTGCATGTAGGTTCTTCACTTCACTTCACTTCACTGTAGGTCATCCACTTGCAGATTCAATGGCAATTTCAATGCAGAATGAGCTGATCGACCGCCTTCTAACAAATTAGCCACTATCCCAGAAGAGGCTAGGGCCAAAGCGATTTCAAATCTCGAACGAATTGTAGCCAAAATCAGTGAAATCAGGAATGTATTTCCAGTTCCACCGGGCGCATCAAGGAAGAAAATTCCGCCATTTTCGTTATCGACTGCTTGCATTAATTCATCGTACACTTTCTTTTATTCTTGATTCAACATTGGCACATTTGTTCGAACAGCTTGACTCAATATTCGATTGAAGTCCATTTCTCGCTCCAATTCTCGATTAAATGTGTCTTGCATTGAACGACTGGGCTGCGGCATCCCCAATTTGCACAACAAATTGCCACTCATGAGCAGACACATCAAAATCAAAGCTTTGTTCCGCATTTCATCTGACATCTACAGTTCATTATCCGATGTCAAAGTGCGAATTCGATGCAAAACATCGTCGGCCATAATCATCTTTGTATTATCAAAGTATATATGTACTTCATTTCAAAAAGTTACTTCTTTTTTTTTTCAAAGTGTATTTCCCCATACAAACTTTCATAACCTCTTTCATCCCCTCAAAGTTTTGTTTTCGCGACAAAAAGTAAATATAAACCTGATATACAGCAATACGAACAAAACCAAAAAATAATTACGAAAATCGTCCCAGCCGTTCTCGAGTTTTAGCGAGACTAACGAACAGCAATTAATTTTTATATATATAGATAGATGTAGTAGTCGTCGGGAAATATTTCCCCAGAAGCAGAAAACAGAACTTCAAATTTGGTTTGTTATGTCGCCAATGGAGTTGTGGAAAAGTGGTGTTCTCGTGGTTGTCAAAACTTCTGATATGGTATTGGCTGCCTGTGATGTAGGTCGCTTTATGTGCCTCATTTCGCGGAATAAATAATGTCCATCTGAACATCTGGCATAAAAGTATCTACATATAAAAAAGGTATATAGGTCGGCAATAAATCTTCTGTGCACCAGCGGCTGATTTGGTGTTACTGTAGGACTATACTCTTATGACTTATTAGTCGAATTATGCTGTTTTCTGTGTGGCATCTAGAAGGTGTCGAGCCTGGTTCCCTGTTTGGAATATAGCTCCAGTAACCGTCTTCGTAATGACGGTTAGTGCGAGTGTAACCAAAACATCTACTTTTAGTGCGACTATTGGCCTTCTGATTCAACCAATGCTCTATATATTCGGCAGTTTAGCTGCCATTAAGGACCAAAGTACTGCCGTCTGCCGTTTAGGTGATTATAATTCACCCTAATGTACAATAATTGTATATTGCTCTGAGTCTGAGACCCCAAGTTCCGCCTTCTAGCCATAAATATGTCATGGCGGCATTGATGTTCGATTTAAAATAAACTCTTATCTAAAGATATATAACAAAATATTTAACCTTATAGCACTCAACAGGGTGATGGATAAGCAAAACTACCACTCCTTCTAGCACCCTTCCGATATATTTGTTTTTCCGAATCCTTGCTCCATTTAGACACGCAATTTCCTTAAGCCATCGCAACACGCCATCCAGCCTAAAAACTCATTTACATCAAATCCCATTCCGACAGCTTCTATCATTATTAATGTGATAAGTTTGTCCATCCACTATACAAGCACAAGGAAACCAAAATCCAAAACCCAATGACAAACAGTCTGACATTACTTATAGCCGATTTTGTACACCACTCTTGCCAGTTAACTCAAACAACTATCGCATCATCATCATCATGTTTCCCATTATAAAACCAACTCTTAACCATTCACTTTGCCATTGGTATTTTAAATGACATTTTTCTTTGGGGACCTTTGTCCCTTTGTCCTTTTATAGCTCCTAACTTCGTGGTATTCCCTCAACCGGAGAATTAAAAGAAAAGGAAATTTGCATAGCCCTCCAGGTTATTGCTTACCTGAATGATTTACATAACTTTAAGCGAAAGTAACAATAAAAAAATAAAAAAAGCATAAGACGCAACTTAAAACAATTGCCGGCCACAGATACAGATAGAAGTACACAAGAGAAGTGAAATAAAAAAAAAATTGAATACCAGACAAATGATTGAAATTTTACTTCTATAGGGATTTGTTTGAATTGGGATGGAATACGAATGCTTTTGGCGCTCACCTCAAAAGGAAACTTTTTAGCATGCAAAGTTGTTTTTTTTTTACATTTAATATTTTCATAGCGTCGTGGGTTTTAGATATTAAATTTAGATTTTTGTTTGTACAAAGGTCCTATAACGGAGAGTGCTTAACGCTTTATAACCGAATACTGAATACCTAAATTGGAAGAAGCTGTATAAACCGGTACAATCATATTGCATGCACTACTCTGGTAGTATTTATCGGACTTATATTTGCAGTTAGCTTTAAATGGGAACTTCATTCGTTATGAGTAATAGGTATGACCTGGGAGTAATTCAATACTGGGAAACTTTGATTTTATGGAGATGTAGGCTGTCACTGTGAAGGTCCCATTAATGCTTCGGTAAGTTGCTTTTGGAAACTTGTTATAAATTTGCTTTAGTTTATAAGGATATTTTTATTGCAGGGTTGGGATTTTAATGTTACCCATACAAGAGTCAAAGAGTTTATAGCCTTGCGACTGAATTCAAAGAGGTCTTGCATTACCGAACTGTCGCGCAGCCAGGCTCTCCTTTTGTTAAATGAGAATAGAAATAGACCATGGAAGGATGGGGTAAATTCGGCGATGGGGTACTTTTGACTTTCGCTATTACAGAAAGGCGGTTCATCCTTACTATAATAAAACTGTAACTTTTTTTCCCGCTATAGGGTGTTCGTTCGGAATATATATTAAAAAAATTAGGTACTGCACGAAATTGATTCTGGTTCTCACTTTGTTTTACCATAATAAATAAATGGAGCCCTCTCCATCCTTGACTCCTGGACCAGGAAATGCGGTCTATCAGTCAATCCTCAGAAGACAGAACTGGTATTATTCACAAATAAAAGGAAAATTTCGCAGTTTGTCATGCCTTCTGTTGGCGGTACACCCCTCAGAATCTCTGACAATGCAAAATACCTGGGACTAATACTAGATAAGAAACTAAATTGGAAAATGAACATAGACGAACGAATCAAGAAAGCCACAATAGCATTCTACACCTGCAGCAAAATTTTTGGGAAAACATGGGGACCATCTCCGAAGATCAAACTCTGGTTGTACACAGCTATTGTAAGACCAATACTGACATAATGGCAGTCTTGTATGGTGGCCAGCAACAAAAAAGGCTACACACCTAAAGGCTATCACAAAAGTGCAAAGACTAGCATGCATCGGGGTCACCAGCGCGATGAAATCAACTCCAACCGCCGGACTTGAGGCTATCCTCAACCTGCTTCCGCTAGACATATTTGTAAAGTCTGTGGCAGCAACAAGTGCCATGAGAATTAGCCAATCAATAGACTGGAAACACGATGAAGAGGGTCACTCAACGATCCTACAGAAGTAGGTACCTTGGCAATGTACCTGACACGGATTACATGACGCCATATTTGGAATTCAGAAGACCCTTCTCTAGCGCCTACCCCAGCAGGGAAGAATGGAGAGATGGACTTGTACCTGACACGCAATCCATCCCCGTGTACACAGACGGATCTAAAATGGACAACGGCGTGGGGTCAGGCATCTACTCTGAACCGCTGGGCATCTCAACATCAATACGCCTCCCAGACCACTGCAGTGTATTCCAAGCGGAAGTCATGGCAGTGACAAGAGCCGCCCGTGAGTCTGCGATAAAGGTGATACCTCCGGAAGGTATCACCTTCTTTATCGACAGCCAGGCAGCTATAAAAGCTTTAACTGCCCCAGAAATAAAATCGAAGCTTGTGAAGAGCTGTCGCGAAGAGCTCAGAGCTCTTGGAACACAGCACATGGTATTACTGTGTTGGGTCCCTGGACATCAAGGCATTCCAGGCAATGAGAAAGCGGATGAACTAGCACGACATGGCTCGGCTAATGCTCTAGAACAAACATGCCCCTCTGTGTGCATCCCGCTCTGTACACTAAAGCTAGAAGCAGGGAAAAAGGCCACGGATGAGGCAAACGCTAGATGGAAATCCATGGATACATGCGAAAACACAAGGAAACTATGGCCATCTTTCTGTAAATCCAGAACAGAGAAAATCATGCGGAACAACCGGAGATGTCTCTCTATGCTTGTAGGTATCCTTACGGGACACAACACCTTGCGATACCACATGAAGAAAATGCGACCGACCGAGGAAGAACTTTGCAGAGGCTGCGGTGACGAGGGAGTTATAGAGGATACAACCCACTTCCTATGCCACTGTCCAGGTCTTCAACACTCCAGATACAGAGTCCTTGGAAAATTCTTCTTCAACAACCTGAACGAGCTATCTAGCACACCAACGGACAAAATCATGAACTTCATCAAATCCTCAAGATGGTTTGTATGCAACGACACAGTAAGTAATTAATTAATTAACTTTACAGGCAGAATAGGTGACTATCTACGGATAAGGGATAAAACCTTTCCCCCGACGGGTATCACAATGGGTCAATTTTGACCTGAGTGTGGCGCGGGACACTCCCCGCCAGCCCACCAACCTAACCTAACCTAAATCTGCTGTCCGGAAGTGGACATCTAAGCTGATATCTAGAAAAAGTTGTAATTCTCGAATGCCAAATGAAATAGGATTTTTTTAAATATAAAGTTCAATTATGTACAAAGATTTTAAGATACAATAATCATCTTTGTATCCTGAAGTCGAACAATAAGCCATGAACAATACATTTTATACAATTCAAAAAAGTAAAATGTTCAAATGGAGATAGATCGTTGGATTTTCCCAGCGTTCCATGAAGGAAATTTTGAGTGTGTGTGTGCAAAGTGGAACTCTGGCGAAGCAAGGCGAGCACCGGTTAGCTAGTTTTTAAATAAAGTGTTTCATGGCAACTCGTGCCACACTGTTCTCTCAGATCGTACACGAACTATGACTGTTCTTCTGTTCTGCAGCAATTGCGGTGGTTAGACCGGTTTTTAATTCCTTTTGAATTTTTTTGAATTTTTTTTCTTTATACACGATTTAAATAATATTGATATTTGTTTCTTATGGGAATTCTTTGGCTGTGATTCTCAAACGTTTGGGTTTATTAAATATAGTTATATATTTAAGTTATTTATAACATTTAGTTGAATTTTTTTTTTCATAAGTTTTGTGAAAAACAACATAACAACATAACGTTTACTAAAGCCAAGGGTTGGGCACTTTCGACAAAAGCACATTTGGGCTGCTGGATCGTCAAGATATTTAAACATTATATTTTGTAATTACTTAAATATTGATTGATATTGGTTTTTATTAACAAATCCTTTTATTATACATTCACCATCTACTTTTTTATTTTTTTATGATCTCAAAACTAGAATGTGATTTTAAATTTTTTTTTAATTTAGTTGAAAATGAATTTCTGGTCTCATTTATGGCTTTTATATTTATAGATTTAAGATTTGCTTAACTAATCATCTATACTCTGTTCAATTTATATTTTCAGTACAGGGAAGATAGGCTATTTGCCTTTCACCCTTACTATTATGGATTCTAATAAGCTGTCTCCATTTTAAAGCTCTCATATGGTTGCCATAGTGAGCACTATAAATTGGCATAATTCTCTCACAAATATCTGTAGGGTTACCAAATACCAACACTTTATTAAGAAAAAAATGGTTTAACTGCATATTAACAGATCCTTCAGATATACAAAATAATTAAAGCAGTGCCTAAAAACTGTATGGCAACATCCCACATAATCAAATTCATTTATTCGCTCTCAAAAGCTTTAAAAAGCACCAAAACCGAAAGTTCTTTGACAAAATTCAAAGAAAAACCCTTAATGCTATGCCAAAATTGACATATGGTAACATTTCTCTGATGTGCTTCAGTCACTCACACTGCTTATTTTGGTTGATGATAATAGCAAGCGAAGGCAAGACGATCGTGCTCATTCTGCCCGAGGCTGTGTGGCAGACAGGTTGTGGTGGGATGTATGCGAATTTCAGGAGAATTACAACAACAAATTCTTTGTGCAGTACAGTGGTTTCTTTTTATTTCAGTGGCAGATCTTTTGATTGAGTGCCGTGAGAGTAGCTACCGGCACCACTGGTAGAAAAAAGAGCTTCCTATAAGGCCTGTACTGAAAATATAAATTGAACAGAGTATAAATTCATGACGAAAGTGCCCCACCCGGATGACAATAATTGTGCCCCACCATGGGGTCGATTCCTCATTTTTAGGGCTGTTTTAAATTATTTTTTTTACTTATCAGCATTTAGTTTACTTTTAAGAAGGTATTTATTTTTGTAGTAAAATAATCACAGCTTTCAATAAGAAAGAAACATTTTTAAATATTTATTTGCGAAAAAATTTATTTCATTTCTGCCCCAAAAAGTGTTGAATCCCCACTCAGGATTGTTCTGCAGGCCCTGATTAACCCTTAGGCTAATTAGGCTGCAGCCTAGGGCGCGTGTCTTCGCATGTACTAATCTAGCATCATTGCATCTACCCTACATATTTCAACTAGACCGAGACAAAACACTAAAACTAAATGTGCTTGAGAGTCCCTGATTTTAACAATAAATTTTGAAATTTTAAAAAGCGCGCGTAAAACCAACCCTGACTTGTTACTTGAATAGGTCACTTCATTTTGTATGGGAAATTCGGAATTTAAACAGTGCAAGCTAGTTCTCGCGTTTGCCGCTAGACGACTCTGTATCAGATTCTCACTCTACCCATTTACTACTTTTTAGGCCGTCCGTAACACACCTGACAGGGGCGCGTCCTCAGAATTAGCCTAGGGCGGTCAGAACTCTTGATCAGGACCTGTTGTTCTGCCATCAATTTCGACTTAGTTTCCCAGGAATACAACATAATTAATGAGGAGGGATAATGACCACGCAATAAGTGTTCCCTATGGGAGGAATTTTCGCTCATCTATTCAATGGTTTGGGAAGGGCCAATGAGAAAAATAAATGCCATTTCTGAAGCATTCAGTATTTTTGAACGATATTTAACAAACATTGGCACACTAAACACTATAATAGTGTCACGATAGGCAACTGCGCTACATTTTAAAGGTTTTTATTTGGAAATATGTAACAGCATTTGAATATTTTTTGAAGCGCCTTCTTCAACTAAAATAAAGTGCACGACTGCAAAACCGATTAATCTATTGTTCGGGATAAAAGCATTACTTGTTTTTTTTTTTTAAATTTTGTTGTATTCGAAAATTGGGTTTTCGACATATGAGCGGTTTTTAAAATTTGCGTTTTCGATGATTCGAATTGAAAATTATGGACGCAATAAATCTTAAAACATCAATTTTACTCTAAGTTTGAATTTGGTCTAGATCGTTATTGAAGTTTTCAGATGTACAACTGAAAAAAAAAAGTTGTCGGGCTTGTACTCGTCGCTCAGTTGGCGCAAGTGGTAGTCACTTGGTCAATTGCAGAAAAATCGAAATGCAAGTTCATTTCCTGGCAGGGGAAAAACAGAAATGTCTTTCCAAATGGAATTATATACGGAGAATTGACTGTCAGAATTCAAAAACTATTCAAACAATCACTTCAAAGGAGTCTGATGATGAATTAGTGGTGTAGTTCGAAATAGCTATCATTCCTACCAAAGTGACTGTGTCTACAAGTTGTTGTCAAGAGTTGTTCCCTCGAAAAAACAACAATTCACAAAAAAAAAAGAGCTTGCTGTTAAGTTAGAAATGACAATTTTACATTATAAATTAATTTTTGTTACAATCGTATTGACCGTGTTTTCGAGATATGTATGTCCAAATTCCAAAAGTACTGTTTTTCGAATTTTAGTCAAAAACTAGGTATGCAGCTATGGTAACCTCATCCACTTATGCTTAAATATTAAATTTGGCTCAAATCGTTAGAGCTGTTTTCGAACAAAAATAACTGGTACTAACATTTTTTATGGAAAGTACCATTAATATTAAGGTTACCTTGCAAAAAAAAAAATAAACCTCAACGAACTGTAAGCCCCCAAACTCCAAATCCAAAGTTTGAACGAAACCCGGGCAGCTGTTTAAGTTTAAGGCTCCGGAACAGACAAACAGACTAACTTACTTACTTAGGTGGCGCTACAGTCCGGGGTGGACCTGGGCCTTAACCAATACGCCTATCCAGTTAGCGCGATCTTTGGCTAATTGCCTCCAGTTGCGCACTCCAAGTTGGTTGAGGTCCCCTTCCACTTGCGCGCGCCACCTAAGGCGAGGTCTTCCTCTACTGCGTTGTCCCTCCGGGTTAGAATCGAAGACACTTCGGGCCGGAGCGTTGGTGTCCATTCGCTCTACATGTCCCAGCCATCTTAGACGACTAATGAGTACTTTTCTGACTAGGTCGATGTCGCTGCACAGCTCGTAGAGTTCGTTGTTAAATCTTCTCCTCCAAAGCCCGTCAACGCAAACGGGAACAAAAATCACTCGAAGAATTTTGCGTTCGAAACGACCAAGGAGATCTTCATCCGCCTTTGATAGCGCCCATGCTTCTGCACCATAAAGCAGGACTGGGATGATGAGGGTCGTATACAGAGTTTCCTTAGTATTTCTCGACAAGGCCTTACTTTTCAGTTGCCGTCTTAGGCCAAAGAAACAGCGGTTGGCAAGTGTGATTCTTCGTTTGATTTCTAATGTGATGTCGTTATCAGAGTTTATAGCGGAGCCGAGGTAGACAAAGTCCCTAACTACCTCAAAGTTATAGCTGTATATCGTGACGTTCTGCCCGATTCGTCGTTGTTGTGTGTCTCTTCTTGTTGACAGCATATATTTTGTTTTACCCTCATTCACCACTAAACCCATTTTTGCCGCTTCTGTACTAATACTTGCAAACGCACCTGTGCGTGCTCGCTGTGTTCTACCAACAATGTCAATGTCGTCAGCGTATGCAAGCAGTTGCACAGACTTATGGAAGATTGTGCCTCTGCTGTTGGCTTGTGAGTTTCGCACAATTTTCTCAAGAATGATGTTGAAGAAGTCACATGACAGCGCGTCACCTTGTCTAAATCCTTTTTTGACATCAAAGGTCTCGGTGAGATTGTTTCCGACCTTTACGGAGCAGCGAGCGTTCTCCATCGTCATTCTGCACAATCTGACAAGTTTGGCAGGGATGTCAAAACTAGACATGGCTCTGTATAGCTCGTCTCTATAAATGCTGTCATATGCGGCCTTAAAATTGATAAAAAGATGGTGAGTATCGATCTGAACTGCTTGGGTTTTCTCCAGGATCTGCCGTAGTATGAATATTTGATCGGTCGTGGACTTACCGGGCCTAAAACCGCACTGATAGGGACCTATCAGATCGTTGACGAATGGTTTCAGGCGTTCACACAGTACAGCAGACATGATCTTATACACAGTGTTCAGGAGACTGATGCCTCTATAGTTGGCGCAGTTTAGAGAGTCTCCTTTCTTGTGGATCGGGCAAACGATGCTGAGGTTCCATTCATCAGGCATACTTTCGCCTGATCAAATCTTGGAGACGAGTTGGTGTATGCTCTCTACCAGGTCATCTCCCGCTGCCTTAAACTGCTCGGCAGTTAAGCCGTCCGGTCCAGCAGCCTTGTTGGACTTAAGCTTAGATATTGCTTTCCTCACTTCATATTGGTCAGGTGGACGGACATCTTGGCTTTCATCGTCCAGGTTGAATGGCTCGTTCTGCCTGACAGCGGAATTTGTTTCGTCTTCGCCGTTTAGCAGTCTGCAGAAATGGTTTTTCCATGTCCTCAGCACCGACTGTGACTCTACTACAAGGTTTCCTTGTTCGTCTCTACAGGTCTCCGTTCGGGTCTTGTTGGCATGACACGTTCTTTTTACCTTTTGGTAAAACTTCCGAACATTGTTCCTTGAGTAACACCTCTCTATATCCTCGATCGCGCGTTTCTCATGCTCTCTCTTTTTTCTCCGGAGAAGCCGATGTTCTTCCCTCCTTTTTTGCTCGTAGAGCTGTCGAGCTGCTCTCGTCCTTCTATGCAGCGACGCTTCGTATGCACTTTGTTTTGCTGCATGTGCTTGCCGGCACTCTTCTTCAAACCAGGGGTTTCGGGGGGATGGGCTGGTGTAAGCGAGCACATCAGAAAAACAGACAGACGGGCATAATTTTGGGAGCCACTTTTTTGAGTTCGTCTATCATCTTAATGTCAGAATTGATTATCATCTCGATTTTGAAATTTTGTACGAATACCTATCTCTCTCTTACTACGTAATTTAGAAAGTTAAAAATGGCGAATATAGAAAAAATTGTGGCAGGCTTTCAAAAAAAGTGCCAAATTAATATGTACTTTAATCGCACAACGGTCACGCTGTACACACTACCTCTTGTCCGCTTAACAATCTTAGCATACGAAATAGCAATATCTATCTAGGTATCCATCAACCGACCGAATTGATAAGCTCTCTCGGATGTTTTTCAGGCGTTAGCGAAATGTGGCGCAATGCGGAAAAGGCCTTAAGATGTAATTTGGGTTTTTTTTTTTTGGATAGAACCTGAGAGACCTCACTTCGTTTTTAAAATATACCTCCATTTCCATTTGCATTTATCATCATTTAAAGAAAGTTGGAAGTCCCAAACATAAGACGTATATATGCATACAGTGACCATTCTTCCTCTTTTTGAGTCCTCTTTTTCGCTACTATGTCCTCACTGATGTTTTAAGTAAAAGGGGACATTTGGATGCCAGTTTAATAAAACTTCCGCTTCTCTTCTAAGGTCATCTTTTTCTTCTTAAGAGCATCCTTCTGCGATAAGAAATATCCAAGTAGGTACTTACTTACTTAATTTTGAAAAAGCTGGAGTTAGATTATAATCTTGATGTACATATCGATTTGCAAAGGCCAAGTCGATTAATTTTATTCAACCCACAAACTGATCATAATAATTTGCTTTAATCCCGTTTAACTGTAGATATACCTACTTTTACTCATCATCATTTTCGTGTGTAGTTTGGTAACATTATACAGGGTGTCCGCCTGGAAGGTATACTACTTTGTTTTGCCGCCATTTTGGTAAACATTAGTCTTGACAGTTCATATTTGGCAGTCGTGAAGTAGACACGTAGCAAATTTACTATGAAAAAAAATCGATAAACCAACGTGTTTTAATCGTTAAAATATTTTATCAAAATCAATCATCGATTACTGTGACGATGAGAAAGTTACTTGAAATTTTTGGGAGAAACAACGTGCCAACAAAACACACTATTTATCATGTAGTGAATGATTGCGAAGAAAGAGGGTCTGTAGGTGATAGGCCCAAGCATGGACCACAACGTACTGCAAGATCGGCTGAAAACATTACTGCTGCTCAAGGAAGTGTTCAAAACAATCCATCAACCTCAATTGGACCGTGCTCAGGAGCTTGGTCTTCAAAGAACAACTTCGGCGAAATTTTTGCACAAGGATTTGCATTTGTTTCCATTTAAGATTCAGTTGACACAAGAGCTTCTTCCACAAGACCATTTACGCCGCCGTATATAGGTATGCCAATAGGATGTTACAGTTAGCCCATGGCAACCCCGATTTTCATGAAAAAATCATAATGAGTGACGAGGCACATTTTCATTTGAATGGATATGAGAATAAACAGAATAGTCGGTTCTGGGCAATGGAAAACCCTCAAATTATTCATCCATTAAAAGTTACAGTCTGGTGTGCAATATGGTAAGGAGGAACCATTGGACCTTACTTCTTTGAAAATGAAAACGGCGTAGCGGTAACTGTGAATGGGGAGCGATATCGTGATATGATTGAAATCTTTTTGACGCCACAACTTCATGCTTTGGGCTTGATTAACATGTGGTATCAACAAGACGGTACCACATCGCATACAGCCAGGATTACAATCGAATTACTGCGAGACCTCTTTCCACAACAAGTTATTTCAAGAAATGGTGATGTTGATTGGCCTCCACGGTCGCCTGATTTGACTGGTGTCCGGACTTCTTTTTGTGGGGATATCTGAAAAGCCAAGGTTTATGCAAAGAAACCAGAAACGCTTGAGCAACTCAAACAAAATATTCGTGATAGATTTAATGAAATACCGCGTAAAATGTGTGAGAATGTAATGAAAAATGTGCTCAAAAGGGCTCGCATTTGTGAGACTAACAGAGGCGGACATTTACCAGATATTGTATTCCATACATAATTGCCGACATTATATAAAACATTTATCATTATACCATTCTCTTTTATTTAATCAAAAATTATAAACAAACAAAATAGTATACCTTCCCGGCGAACACCCTGTATTATTTGTCCACGGGCAACTTCTAGTTGGAACTTATATGGTATGTACCTAGTCAAACATCCTCTTTTATGCATAGTTGTTGAGTTATGCGAAAGACGTTGAAATGGAAAACACTCTTCTGCATTTTTTCCTCACCCTCAGGGTATCTACATACTAAATTTAATATCCAACGAATATAGAACAACGTCTCGTCGTAGATGAAGCTAATGTGTTCGCTCTGAAAGTGCAATTCCAAGGATGTGGAAAAAAAAGTGAAAGGAGAAAAACGCCCGCAACTCATAAATAGTTTATGCCGAGTCTCGAGTGTATGCATCTATTTGGTTTCTTTGTTAATTACATACAACATGTCAACAACAGGCCATCGTAGGAAATTAAATATCCAACACTAAGTACAAAGAGTCATTTAACGAATTGCCCCAAATAGACGAAATATATAAGTAAGGATCCTGCCCCTGAGTCTAAGCCTAAAATGAGTAAGTGCTCTACAAATCAATTTCAGAAGACATTCTAGTTCGAATTACTAAAGCAGTGCTTCCCATGTTAAGTGTGTTTCGATTCCACAGAATAATTTATAAGCGCCTTTAATTGAATCGTGAATACTACATCCAGGCGGGAGACTTAATAATTCCACGTGCCCGAGAATAGATATAGCATGATTCATTACCTACCTCAATGGATGTGTGCATTCTAGTTCAAATTCGATGTCCTTACCATGAGTCACGTGCATCTATGATGGTTCAGAAGAAACATCTCAAGGATCTCAATTTTCCGTCACACACATGTTCGGATAGATAAACATGCATACATGTTGTATCAAGTACCGGTTATCTGTTTTATTTTCTTTCTTCTCAACTAGTAGGTACGTGTGCGTTGTGCTATTGGAAGTCGGAACAACACTCATTATTGTTCTGGGTAAATAGTTCTGTTTTATTTATCTCCTAGTCAATGGATTGCGTTGGCATGAGCATCTGGAATATCGGACCACCCGATCGGACTGATGTTCTTATTTTAACAATATGTACCTACACTTTTGTATTTATAAACAAGTCAGCTCGTAATTTGTGGTTTCATTTTTACAGGAAAGCATATCTATAGAGAAGCATATTTGACAAAGAAAACCCCCTGAAATGATTAAAAAAAAACTTGTACATATTTATATCCTAGATGTATACGCGTGTTCTGGCTACGACACAATATGTAGCACACTTCAGTTCACATTTACATTGCAACGCAAATTCAAAATGATTAATATGCGAATCCGTCTCTACGAATTTATACACGAGTATCTCATCTACCTTTGGCAAAAAAAAAGAAAAAAAGAAAAAAAAAAAAAAGAGAAAACGGAAGAAATAAATCGAAAATGCAAATGACATACCATTGACATTTTGGGAAATGAATAAAATCCTTATCGTCATCAATTCAAATGGCGTCCTATTCGTCCACCCTATTTCGCAAAGCATAGAGAGATACTATGCCATTCCATCTCCATTACTGTAACGATGTACTTAGATATAGGACCGTTGTAATATCGATTCGAATTTGTAATGAACACTGCAAATATCTGGAGATGAATTTTTACTCTTGGTTTCTATGATTCTTCTTTTTGTGAAAATGATTTTTATGCATACGTTGTGCACGAGTGACTCCAGAGGCAGATATGGGGAATAAGAAGCACTCGTATATACATAGTTGCCATCGAGTATAATGTAAAGCGGACAAATTTTGCGGTCTTAGCTATTGGAAACGATTTCTGAAAGCATTCAGAACGGAACTTGAATCTCAATACTGACCGGCATGTTGCTAGCACTACATTTGTATGGTCCTTTAAAGTGACATTAGTTCTTGATTTTTTTTTTTTTTTTTTTTTGTTTACCGCTACCGACAAGTTTTTTTTTTCAGGTTGTAAATAATGAAACGATATTTTCAAACGCTTCCAAAAGAGCAGTAACAATAAAGTTCAACGAATTTATGTACGTTTTTAACTACAGCGTGTTATATTTTTAGAAAAAATTAAACTAGCCAAATTGAAAATGCTGATGGAGAATCCTCAAGAGCTACCACGACAGAAAACACCAATGAAAGTCAAGAAATAGAAACGCAAGAAGAAATGTAATAAACAATTTTTTATCAGAACGCATACCAGGTATTTAGAACTTTTTTTAGGCAAACTGAAGAAATCAAAATCTATCTATCTATATCTATTTCTATACTTATAATAAAACTGTAGGCAATTTTTCTGTTACCTAATGGCGTGAAAACTGCTGCACAGATTTCGATGAAATTTTTTTTAAATGTTTCTTAAGATTCTGTGCACAATATAGGCTATTCCTTTCATTGCCATGCCTATTTTTTGGAGCGTTTTTGACCAAAATGTGTTTTTTTCCGACTTTACTGCCTTTAACTCGCCATTACTCAAATAATTCTTTATAAATGCAAACAAAACAAAATACTTAGGAGAGCCAACACTTGTATAGATATTTCAAGCCATCAATCAGCTTTCTATGTCCTCTAGAAGCTGAGCTACAACCTAAAATCTAACATTAAAAAAATAAATTTATTTTCTGAAATCGAATTATTATCAGCCGCCGCGGTTCTTGATCGTTGTTCTGCTTTGGGGTGGTTTTTGGTGGCGCACATCGCACAAGCAAGTTCATATGAAAAAAAAACAGCCACAACGTGTTTCTGAGGAAATGCGCAGAGGGCTGATGATGATGACGTGTGGTGTGGTGGGGGACGTATGGTGGAGGTGGTGTATATAGAAATTGAGTTCATGGTTTTTGTTTTAATGGTTGTTTTAGTACCTACGTTGATACTTACAGTAAAGAATTGAAAAATTCAAGAAGTAAAGACGATATACATAGGTGACTTATGTTGTTTGATTTATTTATTGTTGGTGTAGATACAAATTTCCATTAAGGCTTTTGTTTAAGTGGTTGTTTTGATATTACCTACGTGGTACCTACAGTAAGGAAGTGAAACTTCAGTACTTACGCTGTTGAATTTAATTTTCTTAAATTGGTGTTTTAGGTAAATAGATTTGCGTTATTTATTGTTTCAATGTCGACAATGTTCACCGCTTTTTTTTAGCTAGATTGTTGATTTTAAACAAATATGCCGTTGAGAAAACGGTCAAATCTCTTTTATTGGGAACTACACGACGCGTACGAAGTTGCGGGCACAGCTATTAAATAATAATACAGCTCAGCCCTATAGACAAAAATATAGACAAATATGGGAGGCGGATAAGATCCAGTAACTCATTTCTTTAAACAGTCGTTGGGCTTTCGGATCTCCCTTCCCCCGCCTATATAGAGACTGATTATGATATGGAAAAAAAAAAAAATTGATGAAGCAAAAAAGTTAAATACAATTTTATTCAAAACTAGCTGTGCCCGCAACTTCATAAGCGGCGTGAGACTGTGTAATTTCCAATAAAAGAGATTTAACCGTTTTCTCAACGGCATATTTGTTTAAAATCAACAGTCTAGCTAAAACAAAGCGGTGAACATTGTCAATGTGAAACAATAAATCAAACAAATCTATTTACCTAAAACACCAATTTAAGAAAATTAAATTCAAAAGCGTAAGTACTAAAGTTCCACTTCCTTACTGTAGGTTTCAACGTAGGTACATACTATAACAACCATTAAAACAAAAACCATGAACTCAATTTTATATACACCACCTCCACCATACGTCCATCACCACACCACACGATATCAGCCATCTGCGCATTTCCTCAGAAACACATTGTCGCTGTTTTTTGTTTTTTTTTTTTTTCATATGAACGTCCTTGGCGATGTGCGCCACCAAACCACCCCAAAGCAGACCAACGATCAAGAACCGCGGCTGCTGATAATGTTCGATTGGAGAAAATAAATGTATTTTTTTCATGTTAGATTTTAGGTTGTAGCTCAACTTCTAGAGGACATAGATGGCTTGAAATAACTATAAAAGTTTTGGCCCTCCTAAGTATTTTGTTTTGTTTTGTTTGCATTGATTAAGAATTGTTTGAGAAATGGCGAGTAAAAAGCAGTAAAGTCAGAAAAAAAACACATTTTTATCAAAAACGCTCAAAAAAATAGGCATCGCAATGAAAGGAATAGCCTATGTGTTTTTCAGAATCTTAAGGAACATTTCAAAAAAGTTTCATCGAAATCTGTGCAGTAGTTTTCACGCCATTAGGTAACAAAGAAAATCCCTACAGTTTTATTATAGAAATATTATAGATTAACTAAAGTATTGGAGAAAATACGAAAGGTCGTACACGCAGTATGATTCGAATTTGTATGATTCCCTGGCTAAAATAAAAGATAAATAAGGATTCCAAGTAAGTAAAACAAGTGCCTGGTCACTTTCAAAGCAGAAAAAATATTCCATCTTAAACACAAACCGACACAAAGAAATGCGGTTAGGTTAAATTTTTGCCGATTCATTCAACATTTCATGGAGCAGAGAGGATCATCTTCTTTTCTCAGATGTAAAACGTAATTTGTGGAGTTCAATTATTTTTATGATTTTGATTAAGGATATTCCTCATCACATAAATCGTTTACAGTTAACACAGTTGGTGGTTTTATGGTTTGGGGTGCCACATCGTATTATTTAACCTCTGGGGTTCAAATTTAAACAAACAAATTGTTTTATATCACTAAAAAGCCATAAACCTATGACTGTAATGGGTGTAAAGTTGTCCAATTGACTTGACCGACGTTGGCATTATAGCGTTACCTACTCGTGCGTAGTTCGTCGTGGGGTGGGGTCTTGCGAGACCGCCGAGCTTATATCTCCCACATTGTCGCATTTATGTCCATGATTCCCAAGAGTTCGCTTCATTTGTGGCTAACTAATTCGATAGCATTTCTTATCCAGTGTCTATCTTGCCATTAATTAAATATATGACTCGGCAGAGCTGATACTTGTTAAGATATAAAAGTAATAGTAGCAACACTGATCTATTTCTTTGAATTCGCTTTGCATTGCTCCTCTTTCCTTTCTCACACACACACCATGTTTTTCTCCTTCTTATGTTTTTCTTCACCCTGTCATTAAACGTTTTTAACACGGATGTGCACGGATTTTCCTAGAAGAAGTTTGGCCGGAAACATTAATTCACTTTAGCAATACTAAAGGGTGGTCCAACCATAATGCACGATGCTAATTGTGAGTCACACCTTAACGACAAGTTTTTTGCCCAACTTAATTTGACATTTCCTTGTTTCAGTGTTTGACAAATTGAACCATGGAGAGGTACACAATTGAGCAACACGTTAAGATTGTTGAAGTCTTTTACGAAAATGGGCGCTCAAATCAAATCGAAACAATGGCTCTTTTACGCGAGAAATTCAATGGCCGTGTTATCTTACGTCGTGGCGATGTTAATTGCCCGCCTCGATCATGTGATTTGACACCGTTGGACTTTTTTCTTTGGGGATTTTTTAAAGAAAAAGTGTACGTCAAGAAGCCAAGAACAATTCAGGAGCTAAAGGATGAAATAATTATGCACATTAACGACATTGAACCTCAATTATGTCTCGGAGTCATTGAAAATATGGACCATCGGATAGAGGTATGCAACCGAAGCCGTGGCGAGCATTTGGCCGATATATTTTTTTACACGTAATTGTCATAGATCGTTCTATCATAATAAAAAATGTTATTTTTGTTTTATTTACAATTAACATCGTGGGTTTTCGTTGGACCACCCTTTATAAAAGGCGAATTTTTTATATAAACCGACAAAGTAGGTTTTGAACACTTTCTTAATTGAGACGGTAGCAGGGCTGCCAGTTTGGGAGTTTTTCCCCCAGATTTAGGGTTTTTCTGTCGATAGGTGGAGATCTGGGGAGAAGTAGAGACATATCTAAGGTTTGAAGTTCCATTTCATTTTTATTTTACTACTATATCCATTTTTCTAATGTGCTTCCGCATTGCGAACGCAAAAAACGCTGATCGCTGAGTAACAAAACTTAAAAATAAGTTAGCGTAAATAGTCGTCATTCGTTCGTCCACTACCAAATGATTCAAGATTGAACATGACAATAGAGGGTTGAAATAAATATGTGTGTTATTTTAAAATACTGTTAAATAGTCGGTCCATTCCGCCAAGCTATATTTGCCAGTGTAAACTATTTTCTTTTACTAAACAACTTTCTATATGGAAAAAGTGTCTTTATTTTTATTTATTTATTTTTTCGACTTTAATCACCGATCTCATTTATGAAAATTTTATAAACAACAATTTCATTAATTTCAAAAACTAGAATACCTACATAAATCAATCTGGCTTCCAGTGTTCGATTAAGAATTACTAGGGGCAGTAAATACTAAAAACAAAACTTAGTGTCTTTGTTCACAATTAAAAAAAAAAAAATAGCAATCGACCTTTCTTTAAATTTGTTTTTCCTTAAATTATAAGTTTGAAAGTCTTTTTTTCAAACACTATTAACAGTAATAACTTGGTTTGAAAATAACTTGAAGGAACAGGTTCCTGGATTTCAAAAATGGGAAAGTACTTTATTGTTGCTGTTGGTTTTATAATATATTATATTTTGCATTTTAAGTATATATTTTTTCTTAAATTACCCCTTCAGCCCAACCGGAACAAGATAGCCCCCCTCCCATAGTAAAAATGCTTATATATAACCCCTTTATAAAAAAAAAACGTTATCAATTTCTTGGCCCCAAAATTATAGTACTCCCCCCCCATTTCATTTTAAATATAGAGTACAGTTTCCAGAACATCTCTTTTAAAGAGAACATGTCCTCTTTTTTGCCAGCGATCTATTTTACACTTTCTTTTTTCGCTTGGCTCTTTTTCTTTTCTTTTTTTCCTCTTTATGTGTTCAGTTCTCTTTTTGTTCTCTTTTTTAATAAACTTTTTTAATAAAACCCCTAATTCCGTCTTAAGTTTTTTTTTCCACTGCGCCACCTCTTGCGAACGTCTGGCAAGCATCCGACAGTATAACTGTCATCAAAAAGGTTCTGAGATGGCTATTTGGACTCAGCATAAAATTGTAGATCACTTCCATTCGTTCCAAAAATGAAAGAGTCGCACAAAACCAATGTTGTTGCGTCAACTTTTTCATTTATTTTTTAGTTGTACAAAAAACATGTTAAAAAAAATGGGGGGCGGGGGGGTGCTTAGTGTATTATGATCGTAAGTATGTCCTCTTTTTTCGTTGGTTTATATGGACACCCTAATATAGTAAATGTATCAACAATGGATCATTTTTTACTTTCTGCGCCGTGGAGCTCGCATTTATAATAGTATAGCCATGGCACAAAATCTCAAAGCTTTATTAATGCTAGTTTACCTTCCATATGTACAATGGGTGTACAGACACAGTGAATCAATGCATGTAACACAGTGAAACAGGTATTTGAAATCAGTTTATTTAGTAAAAACATACGTTTTTTTTTCATAACACATATATAGTATATTTAATAATTTATTTTATTATTTAGGGATAAACAAAAGAATAAAAACGAAAAAAAAACTCTTCAAAGCATAATAAAAAAATTAATAAAAAAAACTTATCACTTCTAGTCAGTAAAAATGTTACAAAACGTTACTTTTGTACTGTCTTCCATATTCAACTAATTCACTGTGTACACAGTTCTCATTTCACAAAAACATATAAATAATTTATAAGATATTTAACCAAAGTTAACAAATCGACAAAAAGTATTAAGTCTATATAAGTAAAAGAATAAATATTAAACTCAAATGAATTTCAATACACACATTTTTAAAAAGATCAGAAATAAAAGTGAAAAAAAAAATGACTTACCTATGCAGAAAATACAAAGTCATAAAAATAACCACCTTCGAAAAAGCGATTGCGCTTGCGCAGACTGATAGTCTCTTGCGAGGGGAAGTAAAAATGTGCTCTTTTCTAATTTCCAGATTCATTTTAAAATAAAAAGAGACATTATGAGAGCAAGTTATTCACTGTGTACTCTGATTCACTGTTGACACCGTTACCCTACTTTTTTTTGGTTTGAAATATATTGGTAAATGCGTCAAGCCAACCTATAGAGTGCACGATATACCATCCAGGACTTCAATCATAGCTCATTGTGTGCAGCTCTCGTTACTTAAAATTAGATATGACCACCGCAAAAAAGGACTTAAAGAAGTATTGCTCCTTCCTTAAAATTATAGTTAACTGTGAAACATATAACTGATGGACTGGACATACAGTTGATTGTTTTAGATGATATACAGTCGAACCTGTCTAAGTGGGACTTGGCTAAGTGGAATCCTCTATTAGTGGGCCTAATTCTGGCGCACCATCCTTTTCTTTAAAAACAACTATAAGTGAAACTTTTTCCACCTCTATAAGTCGAACTTATATTTTTTAAATTAATCTCTGTAGTTGGACCAGACTTGCAAGTTTATGTATTTAAACCTCTGCAAGATAGACTTGCAACAAAAATCGTGTTTTTCGCTACAAATTTTTGCATGTGCTTGCCGTTTTATTCTGAAGGCCTCCTTAAGTTAAACAAATATTTGCTCTACCTGGATAGGTGAGGAAGTGAGACTGAAATAAATGTCCTATTAGATTCCAATTAACCAGGTTCGACGTAATATCTAGGGGAGAGGTGGTCACTGGTCACCTTAGGACACTTTTTACAAAAATCGCTCTAGATCTATTAAAAAGCGGAGTATCCCTTCGGATCTTGAAAATTATTATTACATGTTGTTTTATCTTTGAATCTTACATCCAAACTTATATGTATAGTTATGATTTATATATTTTTTATTTATTTTAATAATCTCTTTAAAGTGTCCCATTCTGCCCCTCTGGGGGGGCACCTTAGGACAACCATGGGGCAGTTTTGGACATGTCTAAAAAAACGCTCATTAGGAGCAGTTTCCTTCTTTTTCTTGTAATTTCTGACCATTAGTGCAGAGATAAACCTAAACAAATAAAACCAAAAATAATCACACTGAAATAGATTGTTCAAAGTGATAAAAGGGGGCAGATTAGGACATGCCCAAAAGTTCCCCTCGCGCATTGTCCAAAAGTGCCCCGAGACGGATAAAAAACTAAAAACTTTTCTTAAGTTGTCCTAAACTGCCCCCCTCTCCCCTTCTATTTTTCAGTACATTTCTTTTAAATCTTCACTCTCATAACAATTCCCGTTTCCAAGGACATTTTCACTTATTCTCAAATTAATTCCAAAAGGAAGTTGGTACACCGACTTTCGATAGTCTGCATAAATTATGAGATCGAAACTATATTCCCATTTGCCGATATAAAGAACGATATGTCCTTTTGACTCGTCGCCAAACCGGAAGTACTCGAAGGCTTAAGAATTTGTCTGTGGAACGCCCCGGTGACGCCCAAGGAACTGACATCTGAATTAAAATCAATTGACAGCAAGTTTCCGGAATTGTATTCAATGACACCGAAATCCTGGTGGTTTTCTGTATGTAATTTGATAGCGAAATACTCCTTCTGTTCTACGTTGTCCTCAGTTTTGGCAATCGCAATGGATTTCCAGTCACTCGAGGGCAGCAACAAAAACGACATAAACAGTGTCAAGCGGTTCGAATGTAATTTGGGAATTTTTGCATTTAGTATCTTCTGTCCGTTTGCACCCCTGCCTTATTGGAAAGTTGCGGCACTAACAATTTTCGAGCGCCAACTTTTCAACTTTTACATTTACACAGCGAAAGAGTGTTCCCAGTCCACTCTGTATCTGGTCAACAAAATAAAAATAGGCACGATGTAAATGACCTGCCCGAACCCATTATTCGATTTTTCATCCCACTTTAGTGGTGTTTCGCACACGATAAATATGGAAATTCCCTTTTTGCTCATTAAGTTGGGCAGAGCAAAAACTTCCTCATCAACAATATCCTTTTATCTTTTCAATAAATTCCCCCATTACATCCTGTTTGGCAACTTATCTTGCTTAAGTTCGTCCAACGTCAAGCATATTATAAAGCCTCGGCGGCGACAGAGGGAACGGCGGCTTCTCAGCGCCCCAAAACAAATGGATCAAGAGTAATAAATTTACTCCAAAGCAGTAATTTAAAGTTCTTTCTTCACCCCTTCGCACTTTCAGGCTTTGTGCACTTATTAAGAAGTGTCTACATACGGAGGGATCATATATAGTTCGCCCTTTTCGCAAATAACCTTTACGGCGTGAATGTGAGGATTGCATGCCTCTTAAGCATCGAGCCAGTTAACATGGCTGAAATTAATGACTGTATGCATGGAGTAGGGGTCGTTCTCAACGTCGTCGTAGTCATCGTTGATAGTCGTCGTCGCCAAAGCAAGTTTCACCACTCAAGTCCATGAAAGCCACGCTCTCGATATAGCAGGGCGGTCCGTATCCGTAATTAATTGCAGGGCATACCATGCGATCCGTTTTCGTTGCGGCTCAGATTGAGCTTGCCTTTGCTTGCCTACTGCCTAGAGTAAGGATATACGAGTACACTCGAATTGAGCACTTTGTTTACTTAATTTTTGATATGCATAAAGTCGCCGGCCAAAGTTCCTCCTTTAATGCATTGGAAATTTATCAAAAATCTGCTGCTGTGACAGAGACAGAGATTTATTGGCTCTGATTATGGTATGCAGGCGCACAGGGTGGCGCACCGTATTAATTATATGCATTTCATTGGCCATCGTCCATCAGTTTGTGCTCTGTAAATATCAAACAAAATTAATTGGCTGTGGTTCATTGTTTTTTTTTTTTTTTTTCCTTGTTTTTGTCAGCTGCGTGGTAGACAAATGTTTGCGCTTTATGGTGTAGACAGCGCTCTTTGTATGTGGAAATAGACTGGTGTCCAATAAATTCTGAAATTACCTAGTTTATGGGTTTTAGAGATGAGGCCTATTGATTTGGCCGCCACCTATACGATGTGTGTACACTGTACATACGACTGACACTATGCACGTACATCAAGTGGTGTTTGATATTTGCGAAGCAAATTGTATAATAAGCTGCGAGCGATACGATACGATGTCTGCGAGTGTGCGATAATTGTATTTGATGTGCAATTTGGATAGGGGTTGACCCCAACTCTTGTTTACATCAATTTGCTATAATGAATGAATGACATGAGGTCGTTTATGGTGAATGAGATACTGAATTTCAAGATTACCCTATGTTAAGAATTACCTTATGTCAAATATGCGATTTGTGTGCACGGAGGAGCCACGGTGGAAATAATACGGCAATTGTTCTTTAAATAATTAATGCATATCGTGCTGAATCTGCAAAGTTCCTTAAAAATTAAAACACAAAACAAATTAAGTATATAAGGTTAGGTTGGGTTGGGTGGGGTTGTGAGATCGTCACAAAAGACCAGGCACCAAAGCGGGCACACACCATCCCCACGGAACCATTACGCTTAAAAACCTAAACCAAATCGCCCAAACAGTCAATTTCCCTACAGAATTTGGTTATGGTCCCAATATTATTTGAGGAACCAACCTCCTATAAGTTATCAAAGAAGTACCTGCCTAGGTGCTTCCTTCTACTCCGAGCAATTGCTTGACACTCGCATAGAAGGTGGGAGACGTCTTCCGTATCTTGAAGGTCCTCACAGTACCTACATCCTACACGTGTCCGTATTAGCATGCCCTCATGTCATGCTTCCTTAGAAGGCAGTGTCCAGGAAGTATTCCTACGGTTAGTCTTAACTTTTTTCTACTGAGATTGATTAATTCTTCAGACTTCTTCCGATTAAAAACCGGCCACCCTGTGCCCCTCTAGTTGTAACCATCCTGTGCCTGCTTTATTGGTGGTTTTCTCAAAGATAACCCTTCTAGCAACGGCCATAGGTGGTCTGATACATACCCTCAATCATTGTATTTACTGGGAGCTCCGCTCCTTCCTTAGCCAAAACGTCAGTAGTATATATTTGCCGGTCCTGGGCCACAGGGATCAGGGATCATTCAGATATGGTTGTTGCATTAGCTGCAAGTTAGCCAGTACACTGAACTTTCGGTGGGTTATGGTTTGTGTATAGTGTAAATGTGGTATTCTAGACAAGACCCACCTAAGATCAAGTTGGGATAGTTGGTTTTTGTGGTAAGATCCAGTTGGTTTTCTAGTCAAGACTCACCTCTATTCCTTAATACAACAAAATTCCCCACGTAAGTTCCAGTTGGGATAGTTGGTTTTCTAACCAAGACCCACCTCGATTCGTTAATAAAGCAAAATTTCCCAAGATGGCGCTGCGTTCTTTGTGCTAAAATCAAGTTGGGATAGTTTGTTTTCTTGTAGTCAAAACCCACCCCGGTTGGGATAGTTTGTTTTCTAGTAGTCAAGACCCACCCCGATTCCTTCATACAACAAAATTCCCCACGTAAGATCCAGTTGGGATAGTTGGTTTTCTAACCAAGACCCACCTCGATTCGTTAATACAGCAAAATTTCCCAAGATGGTGCTGCGTTCTTTGTGCTAAAATCAAGTTGGGATAGTTTGTTTTCTAGTAGTCGAAACCCACCCCGGTTGGGATAGTTTGTTTTCTAGTAGTCAAGACCCATCCGGATAGCCAAGGCTGCTTTAGATGGCGCTGTGTTCTTGGAATTTTAAATGATCTAAAAATAGTATCGAAACCAATGCAGACAGTTGTAATGCTTTTAAACATGTTTCGACTTGATTTTTATGAATGCAGACAGTGTTGTAATGCTTCTGATCTTCGATTTGATTTGATACAAAATCTGATGTTAATATCATGTTCCAATTGTGGTTTTGATATAACAATAGTGGTTTAGTTGTTTATTATTATTTTTTTTTTTTGGAATTGTGCTTTAGCATGTTTAGACAAGTTTATCATGTCATTGACCTTAGTAATGGTTAAATCTTTGGTGGGACGGAAGATAACGTTCCATATAGGAGCTATTTTTAGAATTTAGAAGGGGGGAGGGGGGGGGGGGAGGAGGGGTGTTAGTTTCAGTTGCGGTTAGGTTGATAACAAATATTTATTTTGTTGGCTATGTTGTGTGAAAGCAATGGGATGTAATTCATTCGGTCAAGCCAAGTGTAAGAAGTGTGTCGTGCCTACTGCTAAGTCGCTTGCTCGATAATTTCAAATTTACAATATGAAGGGTTTTATTTGTGATATTTGCCATGCAGAATTTTCCTTTAATACAAATTTGAGGAGGCATATTTTGAACAAACATAAAAATAATAGAGTGCAATGTAATATTTGCGATAAAGTGTTAAACAGGAGTGATGCTCTATTAAAGCATAAAATTAAGTATCATAGTGTGCGTTCGGATGATCACATTACAAATGTACGTGAAAATAGTTCTGATACAAAATTATGTGAAAATCAAGCGACTACTTCTTTGGCGGAATGTTTAAAAACGAAAATATGTGCAGAGTGTAAAATAGAGGTTCCAAAAAGTGTATGGTACTCCCACATTCGCACAAATTTACATAAAAGGAATAGTGCAAAATCATGTGGGTCATGTGATCAATTAAAGGTGGTCAAAAGCACTTTCAATAACCGCATACAGACATTAATGTATGAGAACAAAAACGAAGAAATCATAGAACCTATGACATTTTTAAATCAGTCCGAAAATGTACATTCAAATTTCAAATTTAATGTTGAGCTCTTCGGTGAATATGTGAAAATAAATAAACCTGATGCAGAAGAAGATATGGTGATATCAATAAAATCATTTCAATCAAAAATGTATCTTGTCCAGAGTGCGGTAGAGTTAAAGTCGTTATATAGGGAAATGTCTATGAATATTGTTAGAAAAATGGAAGAATTTCAAGAGCGGGATAGCGGATGGGCATTAATAAGAATTAGTCATATCGAAATTAACATGAATGAATATAGACCAATCAGAGGGTCACAATTCATAGTACTACCAAGTTTTTTGGCAAATAAAAAAGCTTGTATTAACGTTAAAAATAGTGATGAATATTGTTTTAAATGGAGTGTAATATCGGCAATAGATCCATCAAACAATAAACCGCAAAGAACTTCATCCTACAACATAAATGACATTACAGAAAAAACTATTTCATTGAAAAACGGAGTGACACTAAAATTTGGTGATTTAGAATTTCCATTGAAAATAAATGACATAAAATCATTTGAAGTATTGAATAAAAATATAAGTGTTAATGTTTTCGGATACGAGGAGGAGAATAAGAAGATTGTGACTCCTTATTACATCACGTCTGACGAAAAGGAAATTCATATCAATTTGTTACTGTTACAGGATATGGAGAAATTCCATTATGTATGGATTAAGAATATTTCAAAGTAAGAATGCATAATTAGTATCTATACTTTTTATCAATTTTTATTTTTAATTTCAGACTATTGAATACTCAAATAAGAACAAATGAACATAAGTTTTTTATATGCAACAGCTGTCTTCAATATTTCGGTAACGAGCATAATTTTAATACACATAAGCTAGAATGTAAGAAAATTGTTAGTAAATTACCATCCATTGATGAGTCATATTTAGAATATAATCATTATGAAAGACAGATGGATGTTCCATTTGTAATCTATGCCGATTTCGAATGTATTCTTAAAGATGTAGATACTTGCTTTCCCCATCCAAATACGCCATCTACTACTATAGTTCAAGAACATATCCCTTGTGCATTCAGTTATTTTATTAAGTGTTCTTTTGACAACACATTAAATGTGTTTAGAATCTATAAGGGCTTAGACGCATCAAAAATGTTTGTCGAATTTTTAATTAACGATGTACAAGATATAAATGAAAAATATTTGTCTGTTAAGAAACCGATGAATTCTCTTACTGAAGCCGAACTAAAATTTCATAACGAAAGTCTACTTTGTCATATTTGCAAAAGATCATTAGATAATAATCGGGTAGCAGATCACTGTCATCTGACAGGTAAATACAGGGGCCCAGCTCATAATGAGTGTAATTTAAAATTTCAGGTAGCGAAATTCATTCCAGTATTTTTTCACAATTTTTCGGGCTACGATTGCCATTTGTTCATAAAAGAATTCTCAAGTATTCCAGGTAATATAAATGTAATTGCAGTGAATAAGGAAAGGTATATATCACTTAGAAAATCAATTAATCTTGATTCAGATAAATCGTTTGAGATTAGATTTCTAGATTCATTTAAATTTATGGCATCTAGCCTAGATGCTTTGGTAAAGAATTTATCAAAAGATGATTTTAAAATTGTTCGTTCGATTTTTAAGTCTGATGATGAGTTCAATTTAATGACTAGAAAGGGAATTTTTCCATATGAATATGTAAATTCATGGGAAAGATTAAGTGATAAAACGCTCCCGCCTCTCGATAAATTCTTTAGCACAATTAGTAATTCTAGTTGTACCGAAGACGAGTATAAATTTGCCAAAAAAGTATGGAAAACTTTCAAATGCGAAAGTCTATTAGATTATTTGATGATCTATTTAAAAGCGGACGTTTTATTACTGGCTGATATATTTGAGAATTTCAGAAAAATATGTAGAAATATTTATGGACTGGATCCCTGTCAGTATTACACATCACCTGGTCTGTCATGGGATGCCATGTTGAAAGTAACAAAAATTAAATTGGAACTTTTAACTGATATAAATATGTATACTTTTATACAAAGAGGCATTCGAGGCGGTATTGTGCAATGTTGTTGCAGACACTCCAAATCGAACAATAAATTCATGAAAGATTTTAATAATGAAAAACCGTCTGAATATTTAATGTATTTGGATGCTAATAACTTATACGGTTGGGCAATGTCACAAAGTCTGCCCTATGGTGAATTTGAATGGTTAGAAATCGATAACTTTAATGTGATCAATATACCATCAGATTCACAATACGGATACATTTTGGAAGTTGATCTGGAATATCCAGAGCATCTTCACGACGATCATAGTGATTTTCCCTTTTGCGTGGAGAATAAGAAAAGCCCAATTGCAAAATTTAGGAAACTCATTTCGGATTTAACAAATAAATCAAAATATGTTATACATTATAGAAATCTACAACAATGTGTTAAACAGGGGTTGAAAATCTTAAAAATACACAGAATTTTGAGATTTAAGCAATCATGTTGGCTAAAAGAATACATTGATTTGAATACACATCACCGTAAATTGGCTAAAAATGATTTTGAGAAGAATTTCTTTAAATTATTGAATAATGCTGTTTATGGTAAAACGATGGAAAATGTAGATAAAAGAAAAGATATCAAAATAGTAACGAATTGGGAGAGCTGTGGAAAACGGTTAGGGGGCCGAGCTCTGACAGCAAAACCCAACTTTCACAGTTCTACTCAATTTACGGACAACATGATTGCTATTGAAATGAGACGTGTTCATGTAATCTACAACAAGCCGCTTTATTTGGGTTTTACTGTTCTCGATTTATCAAAATGGAAGATGTATGATTTTCACTATGAATATATGAAACCAAAGTATGGTCGCAATATAACTTTAAATTATATGGATACTGATTCTTTCGTATATTCTATTAAAACCGAAAATTTCTATAATGATATACTGGCGGACATTGATAGCAATTTTGATACATCAGATTATCCCTCTGATAATAGGTATAATATACCAAATAAAAACAAGAAGGTAATCGGAATGATGAAGGATGAAATGAATGGTGAAATTATAAGAGAATTTGTTGGTCTTCGATCTAAAATGTATTCAATTGCTACTGAAAATAGTAAACAAATTAAAAAAGCTAAAGGCGTTAAAAAAACTGTACTAGATGGCATGAATATTGACGATTACAGGGATTGTTTGTATAAAAAGAAACTTTTTTATGGAAATATGTTCATAATTAGATCAAAGATTCATAATATATATACACAATCTGTTAATAAACTTGCACTTAGTTATGTAGATGATAAAAGATATATAATGGAAAATGGTGTTAATACCCTTGCATGGGGGCACTACAGTTTAGAAAAATAAAGTAAAAATAATATTAACACCTTGCTTGGTATTGGCACTACCGTTTAGAAAAATAAAGATATATATGTACAAATAATATTAGTAGTTTGTTTGTAGTCATTATAAGATTGAAGTTGAAATTCAACTTCAGTGTGTGGTTGTTTGTTTATATTTTATTGTAACCTAACTGTGGGAATCTAAATTCAAAGGTCACCACATTAACCATCGGTGTCACAGCGTGAAAGCGGCGGTACCAGTTTTGTGTTTTCCATTTCTATTCAAAATGTTGATGGTTGTTTTCCAAGAACTCCAAAGCATCATAACTTAAAAAAAATAACCCCTGCTTAGGTACGCAAGATGAAGAGATATTTAAATGACGTATTTCCAAACAGAAAGTGGTCCATTCAAAGGAGCAATGATTGGCCAAAAAGCGGAACATTTTTCATAATCATTTATAAACCAAACTGTAAGGTATGGATTTGTGCAATTGCATGAAGGTCATACACATACATATAGAATATATATATATATTTTTTTTTGTGAACGAACAGGCAACTACTGATAAGATGTGGTTGTGGTTTGTGTGTTATGTTAACATAACTATTCATATTTCATACAAATATAGCTTTGAAATAGTATAAACAGATCGAATACATATTATACATTTGATTTAAATAATAGCATGCATAGGGATATTCAGAAGGAATTCATGATATTGACGAGGTTAACTTTAAAACTTCATTGAAGTTAAATAGTTTGCAAAAGGGGAGGGGGGACCCCCATATCAAATAGAACAACTGAAAGTTGTATGTAACCCAATATGGATACAAGATGGTATGCAAAAGATGAAACGTATTTCATGCCATGGAACTGTCCTGTTCGTAACTGATACTGAAAGTGATACTGATAGTGGTAATGATACTGATACTGTGCTGATGCCGATACTGATACTGATACTGATACTGATACTGATAAACTGCCTGTTCGGAACCGCCCCTGTTCGGAACCGCCCTGTTCGGAACTGCTGTGTTTGGAACCGATTTGTTTGGAACTGCCCTGTTTGGATCCGATCTGATTGCAACCGATCTGTTTGGAACCGATCTGATTGGAACAGCCCTGTTTGGAACCGATCTGTTTGGAACTGCCCTGTTTGGAATAGTGTTACTGATACTGATAGTGATACTGATACTGATAATCCACCCTGTTCGGATCCTCTCTGTTCAACACAAAGACGTCAGCAAACGTTTTAGAAGAACTTCAGTCTCTTGTATTTGGCTACCTCCCAACTCTTGCAATTAAGTCCTTGGTTGAAGATATGCTGTATGATATACTGGGTATGAAGAAAGTAACGACCAAATATGGTCTGAGAGTTATCGCGGACCTGGGAGAATTTCAGGTACATTTTTTTTTTTCTTAATTATAAGCAATATTATCGGAAGAGACATTTTTTTTTTTTCTTTTTCAAGTTTTTTTTTTTTTTTTTTTTTTTTTTTTTTTTAGGTTTTCCGGCCTGAAAGATGCACGGATATGAGTCAAGAGACACTAGATAAACTATCCCCCATGTTCGGAACCACCCTGTACAGTAGTATAAATAGGTTGGTCCTGGTATAAAATGGTGCTTTTGGGTGGTGAAGAATTTTCGGTTGCTTAGGTTTGTTTGCCCTTAGGTTTGTGTTCTATACGAGATACGTACCGGATATCAGCTGTGGTTTGTGTACTAGTCGATTACAAAATACAGCGTTAGCTGTATCGTTCTGTATTCTGTTAAACAAAGTGGCAGATGGTGTACTCGGACTATCCAGCTAGAACTAATCAGATGCACACACCAACTAAATTATCTATACTGACTGATGCGTAGCGCCATCTAAAATCACAACAGGGAAAGAGCACAGCGCCATCGAAAGCAGAACACTGATGTGGACTTTGGCTATCCGGAAAAAATTCACATGCACAAACCATAAAATTGTCTACACCGACTGATGCGTAGCGCCATCTAAATCACAACAGGGAAACATACACAACAACATCATATACACAAACCACAACTGATATCCGGTACGTGTCTCGAATAAGACGCACACCAAGGACACAAACCACCCAAGCCAAGACAACAACCGGAAACTTTGCACCACCCAAATGCACCACTTTACCTGCGCCAGGACCAACCTATTTATACTACTGTACAGGGTGGTTCCGAACATGGGGGATAGTTTATCTAGTGTCTCTTGACTCATATCCGTGCATCTTTCAGGCCGGAAAACCTAAAAAAAAAAAAAAAAAAAAAAACTTGAAAAAGAAAAAAAAAAATGTCTCTTCCGATAATATTGCTTATAATTAAGAAAAAAAAAAATGTACCTGAAATTCTCCCAGGTCCGCGATAACTCTCAGACCATATTTGGTCGTTACTTTTTTCATACCCAGTATATCATACAGCATATCTTCAACCAAGGACTTAATTGCAAGAGTTGGGAGGTAGCCAAATACAAGAGACTGAAGTTCTTCTAAAACGTTTGCTGACGTCTTTGTGTTGAACAGAGAGGATCCGAACAGGGTGGATTATCAGTATCAGTATCACTATCAGTATCAGTAACACTATTC